>JARKIC010001669.1:0-103042 GCA_029378375.1 Mycena olivaceomarginata | reverse complement strand
GAAGTCGAGTGGAATAAGAAGGGAATGACACGCACGTCGATGATACCGTGGGACCGGAATTGCCCTCGACGTCCGACAGATTATAATCGTTCTGCGAAAGAGAAGTTCGGAATCGAGGGAAATGCCAACGGTAGGAGTCCTCGGATACTGTCCTTTCATGGATTCATCAGTGAGGTGCACCTCCTGTAACCTGCAGCGGATTTTGATATAAAACGATTGTAACGAACCAATGGGGTCGGCACCAGGGAGCGTCCGGAATGTCGAGACGGAGAGAGAAGGGACGATAAAGCTGTTAAGATATCCTGGCTTGTGGCCAGTGCGATCAAAAGTCAATGATTCCAAGGACGGAAGAGCGATATTGGCCTGATCAGAGCCCCGGGGACTTGAGAGATCCAGGCTGCAATGAACCAGGTTCGTTGTCTTCTGCAAAAGTGTGGTACAATTCTTGTGTATACGTAGCGCAAAGTCAAAAGTCAACTGCAACCACGGTAATTCGATATGCGATCGAGAATTGCCCCCTCTTTGCTGGTCGCTAGCCTTCGGCTTCAAGGATTTTCAGTGCAACGTTTCGACTAGTGAGGATCAGAATTCGAACGATTATATGTCGGAGAAACATTGCACCTTTCACCATAATCGTGGGCCAGCCACACAGTCGAAAAGCTGCCCCGGCCGAATTTGGCGACGATGTGGTAGCGTGGTGGCGAGCCAGGACCGATACTGAGCCTGAGATAATAGGACAGAGCCCACCGGGTCTGTACCTAGAGATGGGGTTCGTCAGGATCGGAGAAGGCCGGGTTGCACATGGTGGTAATGCAAAGAGGAGTTCGTCGTGACCCACATGATGGGAAGAGGTTCGGAAACGCCGAAACAGTCACACCGGAGATCGTCGGCATGGGCGCGGATAACAAATCTGGGGCGGAGTTTCAAAGCCTTAAGGTTTGATTTTATGAAGAGGATATGTTCCACCCGGGCTCAAGCAAGCCTCGGTGGATCCCTAGAATCGAGCAAGGAACGTTTTATGTGTCGTGGACTTCCGGCTGGGAATGAGACTCCAAATGTTGCGAAAAAGTAACACTGTTTAAATTCAACTTGAAGTTGATACAGAATTTATGTGGGCACTATCCAGGAGTTCACCCAGGCGAGGGACACCACTGCTGTACTTCAGTAGCACCAAGTACACATGTACATAAAGTTGCACAAACGAGGGTTGGAAACCAGCTTATTATCTCAGTATCACTCAAGTACACGTTCAATTGTCGATGTATATCAGGTGGCCAGCACCGTCAAGGTATCTATTACTATCCGCAACCCTTCCTCTACACCAAAAAGCTTCGCGTATGAAGCTCCAGGCTGTCGGTCTCTGTACTCCGTTCATGCCGATTTGACACATGCCTCGGCGGATCGTTCCTGGAAGTGAAGTAGGTGAGGTTAAGGAGCACACATCTGTGATAACATTGTCAGCCGTGGTTGCTTGGAGGAAAGGTAGAGGTGCCCCACGTCAAGAATTCCGGGAGGACGCCGAGGCCGTATTCGACTACAGTGAAGGACGACTTGAACCCCGTCGCGGTGTAGTTGTCGGCTGAAAATTTGTGAGTGGAGCAGAAACGAGTGAGACGCGACTTACGGTTGAAGTACGAGAGCTACAGGAAACTGAACCGTTAGGCAGGAATCAGGATGTTGAACAGAAAAATGGAAACCCGTACCTGAAAAATCGCGCTCTGAAGTATACCAAATGTTCCACGAACCGTCAACGGAAACCACGCCAGTAAAATAAGAATGAGCGTTGGATGCACACGGGGCCCCATTCTCCTCTTCTGCGAGCGCCGATCCCCGTGTCTGAGCCCAGCGAGGATCGTCTGCAAAATAGCGAACAGCAGGATGGCATTGCACGCGAGGAACACCCCTTGCCCCGCCGTGCGTGTGATCTTCGACACCAGCAACCGCTCCTGCGTGTCGTGCGAGGCCAAGTCGGTATAGTCGTCCGCGCCGGCGAGGTACGACCCGCCGACGATGATCGCTACATTCGCGAGGACGAGAATGGAGTGGATCGCGACCATGGGGTTGTTGCGATAGATGAGCAGCGCGAAGGGGCCGAGGAAGATGAACACGAGGAGTTTGCGCGATCTATTGGGCTTCGGGCCAGCCGAGGCGAGTGTTTCGCGGGGCTCAAGCCAGGAGATGCCGCTGACGAGGTTGTGCTGCTGCCATGAGACGAGGAAACGGAAGGCGCAGAGAACCTGGGTACGCCTGCATGTCGGTATGGGATCTTGACATGAAAGGTGTTTGCACGTACCAGCGAGAAATACCCCTCAGCGCCGAGGATCAGAAACGCGAGGAATACACCGGTGTTGCTGAAACCAAGGACACCGAATGCAATTCCAAGTCCTTGGGACGCAATCCGGACAATGACATGAAAGAAAATCAAAGAATATCTCGAGCGCCATTTGATGAGATGCGTCAAGTACGCGAAGAGCATCCATGCGAATACGGCCAGGTACTACATAGTGGAATTCAATCGGACAAATAATATACGGAAAAAACTCACTCCGATGAGAAAGGCGAGAGCTGTACCGGCTTCTGCGGTGAAAGTGAGCATTGTGAGCGTGAGGCTTCTGTGACTGGAGTTGAAATTGAAGTAGCCTGCTCTTCAGCGCGGCGTCCTCCAGCTTTTATAAAGAAGATAGCATAGCACGTCGCTGCGCTATCAGGTGTCGCAAATGAGTGGCGTATTCCGCCGCAGTTTACCTGAACTGCGAGCTGGCCTGGAGATGCGATATCAGTGCGCCTCAACGCCGTGATGGCCGAAGGAGTTAGCAGTTTAGCTCGTGAGATATGCGGGACGCAGCAGAGAGCTGGTTGGATTGCACTGGTTGCATGTACTGCCTAGTCATACCACGCCTTCCCCGCTGCGGATCACTAGAATAAGTAAGGCAAGATAACATTCCTGAAATACGCCCACCGCGATTACTCTGTGGACCATGTACACATCAGTGTTGACGTGGAGCGTAGGATAGTAATTGGCCATCTTCCTAGGAAACTCGGTTGGAAGGTTGAGAGTGAGGGCATTGTCGGAGGTCGTGGTCGGAAGTCCAAAGACGTGGCCACGGAAATCACCGGCACCTGTCACCGGCATGATGATCAACGATCTGATCAATATTCGGCATCTCGGTTCAGCCTTCAATCAACCGTGATTCAACTTTTGGCTACTTTTGCTCTCAACCTCAGGCGAGCGGTAAACGCAATCGTGTCGGTACCGAAGCGTCAGGGCGCATGAGGTGTGTGACGCTTTGCCCTCAGCTCCTTTCCACCATTATTTATGTGGTAAAATGTCTAGCCATCCTTTCCGGCTTCACGTTTTCTAGAGCAGGCCGTATGTTTGACCGCAATTAATGCCCATGCTGCTATTTTTGAAGCTTTTCAGGTATCCTTGTATTCTGCTTACCTGCTGCAATTTGTCGCTGGAAGTAAGAGATCTTAGAAATGTACGGGACCAAGAGTAGTGATGTTCTGGCTTTGGCTTGGCCTGAAAGTGAGTCAAGCCATTGCTTTTGCCCGGCTTGGGGTGGCTTTGGCCCAGAGAAATGCCAGGCCAGATCAACATCTCATGGCTTTGGCTTGGCTTGGCCTGGCTTTGGCCCAGGCCATGGCTTGAGTACTAAAAAGAATACAGCACAAATTATATTGTTACAGGTGCAAAAGTTTTTCCATCATGACATCAGGCTCGTAATTGTCTGGTGCATCGTCTGAGAAACAATCTTAGTCCCCATAGCCATTTTATTGAACTCCTCCGAACAGATAGGGGCAAATGTTCATTTTTGGGTCGCTGCTAGTGGCCTTCAAAGCATGCAGTAGAAGCCTTGGCTTTTTGGCCTGGCTTTGGTCTAAGATATTGCCAGGCCAGGCCAAAAGCCATGCCAGGCCAAATTTTTGGCTTGGCTTTGGCCTTGGTACCAAAGCCAAAAAGCCATGGCTTTTTGGCCTGAGGCCAAAGCCAGAACATCACTAACCAAGAGGTCCGAGCTGCATGGACCCTACAAAAACAGTTTGAAGGAGCCAAAGACTGATAATAAGTAGTAATTGATTTATATGGACAAAGAAACACAGTATTTGAGGGGCAGGCCGACGCCAGTATGCAGGCATTTGCGGTTTCGGCCGACTCGTTGCCGAGTCACATGCCCGCACAGCCTCTGGGTCGGGTCGGATCCAGTCGCCACGACCCGACCCGACCGCCCCATCCTTCTACGTTCCAACTACGTTCTGTTGCACTCCGTGAATCATGATGCACGTATCAATGTCGACGTAGAGCGCAGGATAATACTTGACTATCTCCATGGAAGTTCAGTTGGAGTGAGGGCATGTAAGGTCGTGGTCGAAAGTCGAAAGTGGCAGGCCCCTTTGTGCGGAAATCACTGACACATGTCACCGGCATGATGGTCGATCAACATTCGACACCGTGGTTAACGTTCAACCGTGGTTCAACTTTGCCCTTAACATCAGCGTCTTGGTCAACGTGCTCAGAGCATCCGTCGAGCAGGTCTTTACACTCTCTGGTCTTAGGGACTACTCCCGCTGATCATTAGCCGATTTCGCGTCGTCCGGATCATAGCCAGGGAGAATATGATGTATGGGCGTGCCGCTGCTGCAGATCTCAGATGGGTACAGAAAACAGGGAAGAAGACTTGACAAAGACACACTGACTAGTCAAGCCACCGCCATATAACTTCTTAAAAAACCTGCCGAAGCAGTCTAGTCGCTTCTGGCCGATCAAGCGCTACGCTGTCTGTCTGACTAGACCAGCCCTATAATAACGTCAGGAACGAGACCGTGCCAGGGACTACCCCAAAAGGCAGCGCGGTCCGCTTCTCCCAATCAGAAGTCTGCCGTTGGTTATCACGGCGCTTACAGGCGTTTAAAAGAACGGAACAAGGCAAAGGCGGGTTTCTTTCTCCGCGAACACCCAGAAAGATGCTTTTCCATTCCGCGCTCGGAGCCTTGCTACTCATTTCAACCGCCAACGCCTATATATGGCCGTCGCCACAACTCGATGCCCTCGAGGCGGTACGCTTCGACCAGCTCGGTTTCACTGTACTCCCGTCTTCTATCTCGCTGTTCGTCAATCCATGCAATCTCTTCGTCTTCGCCGGCGCCAATAGTGGGCGGTCGGATGCTGCCGACTGGATACGCACAGTGAGCTTCAACCGCCCCTTTTCGCTCGCTGAATAGCTTGATTCCTGAAGGCGTACCATGACATGGCAACACACAATTCCACAGACGGCACAGGAGGTTTGGATGCGTCGATCAGGTTTCCGGCGGAGAGAACGCGCGCTGAGGTTGTGTCGACTTTCATGGCGCTGATCCGATCCGCGTTGACAAAACAGAATATCGGATGACGTTTCGAATACGATTGGCATTGTTTTCCAGGTAATCAATCGTTATGTTTCCGTGAGCTCGGTGGCCTGTCCTGCAAAATTTATTCGATGTTATCCTCGCAGTGGCGGACGCCATAGCGCTTGGTGCCATTTTTGCGGTTGAAAATTGGTACGCCAACTCGTATTCAACGACACGGATTGATGTCTCAGCTTTCGGTTGAATTTCAGCGGGGGTCCTGAAATACCCTTCCGCGGTGGACGAACTGATGCAGACGAGCCAAACGCTCCCGGTGTACCCGAACCGCAGGAGGATATCGACTCGCATGTTGCTAGTTTGCGCGGCAGGGATTCACACAGACGGAGATGATCGGTCTCGTCGCTTGTGTGTGAGTGATAGCACTGCGAATAGATAACCACGAGCCTGATTTTGGTTTCCTTCTCCAGACATACATTCGGCGGTGTTCAGCACAGTGTTTTCCCGGATATCGTGAACGTATTGAACGACCCGACCTCTACCGAGGACGTTGCACATTTCGACTCAACATTCGTTACGTTCGACAACAACATGTAGGGTAGCTACCTCCCGGTTTGAAGTGCCCACCTTGAGCACCGCGTAGTGCGACGGGAATATATTTCTGGGACTACACAAAACCCGCTCGTAGTAGGCTTCAACGACACTACCAACTCCGATAAGCGGGATTTTCGGGAGCGACGGAAACGCTACCATGCATTCGTAAGTACGTTGGTTCTTCGAAAAAATATCACATTGACTGTGCGAAGATTCGCCGACTCACCCAAGCTGTTCGCTTCAACATGCGCGGATTTGTTCGCTGCGCATGCTCGATACCGTGCCCACCGGGGTACAGCTCACTGACGTGATAACCGCCCTTCCTGTGAAAACCGGCCAGCGTAGATCTCATCTTGAATGGCGATATTCTGCAACTCTCCGGATTTGTTCGAGTACGTGATCACAAAAGGAGAAGCTCATCATTTGATTCTCATTTGTACAGTTGTGGAATATGACAGAAGACCCGAGTCGCTTAGTGCGCATGCTCTGGGATGACCACGCTCAGGGTACAGGCAAACCACCACCATGGGCTTCGCCGGTACCTCTTCCGCCACTCACAGGCAAACACAGCGCGGCGTGGTACGGGTTCAACGATACCGTTCCACACAGCCCCAATAGGTCTCGACCCCGCGGCCGGGGTCAAGAGCCCTAAGCTTCGTAGTAAATGGCAAGCTGGAGGACCAAGGCGGTCTTGGGTTCTCGGTTCAGGACGGATACATGCTTTCTGCGACATCAGTTCAATGGGAAATAACCCGCTCACAGCCGTGTTGACGTCGCAGTGCGTTCCCCTCCCCATCCCATTCTGTAAATTGCAATGATTGACAGAGCTTTTCCAGGTCCGCAACGGCGTAAACCCGGCGCGCGTCTACCTCGAGATGACGAATCACGATAGCGTAGGGCGCATTGTCATCACCGAAATCGACATCCCGCGTCCCTTCACAGCCGGTCGCCGCAAACTCGGCGTACTCACTGTGGAGCTTGAACTTGAGTGATCAGAACGTGGTGTTTCTGACATTCAACATCGGGGCGGAAATCGATGGAGTCAAGTATTCGACGACGAATTTGCTGCGGCTCAACAGTTTCGCTCCTTGCTCACAATAACCACATAGAATTATAGCTGTGGGTTGGATGATTCAAAACCATTGTTTCCGGGGAAAACAAGCGGAAGTAAGGGTTTCTGCGAGGGTCAATGGGCGATCGAATGAACGGCAGGACTTGGTTGATATAATTTTTATGTATGCTGTTGAATCGGGTGGTTTCTAGATTCCAAGTATCAATGAGCTATCGTATGGGCTCTCGGGGCCGACGTTTGAATGTAGACATGATGCACCTTCAAACCCTTCACCTCTCGCGCTCAGATCTGAGATCTCGGGGTTGGGAAATGGAATCAAAATTCAGCATTCATGAGTTCTTGCGAATAGTCTCAACTCCGGATCAATTGGGTTGACTTCAATCTCTGCGAGTACTGGGGCGGAAAATGAGCTCCCGAGGGCTTTACTTACCACGAAAATACCAGTGGCTTTTTCTTTCTCCGGAGATCGCCGACGAATGTTGCCGGGTGTGATGTGCCGGCTCGACACACGAAGAAAAATTCGAAAATTCTCGAGTTTGAGCTTGTAATAATTTTTGGAAGATTATTGCTAGAGCGATTGTTGCAAACAGAACGTCTGCCCCCGTCGGGCGCTGTTGATGGCAGGGGCCGCAGCTCGGGTATCAGACCGCAGCGGGAAAATATAAGCGATCAATGGTGACCGTGATGGCGTTCGCGCTTGCTCCCAACTCCCATGACGTTCAGCGTGGTTAAACTACCTTCAGACGCAGAACGTCTCCATACTCGTAGGTCGGACTGGGCGCGGAAACCACGACTTGGGTCTCTCTGGGCGTGGATCCTGTTCCTGCTAGCCTTGGTTCTCACCGCACTCATGGTGCTTTCTGACCATTTGTCGGGCCATCAACACCGAGAGCGTTCCTTTTACCACAATATAACCGAGGTTCAAGGCCTTTGCATTGATAACAACGCTGGAACGGACCTGGCAACCTCGTACGCAGGACACATCGGCCTCAAGAGCGATAGCGACAAATCACCGAAACGATCGTTTTTCTGGTGCGTATTCAATTAACTTGCTTGATATATTCTGAATTCCATGGCAGGTACTTCGAAGCCGAGAATGACGCAGCTACGGCGCCTATTATGTCTGTCTGTCCATTTCACCCCAGCACTCAACTGACGCATTCGCAGCCTCACCATCGGCGGGGGTCCAGGCACGAGTGCAATGATGAATACCCTGTGGGGACAATCTCCGTGCCTCGCCACCGAGAACGGTCTTGCCTTCAATCCTCACCGATGGACTGAGCACCACAATTTAATTGCCCTTGACCACGTACAGCCGTTCATTCCAGTTCATCTGGTAAAAGCTGACCCGTTTCCAGCCCATTGGCGCCGGTTTCTCATACGGATCTACGGTCAACAACAGCCGTTCGGCAGCATACGACGTCTACGATTTTTTGCAGAAATTCTTCGTGTTGTTCCCCGCATCTGGCCGGGTACGCGCGCGCTGACTCTGACTGAAGATTAACCAAGAACAACTGACACATAGGAATCAATTCATCGTCTCCGGTGGTTCCTACGGTGGCGTCTACGTTCCCAACATCGCCACCGTTATCCACGAGCAAAACCTCCTCCTCGAAAACGGCGCTGGATATGCTGGAGCGGTCCATATTAACCTAGAGGCACTCGTCCTCAGTAACCCTCTCAGCGTGAGCTTCGTAGTCTGAGGCTGAGATTTGTTCATCGGAGCAACCACAGAATCCGATGTCCCATTGGACATGGCTACTGCAGTACCGCTGCATGGAGCACAACCTCTACAATTCCACCGAATGCGAAACGTTTTATTCCAAGCTCCCGACGTGCCTCGAGAGCATCGACTGGCCTTCACCGTCCCCACGCGGGAGAACCGTCTCGCATCTCTGGATCTGTGTTCGTACCTCAACTCAGGCGATATGCACGGGCGCAGTACCGAGGAATTCGGCTCACGGTGCGTTCTGCTATCGTTTCTCCTTACATAGCGTTTTAGAACATGATTTACTGAACCGGAAGCGCTGCAGTGCATCCAGGACCCAGAAAACCAGCTGGATGCCATTCCTGAGTTCAGTTGGGTGCAGGGTATCTTCGCCAATAAGACTGTCCGGCACACCCTGGGACTCGCGCACGATCTGAACTTCACGTCGCTCAACCTGGACGTGAACAGGGTGTTTTCTGAGGAGGGAGATCTGTGCGGATTTTCGCTCCTCAAGTGTTTATGGATTCAACTATTTGTTACACACACAGACTCCGCCCACACCACCTGCTGTACCCACCCTTGCTTGCGGCGGGGATCCGACTTCTTCGTGGGCCCATTCTTCCGAACTTATTTACCCCAGAGCTCACGCATACTTGAACCAGACTACGTCGGCGCGCAAGATGCAAACTGTGCCTGGCCTGGTGTTTTTCTCCTTTGTGCGTGCCATTCACTACCTCTCGTTCATTCATTGATATATTGATTCATCCTTACCGCGCAGTTGAAACTCCTTCAACACCCTTCCAAAAAGAATTCCTCACTACGCCTGATGTCCCCTGGCCTTCCGAGGACGTGGCTACCGTCCGCGCAGTGGGCAATGGCGCGGGGAATTTCACATACATCCTCGTGAAGGAGCGGGGCATTTCGTGCGTATCTCCTTTCGCAATCAGTCCAATTCCACCGCCTAACAATTGGACGGGTAGACGGTAAAAGACCAACCGGCCCTCGCCAAGAAGATTGTGGAGCACTGGATAGCGAACGAGCCGTTCTTCTGAAGATTGTCAGTGAATTCATAAGACGTCGTTGGCTTTATCTATCGTTGTATGGCGACGACCGACGTTCCAATTGTTCGTGGCACGTCTGGTTCCAAGCAAATATGAGCAATTGACCATCATTGGCAAATGGTTCACGACATTCCAGTGTCCTACGTGGTTGTCGCCTCCGAGAGCTTGATCACTTTCGGAGTACATTGGTTGCGGCGATCACAACGACTGGATCAACTTCCCTTCTTTTACGACGCCATCAGGCACGGATGCGATGCGTTGCTGCGGAATGGAATGAATGGGATGATTACCAGCCGAGTCCTGTTAAAGGTCCGAGGCCACTGATTCACAGCCCTTCACACCTCCCTGACGGACCATCATGCGACAGCCAGAGACACAGTGATATCCACACCCGAGCTCCTCGAGCAGACTCTCGCCCAACTCCCCATGCGCGACTCCTCACCGTCGCGCCCCTCGTTAGCAGAACATGGCGGGCCATCACACTCTCCCCTGAACTCCAGCGCGCCCTCTTTTTCGAGCCGGACGCCACAGTGACCAAGCCCGTCGAGAATCCGCTGCTGGCAGAGTTGTTCCCACCTTTCTTTGACGGACTCGGCGCCGACGAGGCCCCGCAGTGGCATATCCGTCCGCCTTCAAGGCCATGCCGTGGGCCTCAGCGCCCGCCGCCTTCCAGCGCGCGGACGCGAGCTGGCGCCGCATGCTAGTAACCCAGCCCCTGACGCAGACATTAGTCGTCACACAGAAGTCTCGAGGCCAGGGCGGCACTTCTGAGCGGCAGGGTGTGCTGGACGATCTGTCCGGGCTCCGCATGGGCGTGCTCTACGATCTGGTGGTCCCGTTCGTCGACGACGGTGCATCCTTTTGGTTGCGCTGGCACAACGGCCTCCATCTCACCCTATCGCAGTTTTTCGGATGTATGGCCAACTTCGAGCCATGTCTTGGCGAACTGTTTGGTAGCGATGGGTGGAAGCAGGTTGAGATCGATTTCAGAGAGTGGGTGTATCTGGGACGGAATTGATATGGTACACGCAAGTCAGCTTCAGATGAGAATTAGCAATAGATTTAAACGTCGTTGAGAAAACACTTGCAAGGTAGTTCTTCGATGGTGTGGCAGTGTGGTTTCATGATTTGCAGCGAATGTTCAACTGAGTTTCCTGAGACGGTCACCTATGTGTATGATCTCGTCGGAAACACATCTTGATACTTAGATTGCTTACTTCGATATCGTGATGGGGCAGACCATGGTTTCACGGACGTGGGTCCAGGGCTATAAATGGTAGATTCCGCCCTCGCCGAAGTTGATGAAGGGAAACCAATTGACCTAGTGAGAACAAAATGAGAAAGGAAACTTTGATATTTTCTTCCAACAAGCCAAGGGTCGCCGGTTCTCGTCTGCATTCAAGTTCTGCGAATAACGGCAAACTCCAAACTCGAAGGAACGAGAGAGCCATGCACTCAGGCAGAGTGACCACATCGAGTAGAGGTCCATGCGAAGAAGCGGACGGGGGAGCAGCTTAGATGAATATGTAGCTCCCGCGTTCGCACCGCGGTAATTCACCAATATGGCCTGATGGAAAAAAAACCGACCAAGCAGCAGCGCACCGCGCACAGCATCCAACACAGAGAGACAACGGAACGGAACGGAGCGACCCGCACGATGGAAATCCTTCCTCTGTTTCGCTCTGCCTCCGATTATTTTCGGATGTGAGCGAGTACTAGCTGTCTATGCCAAAGAACTGAGGGAGAAAGCGACAGGATTCACAGGAATGAATCAAGACAACCTCACCGACGCATCAAAGTCAATAGCTCCCACAACGCAGTAAATGAGCAAGAATGTACGAGTGATACGAATACCACAATGACACTGGGCAGAAATTCAAGCGAGACGTTGTAGCCCCCGTCGGGATTTAAAGGTTATCTTTAGCCTTCCGCCAACAGTTGGGATCAATAACAGCATACTCCGACTATATATACGCCCTCCAAAAGATTGCAATAGTAACCCCAAACCCTCATTCCAGAAACCAAGCTTCTCGCTCGCGTGATGTGAAGCAAGTTGTTCATAATCTCGCCTCGCAGCTCACCCCATAATTTCAGGAAAATTGAGAGTACTTTTGATATCTTCCTAAAACTCCTTATCGCCTCCAATTTATTTCCCCGCTTGAAGTCGTTCTTTGGAGGCAAGGATTCGCCTGTGACATGATGTCACTCATATCACAGCCGAGTTCCGCCCTTCACTACACGAAGACCCGCTCCAGAAGACTCTGATTATATCACGCTGGGAGGGTTCCAAAGGCCGCTGAATTTCTCGGGATCAGTTATGATACTAGAACATCAACAGCTTACCCCGATCACTGACTTTGATGTACCGGCAATTTGCTTGGAACACCTTTTCCTCCTAGTATCTTGTAGATTTTTAGTATGAATGCAAAGAACTAGCGCGTGCACCAATTCCGAGTGATTTCGAGGGCGAAGGGCAAGGTAGGAGAGAGAGAAATGCGATTTTCAGACCCATTGTGCATTTTTGGACCCAATGGGCATGGTCGCGGCAATCACAACCACTGGTTCAATTTGACAATTTCCGTCTACTACTATCGTGACGCCATCAGGCACAGATGCTAGCAGAATAGGATGAAGGGGATGAATACCAATCGAGTCCTACTAAAGGCCACAGACAACGGATTCGCACCTTCACACCTTCAAGGCTCTGACGGCATCATGGCGACAGCCAGAGACACAGTGATATCCACACCTGAGCTCCTCGAGCAGACTCTATCCCACCTCCCCATGCGCGATCTCCTCGCCGTCGCGCCCCTCGTCAGCAGAACCTGGCAGGCCATCGCGCTCTCCCCTGAACTCCAGTCAACAATCCGCTGCTAGCAGAGCTGTTCCCAACGGACTCGGCGCCGACGAGGCCCTGCGGTGGGTATATTCAGCCGCCTTCAAGGCGATGCCGCGGGCCACAGCGCCCGCCGCCTTTCAGCGGGCGACGCGAGCTGGCGCCGCATGCTAGTAACCCAACCCCCGACACAGACATTGCTCGTCACACAGCGGTCCCAGGGCCAAGCTGGCACTTCTGAGCGGCGGGGGTTACTGGAGGATCTATACGAGCTCCGCATGGGTGTGCTGTACGACTTGGTGGTGCCGTTCGTCGATAGCGGTGCATCTTTTGGGTTGCGCTGGCGCAATGGCCTCGATGTCACCATATCGCAATCGTTCGGATGTATCCCTGACCGCGAGCGACATCTTGGTGAGTTGTTTGATAGCGACGGGGGAAGCAGGTCGAGATCAATTTCGGAGAGTGGATTCGGAGGCGGTATTGATATGGTGGCCACGAGTCTCCGCTGCATTTGTAGCAAGCATCCAGAAGTCCGCGTGAAGCCGATAACGATTACTTATTTATGGATGGAGTTCGGGCAATTCATTACGCCACAACGTCCGTGGAGAGTGGACACGCAAGTCGGCTTGAGAGTTTATGATCGGCATTGATGATTGCTCAACTGAGTTTCCGGATACCTATGTGTATATCTGTCAGCGGCGAAGAAGATATCGTCGGAAACACATCTTGATACTTCGATATCATGATGCAGCCAGATCACGGTTTCACGGACGTGGGTCCAGGCTCCAAATTGTGGATAATCTCGCCAAAGTTGAAGAAGGGAAACCAATTGACCTAGCGCGAAAGAGGACTTCGATATTTGTACCTGCCAAGAAATTGGCGGTTATAGAAGTTCTGCATCCAATGTTTTCGAATAAGCAGCGGGATGGTTTGAAAAAAGACAGCCATGCGTGATGAATATATGGGAAACCCTCCTAATTTGTGGCGAGGCAGAGCGAGCACATCGAGTAGAAGTCCCATGCGAAGAAGCGGATGCGGGAGCGGCACAGATGAATACGTAGCACCTGCGTTGCCACCGTGATGGCATTCAAGGTTGCAACATACGGTGATGGAAACAAAACGACCAAGCGGCGCACAGCATCCAACACGTAGAAACGGAGGAACTGGAGCGACCGGCACGATGGAAAGTTTAAGCGCTGTGCTGGTTTGTCGGCCATCATGGTGGTTGGGAAGGACAAGCCGCTGCTATTGATAGCTGTGTACATTGCTGAACCCGGAAAAAGAGCGTCAAGTACACAGCTCTTTGCCTCCAGCCTGCATAAAGATCAAGTCGGACGGCCATGTCACATTTCCTTGCCTTCGGCTTGTTCAATTTTTTCTTCATCTCTGAACCGTTTTCCTTCATGGAAGACGTCAGTGTCCCGACATATTTTAATGCAGCGAGGCGCAGTGGCCTGGGGCCCTGGATTCAAGTGCGCGCAGAATCTTCAAAGTCCGGATTACCATTCATGACGAGGCAGCTCATTTGAGCCCGCTTCCCGTAAATATTTTGCTCCACCCCCTGCCGATACCTCATCCATTCATAGGACAGCCATTACAGACCGGTAGTGAGCGCCGAATACATACAGGAAGCCCTCGATAATCCATACCAACTTTCTACCAGAAGCTTTAACGCTCTAGTATCTCGTGGACTGCCCTCCAAGACACCCATTATCGCCGGAGTCATCTCCGGGACGATAGCACTAATCTCGCTCGTCCTGTCTGCTGTGGTTATTTTTCCGACGTCGGAAAGAGATACAGGACAAGGAGCGGGCCTATCGACTGGTAAGTAAAGGTCATCCTACATCAGCTGTTTCGGAATTTCTGACCCCGGATTTCCGAATCTTCCACAGTGGTGAGCCGTCCCATTTCCATTGCCGGTGAAACGGCCGAGCCTCGCACCAATCATCACTGCGCTCCCTATCCCACCTCCGCAGCCCGCACACAAAGGCGTCGGTGTCACACCCCGCCGTACGCGCCGCAAGGCGCCCCCGCCCCCGACGCAGCCGCCGCCCGCGCCCCGTCGCAGCACGCCGGCGCCGCTAAAAAGACGAAGGATCGGACGCGGGGGCGCACCCGCCGCGCCTCGCC
Organism: Mycena olivaceomarginata; assembly: GCA_029378375.1. Classification (NCBI taxonomy): domain Eukaryota; kingdom Fungi; phylum Basidiomycota; class Agaricomycetes; order Agaricales; family Mycenaceae; genus Mycena; species Mycena olivaceomarginata. The sequence goes on along the minus strand of JARKIC010001669.1, from coordinate 88,298 downwards.
CAGGCCGGGGGCTCCGGCTGCACCTCCCGCCCATCTCGGAGGGCTACGGCGTGGGTCCTGGGCGTGGGCCCGATGACGCGGGACGCTGGGCCTGCGCAGCCGCCTCCATATCACGAGTTGAACGGGAAAGCGAAGGCCCGGCGGTCGAGCATCTCGAAATCAATTCTGAACCTTCGGTGGGGGCTGCCACCGCCGCCGGTGTCGCAGGGGTATGGGGTGGGGTTGGGTTGATGGCTCGGACGCGGGCGGATAGACGTCGACGGATGAGCACCGCGTTATACGCGTTTTTTTTTTTTTTCGAAATCCAACTTCGATGAGGAGCGCCAGATCGACAGCAGTTCTTGAATACCAGCGCCACTGAAGGTCACGTCACTCTCCGAAGCGAGCCAGCTCCAACGTTTAAGATACAATGGTTGAGCTCTGGTTGGTCTTCGCGCATGCGTCCCGAGTTCTGTGTTTTGTTTTTAGAATTGAGGAGGATGAAGCGTTGCAGCCGTCAGCGAGCTGCATGCCCTGATTCCGAACGTTCTTGCACCGATGCATCGGTTGCGATCGACAGGATGTGGTGCGCCTCGTTTGCGCGTCGCGATTGGGGACGGTGCATTCGGTGTGGCGGCCACAGAATGATTTGTACCGATGTGCGCGCGGGAAGAACGAGGCACCGACTACTTAAAGGGAGTTAGATATCGAGTGACGACGGGTTGGGAAGAGGATAATACACTGGTAAAACCAGATATCTATCGCCGCGGTTACGTCGCAAGGCAGCGGTGGATATACCGAAGAGCGATAACTAACCGAGGAAGCCAGTAGTCCGGTTCGTGTGGGAAGTAATTTCTTGTATGGCCCACCGCCCGCCGTGCGTTGGAGCATGCGTCGGACGCTGCTGCCCGCCGCGGCCTTGAACATTTTTGTAGAGACGAAAGAGCTGCCTTTCTGCCTTTCCAAGCGCGATCACGTGCCGGTCACGGTGTATTTAATCATTTAATCCGCGTTTTGTTGATTCAACTCGTTTTTCTTTCCTACCACCATCTCCTCAAGCCACTACCCAAATACGCCAACCAACAATGTCCTCTGCCACCTCTGCCTCTCCTTCACTGTCCCCGCCTCTGCCTCTGCACCCATTGATGCTCCGGCGAAGAAAGTGACCAGGACGAAGACCACCTAATTTGACCTCCAACAAGCGCCGGTTGCCAAAAAATCCAGTGTTCTTCTCAGTATCGACAGTGATCCTGGTGTGTTCACAGATCGCCTCCGGGATACGCAGAGCTGACATCGAGCTAGAATCCGTTCAGGATCAAGACTATCTCGATGCGTTTGGCGAATGCGGAGAAGAGAGGCAGAGAAGCGACTCGGAGCTAAACGGAACAGTGCACTACCCCGGGCATGTCCGAATCATCACATGGCCGGCACGTCCCGGGCCGGAATCATGCGATTGCGAAAGTGCGCTTTGGATCGAATGAATCAGCGATGAAAAAAATACGCCCGGCAGGCTCTCCAGATGGCTGCCACCACGACTGAGGCAGACGACATACTCACCGCGATAACCATTCCCTCCGCCTCCCCGCGCGCCCGCTTTGTCAACTGGGGCCTCTCGTACGAATGCCAGCCCCTGGCGATCTTCGAGCCGGAGAATGAACGGCAGTGCGAGCTCGTGCTCGAGTTTGCGCGCAGGGAGGGGCGGGTTCTGCGTGCGATTGGGGTGGGGCACAGTCCGAGCGACCTCGCATGCACGGGCGACTTCATGCTGAAGATGACGAAGATGAACAGGTTACTCGAGGTGCGCCGCGATACATGGCGGCGGGATGAATCTGATCTGCGTAGGTGAACCAGGAGAAGCTGTACGTCTGGTCGAGGCGGGCATCACCCTCACGGATCTGCACGTCGCGCTCGCGCGGCACGGTCTCGCGATGCGCAACATCGGCTCGATCTCGGACCAGACGCTCGGCGGGATCGTCGCGACCGCGAGCCACGGCTCGGGCATCGCGTACCAGGTGATGTCGGCGGATGTGCTCGCGCTGACGCTCCTCCTCGCGGACGGCTCGCGCGCAGTGTGCTCGCGCACGGAGCACACGGACCTCTTCCTGGCGTCGCTGTGCGGGCTCGGCGCAACCGGGATCATCCTGAACGTTCACCTCGCGGTCGAGCGCGCGTTCCGGCTCAAAGACGAGCTGTGCGCGCGCACGTTCGAGGACTTTGTGGCGCACCTCGACGAAGCTCGTACGCGGCCCGCAGCACGCCCGCTTCTGGTGGATCGCCGCGACGCACACGGTCAAGTGCAGCGCCGTCAACCGCACAACGGAGGTGCGTGGGCCGCCTTCGCATCGCATAGGCCGCTGACGACTATCTCTTCCTTCGATCTCGCATGCGTTCATCTGTCCATCACAGCCCAAACGCCCGCCGATACCGTGGTTCTGGAGCTCGCTGCTCGCGTTCCACGTGGTGCAGTTCTTCCTCTTTCGTGGGCCGGTACATGTCCTTTACGTGAACACAGCTCACGGGCCGTTTCGTCGCCTGGCTATCCAGCGGGGAGGTCACACTCGTCGACGACAGCCCTGCGATATTCAACGTCGAGTGTCGGGTGCGTCTTATCCTGTTTGCTCTTCGTCCGTGCGGATATTCGCTGATTGATATCCCCACTAGTACCCGCAACACACGACCGAATGGGCCATCCCCTTCGCCAACGCCCCCGCGTGTCTGCGCGCGCTGCACGACTGGATGGACGCAGAGGCGGCGGACCCATGCGGGCTGCGGCCGCACTTCCCCTTTGAGATCCGGTTCAGCGCGGCGGACGATATCTGGCTGAGCCCGAGCTACGGGCAGGAGACGTGCTGGATTGGGATCGCGCAGTATAAGTAAGTGTTGGGTTTCCTCCTCAAACCCGACTTCAATTCGAACACATCCAATTCCAACCCCACTTCCGATGATCTCTAGCCCTCCCCCAATCCAACCTTCGACTTTACCTTTACCTCTTCTTCCGCTCCTCCCTTTCTACGCTTTACTCACACCACACTCCAGACCCTACGGCCTCAACGTCCCCTACCGCCGCTTCTTCGCCGCCTTCGAGCGCATCCTTCTTGCCCACGCCGGCCGCCCGCACTGGGCCAAGGCGCACCCGGCCCTCCCGCCCGCGGCCCTGCGCGCGATGTACCCTGCGCTACGACGACTTCGTGCGCGTGTTGCGGGAGGTGGACCCACAGGGGGTGTTTCGGAACGAGTATGTGCGGCGGCATGTGTTTGGGGAGGGGGAGAAGGAGGGGGCGGGGGGGAGGGTGTGGAAGGCCTAGGGAGCGGGATGGGTAGGAGGCGGAGGGGAAGAGGGGGATGAGTGGGTTATTTGAGAGCAAGCGAGAGGGAGAGCGCACTAGACGATACGTATCCTTATTCACTCACCTGTGTGCGGTTTACCTTAGAATTTGAGGGTGCGGAGTGTTGATTTTTCGGCCGACGTGGACAGCGACGGCGACAAGGCCAATCATATTTGGCGGCACCGTCGACGGCTCTACACTGCTTCAACTTTGCAGAGGCTTTCTAGTTTTTTGTCTCCGAGTCTGCTTGCTGGACGCTACCTCTCTCTTGTTCCTGAAGGACTGGCGCAAAATATTCGTCGTGGTACCTGGCGAAGATATCTGGCTAGAAGATATCTGGCTACCCACCGAGTTCGCAATACGGTTCGGCTGCGGGTTTACACCCCTTCTCGAAACGAAACGGCTCCTTCCAGCCACAGCACTCTGGACTAATCCTCCAACGTTTGCGCCCTTCCGCAGATCTATCGTGATTGGCTACGAACATGGTTGAAACACCGGCGGTCCGAAATCGGGTTTACTTACGCGTCGGAGGCAGGCGTGGTCAGACTATTGAGTTACCCTGGTCTAATCTTCAAAGCGAAGGCGCCAAGCAAGACAAACTGTCTACTTTCAACCCGGGCCCAGATCAACTCTGTTGCTGAGCGCACTGAATCCCCGCTGGTCTTGTTGGCTTCCCCAACCATCCGATTTCTGCGGTCGCACGTTGAACTCGAGTTGAACTGTTGAACATGCCCCAATCACCGGCACTCCGCCGGCTATCATTTCCATCGTTTGTTGCACCCTTATCCGCGTCTCTCTCTTTATAAAATTAAGCATGTCCGAAGCCTTTAAACTCCGCTCTAGGAACTTGGAGCCCGAACATTTGGATCTCTCAATTCTTTGACAGATCGCGCAGCCTGCCGGGCACGTTGCGCACTAAAATTGAAGCGGGGAAATCCGGGCGCTCAACCGTGCGCTAATCAGCGGAATTTGACGCGCTACTAATTGTCGCAAAAGAAGTTGTACAAGCAACAAGAAAAAAAGTCAAATGAAGCGGGGAAATCTGGGCGCTCGAACCGTGCGCTAATCAGCGGAGTTTGACGCGCACTAATTGCCGCAAAAGAAGTTGTGATTTTGGACAGATCGCGCAGCCTTCCGGGCAACTTCCGGGCAGTTGGCGCAGTAAGAACCATGAAGCCGGGAAATCTGGAATTTGACGCAATTGCCGCAAAAGAAGCTGTGCTTTTTGACAGATCGCGCACCTGTCGGGAAGTTTGCGCACTAAGGACCATGAATCGGGGAAATCCCGGCGCTCGGCCGTGCACTAATCACCGGAATTTGGAAGCTCCAGACAGCCAGACACTAAGTACCGCAAAAGAAACTGTGGAGTAGCGCTAAAACGGGCGAGCCGCTACGCAAGTTGCGGCGTGCTTAATTTTATAAAGAGAGAGATATTGTATGGAAAGAGCTTTTATTGTAATTCATTGTCCAAAAGCTTTCAATGTCCACAAGTAGGAGCCGGCGCGAAGCGCCGGCAACTGCTTGTGAAAAAAAAAAACTGCCATCTCTTCGCTTGGACTGATTTCGGCAAATTTGACTACGGACTGCGCAGGGCTGTGATCGCAGTATCGACCATTCCCCACAGCTTCATTTCATGTCAATGCCTGCCGCGCCCTTGGTGCTCTTTTGCTAGGGTTAACTCGGGCGCAGAATGAATTGAATCACAACCCTGAGATCGGTTTCGAGTCTCGGAAGCGACTGAGACCATTACATCAACGTTCTCCGGGCGTATGCTGCGCTTGACAGCAACTGGCGCTGATCGCTATCACTCCGCCTCGCATATAACCTTCGCATATAACCTTGGTTCTCCATAGACTCCAGTTTTCCGCTCTATAGCGACTAGGAGGTGCGAGCTGATACATATAGAACGTCTGTCCCAAGGTCCTAGCTCTCTCCCTATCTACAACCTACCTCTCCAGCAACTCGGACACGATGGCCTACAAATTTACTGGCGAGGCCGGGGCCGCACTTGCCTTCCTGATTGGGGTCAGTTCCGTCCGCAAACTCCTGAGGGCTGCGAGAAACTGAAGACTATATCGCAGTATCTGGCCGTCTTCGCATGGATGCTTTTTGCGTACTTGACGCACCGAATCAAATGGCGCTCGCGGTACTCGCTCCTCTTCTTCCATGTCACCATCCGGTTGGCCTCGCAGGCCTCCGGAATCGGCTTCGGGGTTCTGGGCTTCGCAAACACGAATTTGTTCCTCGGTGAGCTCCTCTCAGTCTTTGTCAATCTGAGAACTCGCTAAATGTGTCTACAGCCTTCCTCATCTTGGGTGCGGAGGGGTATTTCTCATTGGTGAGCTCCCTTTCCTTATTCGATTGCTGGCTCGCAGCTGAGCCGAACACTCCCAGGTGCTCTGTACCTTCCGCTTCGTCATCTCCTGGCACCAGCACAACACTCCCAGCGGCGAATCATGGCTCGAGCCGCGCGACAAGCCCGGCAGCAACAAGCGTCTCAAAGTCCTCGTTTTCCTCTTCCTCGGCCCCCTCGCATTCATCGTCTACCACGACAACCCCATGGTATTCTTCCACTCCGTGCTTATCCTGGCCAACGCCGCGATTGTCGTCGGCGGCTCTTACCTCGCCGGCGCGGACTACAGCGACCCAAACCTGCCCGACACCAAGCGGCGGCTACAGATCTCCAAAATTACGCGCACGGCGGGACAGAGCGTGTTCCTCGCGGGGAACGCGGTGCTCCTAATCATTATCCTGGTGACGATGCGCAATAATCGAAGGGATGGGGACTCGCGAAGGAAAAAGGGCACGGTGCACCCGACGCTGTGGCTGCTGTTCATCGCCTGGCTCCCGCTCATCGTGCGCGGCATATTCGGGATCCTGCAGGCGGCGGTGTTTAGCGTGCGTCTGCGAAACTCCTTCACAGTCTATCCCAAAGCTGATTTTCCTTTTCGAAACCAGCTCTCGTACTACAATCGTCGGTTCTTCCCTGCCTCCCTTTACCTCACGTTAAAACTCCATTTCCCAGCCGATAATTACAGCGCCACGGGCTTCACGCCGCGGTTCACCGCCATAGAATACTTTCTCGGCGTGCTCACCGAGTGGATTGCGTGCGTGCTACGTCCTTTCGCTTTCCTTCCTCTCCCCTCCTTTACATGTGTATCTGATTATCCGTCAACTCGTAGTTGCGTCCTCCTGAACCTCACCTACCTCACTTCACGGCATGACCCGAAGAAGCGGGATGTCGCAATCGATGCCCCGGGGAGCAATGAAGCGGTTGGGGGTGTTGGAGCAGAAAGGCAGTTTGGTTCGGGAGATGGACAAGGAGGGGCAGGTAGAGAGTCAGAATCGGACGGAGCGAGGGTCTGAGTGAATACAATAAGTAGAATCCACACAATCTGCGTGCGGCGAAGATAGCATACCATACAGTGTACATTATCTTGCTACTATTGAGTCAACTCATCGTCCAATCTAATATTCCGGCTCACGAGGATGCTCAGAGATTCTTAGCTCTAGATCGTTACAGAGTAATGAGATAGAAATTTTGGGACTATTGGCACCAAAAATTAGGGAAGCGCTAGGGAATACAGATGGCCTTCCTGTTATAAGTTATGCGCCCGCCGTATCTACTGGATATACCGATACATCATTGAAGACTATGTACATGTACGCGATTGAAACTGCAATTGAGTCAAGGCACTTCAAGAGACGAGCGTAGCGAATATGCTGCTCCGAAGGGCGGAAGAAAGCCAAGGGAATGACTCGCGGGACGAAACAGAGGAAGGTGGATACGCCCACTGGGGCAAAACCGGTTCCGGGACTGGATCCTTCCTCGGATAAAACTCATCCTCCAGATTTCGTCGCGAATGTACGGAGCGGTGGCTTGGGATCGTCGGCGTTGGCGTCGTAGCTGACGGTGAGGGTCAGAGAGTGAAGCGCGTGAATACCAGCGTCTCGGCGTCGAAAATCTCGTTGTCTTCGGCTGAGAGCGAGAGTTCCTCCAGGTGGCCGCAAGCAAGCTGGAGAACTCTGAGGATATCGGCGTGCTGCTCGTATGGGTTGATTTGGATGGAGGTGATTGTGGGTGGAAGGGCAGGAAAGGAATACCACACAGGAGGGGAGAAGGGCGGAAGGTCGGTGACGCTCCCTACGTTGGGGCACAAGGCGAGAAGGCGCTCCATAGGGTCGTTCACCCCCTGATGCTCCGCACCAGTCCGCCGAGGCGCGGTGTGGCATTCAGGGTATCGAAGAAAAAAATGAGACCGACAGGGCGTCGAATGACGACACTGCGGTAGAGGTAGCCAATTACATGCTATAAAACTAGCCTCAGCAAATGGTGAATTGGGTGGCAAAATGGTACTGACGGCGTACCAGTCCTTTGACACTGAAAAAAGTACTCGCTTCGTCACCATAGCGTTGCACCATGCAGACTTCGGCTCACAATGGAGGGAGGGGTCCAGCAGATTCTCAGATGGAATCGCAATGTCGAATATATGATCTTTTATCTCAACCGGAAGCCTGTCGAAAGGCTACGGGTGGGTTAGTGGCTGACAGATCTCGGAAAGGATAAAAGATCTCACACGCTGGGATACAAGATGACTCGGAAAGCAGACACAGCACAGAGGACTCTGTTCGCACCACAGACAACCCGAACGCGGTGGCAGGGACCCTTGGATCCATTGGCGCCCAGTCGGCATCATTTTTGTCGCGATGTATCTTCTCCAAGTGATGACGTCCAGAGCTCAGGGCGATGCGTTTTCGAATATGCCGCGCACTGATACGGCGGGGGAACTGCTGTGGGCGATGTCAGTGGATGCACGAATACGGGCTAGGACGACTGACCAAAATGCTCGGGGACGCACAACGCTGCTTCACAGGCGATTCCTCATCCGGTGATTCAGAGCGTTTGCGATTCAGCGACTACGAGCGCGAGAGGGTCCAGATGGACATCGCAAAGTTCTAGTCGAGTTGAAGAAGCTAGTGTAAGTGCAGGAGCAGAATCCAAGTTCGAATGAACCGGGGGAGTAGATCGCGATGGTGGTCAATGCAGAAGTAGCGGGATTGACTGGGGGCCATTGTGGTCGTGGAGTTTATAGTCTCCAACGCTTTGGTCTTAACTCTTCCTGATCGAGAACAAGCACAATGGCTGCCGAAAAAACAAGGTCTGATTGCCGAACTCTGCATGTCCCGAGTGGTGCTGCGTCTGAGCAGCTGCGACATGTACAGTTAACCTAATCCCGTCTGTCATTTTTTTCAAGATTTTTCTGCGTCGAATCAGCTAGAGGGATACGATAGATTATATAGAAGTTTTGTACATCGGAGGGTATGAAGTGTTTCGGACGCAGAGACCACGTGCATATGGCGGAGGGAGAAGGCAGAGTTTAAGAATGAATCGCGGGGACAATGTGCGAGCCTGAGTCTCAGAAGTAACTAAAAAGTTGGACTATGCTGATCCAGGTCCCAGAGATCCAGAGAGGTGAGCCGGCGGCAAGCCGCGAGCGAGGTGGAGTCGGATGTGCGCCTGAACGTTGAGCGACAGCGTACTGGACGAAAACCACGGAAAAAACACGAGAAACCAGCGATCCGAACCTAGAGCCAGGTGGCGAAAAGAAAGCGAAGACGTGATCGTGCCGGCAAAACCGGCAATCAATATCTGTTCTTACCTCTTGCCGATGACACTGCCGCACGGCCCGCATTTTCCTCAAGAAAATGGAGGCAGGCTCTTGCACTATTAATTACCCAGGGAAAACCCAGGTGGCCCCGCGGAAAAAAATTCAGCTTTATTAACTTGATATTCCCACTAGACAATCCAAAGGACAAAAAATATCGGACGACGCTCGCATCTGTCCTCGATAGCCCCTGTATCCAGACATTCGGCGCGCAAGCGCTTACACGAGTACGTATCCATTCCATTCCCCGGACGTTGCGCGCTCCTCGAGCCGAACCGACGCCAGCGGGGGGAGCGTGCTCAGCGATGGTGATCAGTTAGTTGATCTCGTCCGAGTCCTGTATCGGAGTTAGCACTTATGGCGAACAGGAATATCTTCGCGCACAAGGACAGCCCGCGCAGTGACGGTGGGCGCGGTGGGCAGCATGTGGTCCGTCTTGGTCCCATGGTGGGGGCCGCCCTGTGCGGTGCGGTGGGCCAGTGAGAATGCGCGGACAGTGAATGTGGATTATTATGGACGCACGAAGAGGTAGTTCAAGCCGAGGCAGGGTGTGTCGATCTTGAAGCCCGCAGGCTCGCGCGCGATGACGGGGCGCGCCCATGCGCTGGTCGAGGCGACGGCGGCGAGCACGGCGAGGAAGAGGGTCGATGCGTGGACCATCGTTTCAAAAGAAAAAAAATGCAAGGTTGGAGGAGGAGAAGGTTAAAGACAGTGGCGGGCGCGTCAAGCGAAGAACAGAGGGAGAAGGGAAGTTAAGTGCTTAGTGGGCGATTGTTCCTTCCCTCTCACCTTTTACTATGTATTGCCCCTGTGATGATCACACACAAATCATTCCCCGAAACACGGAACAGTGTTCAACTACCGCACTGTCTGATGGTTGAGCTATATTTGCACGGGTGAATCGGTGATGGCGGGAGCCTAGACCCAATGGAGCTGTTGCTTTCTTGCCATTCGCGCCCGTGCCCGCAGGCGTTTTCAAGCTTCAGCTTATGCATCTCAGTACCTCTCCACCTAAAACCTGATCTCTCCTCTTCTCGTTCGGAATCGTTTCCGCACCTCACTGCACAACGCAAGCATAACGGTGATCGGGCATTTATCGGCTATCTCCCATGTATATTGACGATTCGACGCCACATCACCTGCGTCATTTGCCGGAGGCCCTACCGGAATTTCTTCCTAACCGTGTCACATCCTGGGGATGCAGAACGTCGAAGACTTCACGTCCGCGGCCCGAGTTTCTATACCTCCAGGTGGTTGGATTTGGTGAGAAAATCCACCGGTTTCGGAAAGCCTCACCAATTGCGATCCACCTTCTGTCTATGCAAAAATCTCGTCCATCTCACACCGTTAACACCGGACAGTAGATGTAGACTGCTGGAGACGCTCGCGTTGTTCATTTGATCGTATCACAACAAACGACAACACCGGGATCTTCCGCTTCCACCTTACCTCCGCCTCGCTCTCCGACACTTCCGTCCGAGACAACTCCCGGGCATCGCTCTCTAGCTACATCTTCTAGCTCTACTGAAAGCCTCCTTCATTGCTACACCGCCGGCCATTTCCGTTGCTTTCTGGTCTCAGCCGGCTCGTTTTCAAGTTGTCCAAGACCAATGGCCACCCTGCTCAATATAATCTTACTCTTGACTTGCTTTTTTCTATCGTGCTCTACGGCAGAAGAAGCCACCTCTTCTTCTACAGTCAACATTACGGAACTTTGGGGCGCTTATTCTCCGTACTTTGACGCCGGGACGTACCTCGCCCCACCAACTGGATGCCGCATCGATCAGGTCCGTCTTGACCCCGAAAATCATGTTGCCCACGCTGACAATGGGTGCACTTTAGGTTAATCTGGTACGTCGACTCCCGATTTTCTAGCGCCCGTCGATTCGATATGATCATTGACAGCTTCAACGACATGGGGCACGCTTTCCAACCTCGGGCGCCGCAACGGGGATTATTTCGGGAATCAGCAAGCTCCAGAACGTCCAGAATTACACCCGACTCGCGACTGGATTTCCTCAAGACCTTCACATATTCCCTCGGCGTCGCTGACCTGGTGCCATTTGGAGCTCATCAGTACGGCGGTGCTCTGCTTCAGAACTATGCGGTGTTCAAGGGAATTACATTTCATCAGATCGTCGCAAGCAGGAGCGCTAGCATTCACACGATACCGCGACTTGGTTTCCGCACGTAGTCTACCCTTCGTGCGTGCGTCGAGTAGCCCACGAGTGGTTGATACCGCAACTAATTGGACTGCTGGTAAGTACTTACCTCCAATCGAAACATGAATTCATTATTTCATTGTACATGTAGGCTTTTCAGTTGCAAGCCATCACGTCTACAATCCATCGCTATCCGTGATACTTTCCGAAAACGTGAACAACTTTCCCTCTTCTTGTACTTGGATTGACTGATCTCGAGGCACACAGGGCAACGACACATTGGACAATAGTATGTGCCCCAACGCCGGCGATTCCGACGTGCAGACAGATGCCTGGCTGGCGGTCTTCGCACCCAATATCACTGCACGTTTGAATCGTTGGGCACCTGGCGCGAACGTCACGGACGCAGAGACCTATTCCCTGATCTCCATGTGCCCGTTCCACACGGTCGCGTCGTTCGTCCCCGGGGCGGCGCTCACGCTAAGCCCCTTCTGCGGGCTCTTCACAACAGATGAATTCGCTTCTTTTGAGTACTCCATGGACCTGGACAAGTACTATGGTACCGGGTGCGTCCTCCCCATGTTCCTTCACATCAATCCAAACTAAACTAAGCATGTCGCGCGCACCACAGCTATGGCGCGCCCCTCGGCCGCGTGCAGGGCGTAGGCTACGTGAACGAACTCCTCGCGCGCCTCACACAGACGCCCGTCAACGACTCCACGCAGACCAACACGACGCTCACCGCCAACCGCGTGACCTTCCCGCTCGACCGCACCCTCTATGCAGACTTCTCCCACGACAACGAGATGGCCGCCATCTACGCGACGATGGGGCTCTTCCCGCAGGTGGCTGCCCTCGACCCGACCCACCCCGCGCCGCGGGGGCGGACGTGGGTCGCCAGTCGCATCGTGCCGTTTGGCGCACGCATGGTTGTTGAGCGGCTGAAGTGTGTGGAGACGCAGACGCGGTTCGTGCGCGTGTTGGTTAATGACGCTGTACAGCCGCTCGACTTCTGCGCCGAAGCAACGGGGAAGGGGAAAGGTGTTTGTGAGCTCGGGGCTTTTGTTACGAGCCAGACGTATGCGCGAAGTGGGGGAGAGGGAGACTGGGAGAAGTGTTTTGCCTGAATGGTTTTCATTCGCTGTGCCTATGATTTGTGCTTTATCAGACCAACACTCATGGTTACTTCAACCCCATCCAGCTGAGCCTTTTTGGTTGGCATCCGCACATATTGCGATCCGGTAGACTATTTTTTTGGCGCCATCCGTCAGCACGGTGGATCGGACCTTCAACGTTTCAACCGCGAGAAGGTCTCTTCTGGGCGGTAAAATCGGCTGAAAACCGTGGGTTCAATGAATATTTTGGAGACGGTCCCCGTAGACGCATCTGAGGCCGGGGTATCCAGAATTCCAGGCCCAGGCGTATGTAATAGATCGAAACCGTTCAACTACCAAACCGTTCAACTACCAAACCGTCGTCTGTTTAGATCGGACTTGACGGTTTTTTTCTTCAGAACTGTCTGCATTGTGATTGGACTGAGAGATCATTTTTCGACCAATCCGTCCTCATCGGGATCGGACAGGTAACCGTATATGCCACAAGCGGCTGCTCGGCTGCTTCGCGGCCTCGCATCCCCTTCCTAAGCTCCTAAGAGAGCGAATTTTTGTCGTGAAAGACCCAAAGTAGCAAGGAAAGCGATTAAATAAATGTTTGAGGACTTTGAAGGAGGTCCGGCAAGGAGCTGCCGGAATGATAGATTAAAGGCGGATTTTAAAAAGGCCTCGGACGGACACACGTAATTTTATAAAAAGAGTGAAGTGAAACGAGGGCCTCGATAGCGCCGCCACAGCCACAGATGACGCAACGCGAGCAATTTGTGGGCGGACATCCGCCCACAGACGTCGGACCGCTCACTGGCAGGTGGCGGACCCACATATAATTAGTTTTGTTGAAACGGACCAGTCACGCGTCCTCAACAGCTGTGAAGCTGTCCAACTTACTGCTATTCTACAGCACCTGCTACAGCATTTGTACTGCAGTATATCCTGTAACAGCACTCTACAGCTTGAGATTACTTTATATACGACCACTACTTGACCTTGCAACAGAGAGTTCCTGTCGTCCTGAAATCCCCGTGTCTGCGAGTCTGTGTGCAACTGTCACTTCCCAACAAGTTTTGACACGTCACCTCCTTCATACCACTCCCATCATGATGGACCCCCTAAAGAAAGGGTTTACAAATCCTCCCAGTGAGCTCCTTCTTCTTGGCATAACACTGTAGCTCACCATCACGGACTTTAGTCATTGACAATGAGGCCGCAGGTGGGAAGATGTGGGCAGTATATGTTGCCGAGGCCGAAAAATATGACAAGGCGCTCATTGAGAGCTGGAAACGTGACATGGAGGGAATGCTCATCTTTGTGCGTACTTGTTTCAGTCAGAAAGTTGCCTTCCCAAATGAGTTTATCACTGTTTATGTAGGCTGGCCTTTTTTCTGGCAGTGTGGTGGCTTTTTTGATTGAAAGTTACAAGACATTAAAACCTGATTCTGCCGACACAACTGTTCTACTGCTGACACAGATTTCAAACCAACTTGCAGGCACAGCAAATGGGTCAAACTTTACAATTGTGTCTCAGACCCATTTTACCCCACCAGCCAGCTCACTCATATGCAATATCCTCTGGTTCATCAGTCTTGGGCTCAGCCTCACCTGTGCACTTGTTGCCACACTGGTTGAGCAGTGGGCCCGTGAGTTTGTGCACAGAACTGATATGCACTCAGATCCTGTTATCCGTGCACGGGTCTTTGCATACCTGTATTATGGCTTCAAACGGTTCAAGATGCACACTATTGTGGGAGCTATACCTCTCCTTCTCCACTCTTCTCTGCTGTTCTTTTTTGCCGGGCTAGTGGCCTTTTTGATCCCTGTCAACATTCCAGTCTCTATGGTTGCAGCTACTCTTCTGTTCATACTAGTTGCTGTCTATGCAAGTCTCACCTCCCTCCCTTTGGTACATATGGATTGCCCATATTGGACACCCCTTTCAGGAGCCCTATGGCAACTGAAACAGAGGATGTCAAATATCAAACAATATTTCCCTAGGTCATCCAGTGCTTTAGCCACACAAATGATGTCTCAGATCTCTCGGACAGAGACAATGGTGGAGGTGGTATTTCGGAAAGCTAGATCTTATGGCCCTGAACGGTTACATCGGGACAAAAGAGCTCTAGTTTGGACAATGAAGTCCCTGGCAGATGATACTGAAATAGAACCCTTTGTTGAAGCTGTACCAGACATCCTATGGGGTCCTAACACCAGACACTTCACATATGAGACACATATTCAAACCTTGATTCATCACAAGGATCCCCATGTCCGGCTGCTGGACCGCATACAAGCACTATTCAAGAGCTGTGACACTGGTCTGTTAGCATTAGAGGCTTCCAGCCGTCGGAAGATTTCATGCTATCAGGCAACCTGGGCGATAGGGAGCCTGACAAATCCAGATCACTTCTATGAGCCAGCATTGTTCCAATACAGTATTGTCAATTCAGATAATGAATCAAACCCAAGGATCCTGCATTGTGCTGTCTTTGCAGTTGCTATGAGTCGTTGGGCATCATTTTGTGCGGGACAAAAACTCCTGAAAGAAACATTGGTGCATCTCAATGCCTGTAATTCGGGCATCAGGAACCCTGAAGGTCAATCAAAAACAATGGCCAGCTTACAAAAGCTCTTGTATTGTTTGCAGAGACTCAAAAGATATTCAATCATACTACATCATTCCAACAATTTGGATGAAATCTTGTCACGTTTGGCACGGCTGACAGAGGAATTTGGAGATCCATATTTCACCATACCCTTTCGGACATTAGTTGATTACCTCGCCAAGGCATCCCATCTTCTTTCTTCACCATTTCGGTTTGAAGAAACCCAGAAATGTATATCTGTTCCAAAATCTGATATACCCCTTACAGCACGCTGGCTGGCATATCTGGAAGGTCATATAGACCGTGTAATATATGACAATATGGAAAAAATGAATACTAACAGGGAGACAATTCACTGGTTGGACAGCATTGTTAGTAAAATGATGTCATACTGGGTCCCCCCTGAGACAGGAACACCACTGCCACAGTCTTTTCTTTACTACCTCAATAATCGCACATCTGAGGCTGCTCTTAAAGCTGCAGTTAATTCTCTTCAAATTCCAGGAAGAGGGCAGCAATTGATTCCAGCAACCATTATGCGCATCAGCAGAATGTTGACACAAGTGTCTGATAAAACAGGACCTTTTGATACACCAAGGACAGAGAGCTCATTGACTGACCTTTGGGCCATTCTCTGCCGGGCAGGTCTTACCTTTGAAATGCCTGAGTTAGAATTGATTATCAAGGAGGTGTCAAATGTTGACTATCCTTCAATGGTTCCATCAATTGTGGCTATAGCAAAGCATAAGGCTGTAACAGCCATGCTTCCTGGTATCTCAGAGTCAAAACCTAGTCTTCTATCTGAGCCAACAGCTACATCCCATCTTGACGAAGCTCATGCTTTGAGACATAGACAAGATGAAGCACATCTTGACATTCTTTCAAGGTTTATACAGTTTTGTCAACTCAGTAATGATCCACCATTCAAAGGTTGTGAAACTCTTGAGATTCTAGGCTCCTTCATTCCTGGCTGCCTCTCATGTAATATGAGTTACATCCATCCTAGCTATCAACTTCAATTTGCACAAGCAATTGACAGTTTAGTCACCAAAGTCTCTGGGGATCACCCCATCTGGTGTGCAGAACTAATGCAGGCTATTCCTGGTCTTGCCTTGTTCAACACATACATGCATGAGCCATATTACGGACACTCACAAATGATTCAAACTGTTTCAAATTATGGTGGGAAACCACTTACTTCTAGTTGGTCCACTATTGCTTCCCAAGAGAATATAGCACATTGGCTAACCACTGCTGATGCATGCCGGTCCCTGAGAGAGACTTTTGAGAGGTATATCAGGGCAATGCCTCTACATGAGGGTAGTCTCATGATAAGGATACATGGTATTATCAGGACTCTAGATACTGAAGGTTTCCAAGTAAGCATTATTTCTCCAGTGATTGCTCCTTTCTCTAACTCGAAACAAAATTACCAGCTGTCACAAACAAGTGCACTGAACCCACCTACAACACACAGTCCCTATGACCTCTCATCAGATTCTGCAAACAACTTAGATGACTCCTCTAGTGCAAATTCTTCAGACTTCAGCATCAATGTTATCCCTCCTGTATGTGCTCCGTTGCTGACTTCTTATTTACCCTCTAATCTTGTTTTCTTTTCCAGTCACGGCTACTATCTGGAGACTTTACATACCAGCCAATTACACTGCCCGATATTTTCTTACCTCCAAACACTCTATGAGGTCCACCCACATGTATGTAGCAAATCTGATTGGAGATGTTAGGATTTTTTTTTTGCGAGGCAGCAGAAAGGTAGACAACAACAGTGACAATTGAGTTTCACATTCCCAATGAAAGAAACTAGGCTTGTGAATGAACAGCTTTACCTGGCTATTAATCTGGTCAGTGGGAAGCAGTGTGAAGTGGTGGAACATTTGAATTTTCTAGGTTAAAATATTGATGAGGTAAGAAGATGGTGCTCAGTAGCTCCACGGATAAAGTGATCACAATTCTTGTCAAATTTAGGTGGTGTAGGCCATGTATAGACATAACAACTGACAGGGTCATCTTGGGGTCAAATGATGGTAATTGGCTGGCAAGCGGCGGGTCACAAACACAGATAATCATTTGGTTTCAGTGTAGACATTTCTGAGCTTGAACTCGAGTGAATTTATGTGGCCCGAGTTTGATCAGTCAGCTCTGGCCTGAGAATGATTTGCGAGGTAGTTACTGTGAAGCTCAAGGGGGGTCAACTCTGTGGTATTTCAAAAACAGGTCTTGATGCATTTTTTCCTGCTGAACACAAATGTCATGGTCTCGATGACAGACCTGGTATTGGGGCACCTGGGCATTTATTCAAATCTGCTCGAGTTGCATACTATAATGTGTTACACTACATTATGGCATCATCTCACAAGGGCTAGTGCTGGCCTGAGCAGTTAGCTAAGAGGGATATAATGTGTCTCGAACCATTAGAAAGACGCTGGAAAACAATCCTGGTAAAGGGTTGACGTGAGAAGTTGCTCTACTTTTTCGCGCGACGCGTCCGTACGGATACAGACGCGTCTTAGCGGCACGGGACTCTCATGACGCCACCATGTGACCTTCTCACGGTTGAAACCCGGCCTCGGATTCTAAAAGCCGCAGACTCGGGGAGTCTGCGCCACGGAATACAGAAGACGTTAGGGACTAGGAACCCGTATAGACGGACTCTAGTCCCCGGACGCACCAAGGGCTGACACAGGAGAGTACACGGAGCACAGGAGTGGTTGCAAACCCGATCGGGGTTTGAACCACTGGAGACGATGACACTTAGGACTAGGAAACCCGAACGTCGGGTCTCCTAGGTCCACCGATGCCACGGAAACCAACACAAAGGAGTCCAGGAGCATCAGCATTAATGCTCCTTAACGCTACGTTGCAGGAACTGATCGCGACTGACCGCGATCGCTTTAATTTATTAGAAGCCTATATAAGCACGGTAGAATCTCCATGTACAGTAGATTCTACCTCGTCTAATCTCAGGCTTCTACCTTGGCTTGACATAGGCATTGTCTCCACTCTGTCCCGCTTCCCTCGCACCGTACTACGGGTTGTATCCACACCTGGGTTTTGTACCTGAGTGGATATCACACCCTCTTTGACTCGTTCCGGGTTCCGCCTCGCATCCCGACCTACGACATACGGCCTCCTAGGGAGGACGCCGTACGACTGGTCCTACTGCTCGGGGAACACACGAGCTATTAGCGTCTATCGGGTTTCTCCTGGTTGGGGTTCTCGCCGGGTTACTCGCTGTTTAGCCGACCCAGAGGCCGTTGCTGACACTAATGGAGCAATCACGGAAAGTGCCTTACCATCCTGGAAACAGATTGGGGCTACTGCACATCCCTGACTAAGGGCGTATTACAAGGGATTATCCTTCTGAACCAGGGGAATCATTGTTGGACATCATCTGACGTCTTCAGGACTGCCAAGAGAAGGCTGGACTTGGTCGATCCAACAATTGGCTAAGAAACCATACTCGGGTACTGGGAAGTGACAGCTATCACAGTTTTCAGACAAATCACTTAAGAGGGTCAAAGTGGGACCAATTGAAGTGAATGGTTACTAAGGCGGGTAACTGGTGGGCTGACGAGGAAGTTGGCTAAAAGTTGACATATCAACAAGATCCCATCACGATTGTGCTAAGCGATGTAGATCTTGACTCATTGTTAAGCTCGGCTCGTTGATGTTCCTTATAAATCTCTCTCAATTTTACTAATTGTTTGATATCTGATAGGAGCTCATCGGCTAGCTGCCATACCACTAGTCATATACCCTGAACCCTGCCGCACATTTGTATCTGTCTCGTTTATATTTAGAATCCTGTAAAGTATTTAAGTGAATGGTTATGGGAGGAACACCAGTGTATCTCACCCCACCTGTTGGACACGAAGTTACTAGACTTCATCACTGGTTGGAGAGATTCAAGTTTTTCAGCACAATTTATGGTGAAAAATGTTGTTTATTTTTCAGACATTTTTCACCGAAAAAGGTAGTGAAAAACTCAAAACATTTTCACTATTTTGTGAGTTTGAGGTAAAAAATTCAAAAGAAAGCTACAAAAGAGTTGAAAAAGATTTGAATTTTTCACCTGCTTTTTTCAGTGAAAAATGTCTGAAAAATAAACAACATTTTTCACCATAAATTGTGCTGAAAATCTTGAATCTCCCAACCAGTGCATGCTTAACCGGTCGAGTAGACATTCATTCGGAGACACCCAGAAGCTACACCAAGTTTCGTTTGTTTTCCCTGTTTGAATATTATCTGTTTTGGATTTGGATCTTTATGAACAGCACCTGGACATATTAGATAAACAGAACGGACATGTGGAATATAAGGAAACAGATCGGACTTAACAATTGGTTGTAATCTTGCAAGGATTAGCAATCACGGATACTATTGGGATCGGGATTCATAAAGAATCACTTGCGCTACGCATCAGAGTACTATTTCCAAAACCTAGACCCACATCACACAAACCGTTGAACATAAAATCTTGTCTGTCTATCCTGCGATTGCACCTAGAAGCAGATTCAAGCAGTTTATCTATACAACTTGTAGACCTATAAAGTCTTGCTTCCCAAAGAGAACTAAAGTTCAAATTGCCACAATCTATACTGGATTGGAACCCCAAACTTGCACAAGGATTATAGTGTTTGAGTTGTTGTAGTTGCCTTACCAAACCATGTATTCATTTACAAGGTTTGGTTTGTGGTTATTCCACCACCAGCCCCATAGTCACCGTTTCACTGAATTGTGGAATATACCCAAACTTAAACCCGGGACCAAAACATTATTTCCATATTGAGCCTGGTAACAGCTGATAAGGGCCCTTACGACATGGATAGCCACTCCAAATCAAGTAATTCTGCATGTGGTCCCTTCATTGGCATGACTTGGGAGAACCTTTTTATTCCACATCACTCTTTTTATTTGTTTACAGCTGTTTGCAAAAGCATAAGGCACAGAGTGTTTTTTTTTTTTTGCAACATTTGGCTTAGAACACTTACCATGACCTCACTTCTGGTCAGAATCTTTTGGGAGTAGGTGCATTCAACTCACACTGAAAATCTGCAGGGGATCAAGTACCGGCTTTTTTTTTAATGTAATTATGTAATGAAATGTATCTCGCAAAATTGTGGTTTCCATTAGAACAGCTGCATCACAATTTTAATTTTGCAACACTTTGCTTGGAACACTCACCATGACCTCAATTCTGGTCAGAATCCTTTGGGAGCAGGTGCATTTGACTTGGATGGCTTGGGGTTTTCACTTAGTGTGGTTTATAATCCTTATATCAGACTCAGACCTGATTCATGCTCAATGAGCAGGGCCCACCTACTTAGTTTGATATACAGTAGATGCAGGAAAATCCAATGGCTGCTCTGTCGCAAGCCTCAAATTTAGAAGCATGCGTCATTCACCAAAGCTAGGTCTATGTTCTCGCCTGCTTGGGATCGGTTGCCAATTTGTACGACATGCCCTGATTGTTCCCAACATTCCTGTCTGAGCCTTCCACTCCTTGAAGATCTTCACAAATCCATTTACATGCACTGGTTGTAGTTGGCTTTGGCGCCACTGTTATGCCCATGCACATCCGGAACCATCCGGCCCGCCTGGACACTTCATCCGCCCATTACTGGATCCTTGGATCCAGTCCTCCATCCATCCGGATGTGTCGTCTGTATATTGGGCATGTGTCTGACCAACTTGCTGATGTGTCTGTTGGATTACAAACCCAGAGAACCCTGAGTTCAACTCAATAGTTGGACTCAGTTGGACTCACCTGTCGCGCTGTTGCGTGACAGTACCTGGTGTATGGACTACCTCCTATTTATTCATATGACTCATACGGACTCTTGCGCGCTGATTTCTACTGTGTTTACTTGTCTGCATTAAGTAGTAAGATTCCTATTTTTCTCAGTCATATGGACTCATAGCTATGCTCTCTCACTTGTATTTAAGCTGTAGTACTTTACTGAATCAACTTAGTTCTTCTGCGAACTTCCCCTCTCTTAAGTCACTTCTTCAATAGGTTATGGGCCCCGCCCAAATCTAAATTCTCCACACACATCTATTTGATCTAAACGACAAACTTCTCATCCTATACTATGTCTACCCCCACATCGAAGCCTGCCGACTTCTTCCTGCGCATCCCCAAGTGCGAGGGAGATGGGACCAACTGGAGCGTCTACAAAAGTCGGTTCAGTTACGCTGCCGATGCCGCTGGACTCGCCGACCATTTGTTGGGGACTTACCTCGCTCCTACCGCTCCTGCCACCACTACGACTCCGCCAGCTGTCCTAACACCAGCAGAGGTCGCCACTGCTGAGGCATACGACAAGGAGTTGAAGGTCTACAAATCCGGCCAGGCCATCATGAAGCAGGCGATTGCTAGCACGATTCCCGACGCCCTGTTCTTGCACGTCAAAGATGCGAATACTGCGGTAGAGTTGTGGAAGAAGGTGGCAGAGGAATTTGAGAAGAAGTCGAGGATGGTGACTGTGGATTTGCAACGCAGGTTACAAGATGAGTGCTGCAACGAGACTGGGAATGTTAGAACTCACCTGGAAAAGCTCCAGACACTTCGCACCGACTTGATTGGCATGGGTGCCAATCCCGGCAACGAGAACTTCACCTGCCATTATCCTTGGATTGCTCCCGCCTTCATTTGATCCCTACCTTTCTGCGATCACTGCAACATCGACACTGCTTGGGAAGACTCTATCCCCCGACGACCTGATCCGTGGCCTCAACGAGGAGGCCGACCGTCGTTCCCTCAAGAACAAGTCCAAGAAGGACGACCGCGACACTGCCTTCTCCGTGGGAGAAAGGAAGCACAGTCACAAGAAGGGCACAAAGTCTAACATCGAGTGCTACAACTGCCACAAGAAGGGGCATGTTAAAGCAGACTGTTGGGCGAAGGGTGGAGGCGAGGAGGGCACGGGACCGAGACAGAAAGGAAAGGGGATGGCCAAGGAGGCCACGAAAACCGCAAATGCCGCCACCACGAAGGATGATGACGGCGTGTGGATGGCTCAGGTGGAATCGAACCTGGAGCTATTCCAGGACTGAGTGGGCAGGGACTCGTCAGCGGCAGCGATAGCCTGCGCACAAGTCAGCACAAGTTGCTGGCTCTCGGACTATGACGACGAGGAAGACTTCTTCGAGGTTGAAGAAGATGGCAGCGCTGCCACGGATTCCATGGGAGCAAATGTGTCGAACAGCGACAATGACAGCGGAGACAGGTCGATGCCAGACCTGCAGAGCGTGTCCGACAGTGACAGTGAGTGCGATTCGATGCCAGATCTGCAAAGTGTTGCAAACTCGTCAGACTCAGAGGAGGAAGATGATCAAGCGGGTGAAAGTGACGCTGAGTCCTTACCCGATTTCTACTCCCAATACAATTCTGACTGCAAATGCGATGAGGAAATCAATCGCACTGCTTCGCCGAATGGGCTGGATCACCCACCGCAACATTTGACGGATGACATCACCGATTGGGTCGAAATATCTGCCAATGAATGGCTCAGCAATCAAGAGGACATCGAAGAGGAGAAGATTACCTCGTCCTTTGATACCGCCATGCTTGCCGACGAATCTGGCACTCCAGGAGTCGAGACGGAGCTTTACGACTCAGGGCGCATCACGCCACATGTCCCCGTACCAGCACAAATTCCTCAATTACACGTCGATTCCCCCGCGTTCGATCACAGCGGCAGACAACGGGACGTTCCAAGCTATAGGCCAAGGGGATATCCGAATCAGCATTCCGAACGGCAACAGCACAGCCACAATACTCCTGAAGGGAGTATTGTACGCACCGAAGCTAGGACTCACACTTGTCTCTATCAGCAAAATCACTGATGCTGGATGTTGCGCGCTATTCCGCGACGACTTCTGCAGAATTTTCGATCAGAAACGAAAAGTCCTGGGTGTTATCAACAAACAGAACGGGACTTACCGTGTCCAGTGCACCACCACCACCGAATCTGGAGCCAACGCCACGAGCACTATTGAGACCGTCTCGGTTGAAGAGCTCCATCGTCGGATGGGCCATATTGTGCCGGAAGCTGCCAAGCGTCTTGTAAAGGATGGCTTGGTCACCGGCATTAAGCTCGACAGTTCCACGGAGATTAAATCCTGTGAATCGTGTGAGTATGCAAAGATGACGAGGAAGCCAGTTGCGAAAGAGCGCAAGGAGAAACACGCCGCCGCGATGGGAGACATTATTCACTCGGACGTCTGGGGACCCTCACCCATGGAAACAATCAATCGCCATGAGTACTACTCCAGCTGGACAGACGATCATACTCGCTAGTCACGGATTTACATCCAGCGGACCAAAGACGAGACATTCGACTCGTACCAGGCCTACAAAGCATGGTTGAAGATGCAGTTTGGTGTCCCAATCAAGAAGCTCCACTCGGACCGCGGAGGCGAATATTGGAGTAATGAATTCGATATGCACCTTGCGAAGATGGGAACTGAGCGCAGTTTTACCGTGCACGACACGCCGGAGCACAATGGCGTTGCAGAACTGCCTCAACCGCACGATCTTGGAACGCGTCCGGGCGATGCTTCACGCAAGCGGTATGCCGAAATTTTTATGGGGCGAAGCTGTTAACCACGCAGTATACCTGAAAAATTGTACATAAACGTGTGTGCTTGAACAATAAAACACCATTCGAGATGGTGTATGGCAAGAAGCCCGACCTATTGAGGCTCCCTGAATTCGGCGCGAAGGTGTGGGTGCACGACCCCAACAACAGCAAGCTGGATGGCCGCGCAAAAGGCGGCCGTTGGGTTGGCTTCGATGAAGTCAGCAGTGGACACAGAATTTATATTGAAGGCAAGCGCACCATTGCCATGGAACAGAGCAGTTAAACTCGACAGAGACGATGTTCTGGTACCCATTCCAGACGATCTACTGTTTGAGGGGGAGCAGGAGGATAACAATCAGTTGTCGTCTGCAAATTCAAACCCAAATACACACCAAACACCCGTTCCACCTGTTCCACACCCATCTCCAGCCCGTTCCCCACCTCAAACGCCGCCGAAATCATCGCCCGCACTCCCTGAATCCCCTTCCATTGATCAAC
Source organism: Mycena olivaceomarginata (assembly GCA_029378375.1). Classification (NCBI taxonomy): domain Eukaryota; kingdom Fungi; phylum Basidiomycota; class Agaricomycetes; order Agaricales; family Mycenaceae; genus Mycena; species Mycena olivaceomarginata. The sequence continues at coordinate 64,349 of JARKIC010001669.1, read as the reverse complement.
TCGCATGGCAGTTGGCACGCACAGACCCAGCTTGGCCCGGATTTTGAAGAACCGTAAGAGATGCCGGCAGGGCGCAGCCAACTGTGTCCGAAAACCCTCCATGTATATTCGCGCCATCCAGAGTGGTGAAGGACACGTCAGCAACCGTCCATCAGACCCAGGGGTGCCCCGAGATATGAGAATGCCTGGAGGTACCCAAGACAGTCGAAGAAGATCCCGCAGATATAGCTGCACACGCAGAGTTGGAAGACTGGGAGATGGTTGAAATCCTAGAGCATGGGATGGCCGCTGCAATAGCGGAGTCGGAGGCGCTCGAACCGATGTTTGAGGAGGCAAAGAAGAGACCAGATTGGCCTCATTGGCAGGCGGCGATCAATGCGGAGATTGCGGCATTAAAAGATGCTGGCACTTGGCAGCTGATTGACAGGCCAGCCAACCACAACATTGTCGACTGCAAATGGGTCTTGCACATCAAGAATAACGTCGCGGGGGAGATCGACAAGTACAAGGCTCGCCTTGTCGCTCGGGGATTCACACAAATTCACGGTGTGGATTATTACGAGACTTTTGCTCCTACCGCTAAACCTACCTCCATCCGCCTCATTCTCGCCATCAGCCGCGCGCAACGACTGGGAGATCAATATGTTCGACTTCCATAGCGCATTTCTCAATGGAGAAATCGACCCCGACGAGCTCATCTACATGGAGCAACTGCCGGACTACGAATTTGCGGATCGCCGCAAATATGTCTTGAAGCTCAATAAAGCCTTGTATGGCTTGAAGCAAGGCGGACAGGAAATGGTACGAAACTCTCAGCCGCTCTCTAGCTGAGATTGGGTTCACACAGTCCCAATGGGACCACTGCAGGTCTTCTACACACGCGTTGAAGGCGATATCATTCTCATGGCAGTTCATGTCGATGACTGCACGATCACCAGTTCCTCGGCACAATTACTCATTGAGTACAAGACGCGCATCGGAGCTCTGTTGAAGATGACGGATTTGGGACCCGTCTCTTGGCTCCTCGGTATCCAGATCACACGAAACCGAGAGGAGCACACCATTTCGCTCTCTCAGGAGTCTTACATCAACTCCATCTTGCAACGGTTCAACTTCACCGATACCAAACCGGTTGCGAATGCCAATGGACTCGAATGTCCGACTCTCGACCGGGCATTGCCCCACCAGCATCACGGACATCGCCGCTATGAAGCGCATGCCGTACCGCGAGACTGTTGGCTCGCTTATGTGGGCAGCTATTGCGACACGTCCGGACATCGCCTATCCCACGGGAGTTCTGTCAAAATTCCTTGACAAACCAGGACCAGGCTCATTGGGAGGCGGACAAGCACGTGTTCCGCTACCTTCAAGGCACGAAGCATTGGCAGGCTCACGTATGGCGCAGGGGAGATGGGATTGGAAGGCTTTTCGGACTCGGACGGGATGTCCGAGGAAAATAGGCGAGCTATCTCAGGATATGCATTCCTTATTGATGGAGGTGCAATTTCTTGGAGTTCCAAGAAGCAGGAGATTGTTTCCCTCTCCACGACCGAGGCCGAATACGTCGCGATGACCCATGCCGCGAAGGAGGCCGTTTGACTCAGCTAACTCATTGCTGAGTTGTTCCGCCTGCTCGAGCACCCCATCACCTTGCATGGTGACAACCAGTCTGCCATCGCTCTCGTCTATTCCGACATGGGCCAATTCCACGCTTCGCACAAAGCATATTGACATACACTATCATTTTATTCGCTATGTCATCAACAACGGCACCATTCGACTTGTCTACTGCCCAATGCAGGATATGGTTGCCGACACTCTCACCAAAGCCCTTCCCAGTGTGAAGGCCAAGCACTTCGCTGCAGCCCTCGGGCTTCGTTCGGTTTGAGGGGGAGTGTTGGATTACAAACCCGAGAACCCCGAGTTCAACTCAATAGTTGGACTCAGTTGGACTCACCTGTCGCGTCATTGCGCGACAGTTCCTGATGTATGGACTACCTCCTATTTATTCCTATGACTCATACGGACTCTTGCGTGCTGATTTCTACTGTGTTTACTTGTTGTGTTTACTTGTCTCCATTAAGTAGTAAGATTCTTATTTTTCTCATCATATGGACTCATAGCTATGCTCTCTCACTTGTATTTAAGCTGTAGTACTTTACTGAATCAACTTAGTTCTTCTGCGAACTTCCCCTCTCTTAAGTCACTTCTTCAATAGTGTCTGGTCTTGTCTGTTGACACATGCCTTCGGGGTTTTTATGCAATGAAGAATTACTGAGTGTTTCCCCAATTCTGATCTTATGACCTATGCAGTCATGCTTCTCTCTCATTGTCTTTATTGTCTTTACCTTACTTCTATCTACATTTGGATTATCTCTGTATTTACTATAAATACATAAAGTACTCTGGATGTATCTTCAGTTGATAATTAACGTGCTTTGCCCTCGTATTGCTCTGTTGTCCGACTTCTATCTTCATCCTACTTCAACACCAAGTTAGTTGGTGTATCCACTCACCTTTTTGGTATCACTTTGCATCCAGACCAATCCATCCGGCCCTATTCATCCATTGTCTGGTCATCTGGCTGAGTTTCCCTACATCTGGCCGGTCTTCCAGGTTGCATCCGACACGGATATAACAGCCACCCCACAGACAGGTTTTCTGTGCCAGGTGAGATGTGTAACACTCCATAAACAGTTCATTTTACTTGAACTGACATCCTTCACAGTCAGCCAATGGTGCAGTGATTTGGGTTTGTGGAGTGAACATTGAGAATCTTCTGGGATAAACTCAAGGTTTGCTTTTTGACAGAGAACACTCCACTGCATGTCTCACAAGTTGACTGCTAAGTATTTGCGACTGACAACTTGACGACACACAAAGACATCTTTGCCACTTGCAGTGACATATAGGATGACACCTGGGGGAAGCAAAAGTATGTATAACAGACCCCTTAGGGGTTATTCCCGGTAAAATACATGATGCATTTCCTTGCCCTTTTTTTCACTGTATTTTCTGTCCTGGGTCTTGCAGCTGTTGCAACCATAATTCCTGTAAGCTCAAACACTATTGGTTCTCTGGGCTTGACTGACACTCATCTAGAATACAGTTTCCTGGCCCAGGAAAGCCAATTTAAATATGGACCTTACTTCCATGATCATCTGGTTTGTAGGACTTGAACCCACTTATCCATCAGGACTCCATCATAACATACCGCACGGAGATGGCTGCCGGCAGCAGCTGCATGTTGAACTTGTGCCAGATGTACACTGGACCCCCTGGTTTGCCTCAGAACACCCAATGTCTCCTGTGTCATTAGATAGTTACTAAAGTTACTTGGAAAAACCAACTTAGCCTGCCAAAAGTTACTTTACTTTACTTATGGCAGGTAAGTAAAGTAAAGTAAGTGAAAGTATCTTTAAGTGGCTTTAAATTATGCCATCAGATGGTATAAGTTACTTTTACCCGACTAACTTATGGTTAACTTGAAGTGATTGAGGGCCGGGAGGCAGATTTTACATGTGTATATCACTGGTTGGGAGATTCAAGATTTTCAGCACAATTTATGGTGAAAAATGTTGTTTGTTTTTCAGACATTTTTCACTGAAAAAAGTGGTGAAAAATTCAAATCTTTTTCACCTCTTTTGAGCTTCCTTTTGAATTTTTCACCTCGAACTTACAAAATGGTGGAAATGTTTTGAGTTTTTCACTACCTTTTTCAGTGAAAAATGTCTGAAAAAACAAACAACATTTTTCACCATAAATTGTGCTGAAAATCTTGAATCTCCCAACCAGTGTATGCAATAATAGGGGTCTCTGGGTGTTCATACAGCATCGGAACACTGTGCTTTGGGCTTGCTGCAGAAACCAACTCGACCCCCACATTTCTTAAGTTAAGTCAAACTTTTACACAACAAACTATTGGAATACATCTCAACTTATTATTGAAGTTCATCTGGAATTGTTTCTAGTTGTAAAAGGGAGTCTGGCATAATTTCATGCAAAAGCTGGTATGCCAAGGTCATGACAATATTACCTGTTGTGTGTTCTGCAGAATTAATAACCCTGATCTTTTGTTAAAGTCATAAAAAGATGCCAAAATGCTTATACATGTCCATAGACATCTCTCCACTAGCCGCACACGTACTTGTAACAATTGATTGTAAATGTTAACTTGGGCACAGATTGGATGCCATCTGATGGCAAGTTACTTTGGCTGATCTAACTTGGCCAGCCAAATTGGCGGTAAGTAACTTTAAGTAACTGTAAATAACTTCAAGTAACTTCAAGTGGCATGTAAGGGCAACCCCAAGAGGCGAGTGATCATAGCCAATCAAACACTAACCTCTTTGACAACCCCCCCAAAAAAGGAAAAAACATAAGCAAAATGTGATGTAACTCCAGTGTCCTCTCACCTCTAGAGCCTTGAACACTCGTCGAAAAGATGATTGGTCACGGCTACCCCCCCATTTCGGGGGCCTGAATCTCTGATCCAATTTTTTCTGATGAGTAGGCAGTCAGGAACCATAAAATCATGGTCTCTCCCACCCAATTTTCACTTATATAAAAAATTATTTTCAGATTCGCAATCAGGGCCATAAACTTGTCCTAAAATGAGGTTGATGTACTTTTCAAAATTTTCGCTCACCTCTTGGGCAACCTTAAGCTTGGCACAGGGCATGGAAACTAGCAGGGGAATCCGAAGAATAAATATAGGCACTAGAATACAGGAGCGGAAATACTACTGCACCTAGCAGGGGAATCCGAAGAGAAGAAAGGATGGGGATTCCCATGCTAGGCGAAACCTTATATACTAGTTAGTAACTACCCAGTAGCACGTGTCCAGAGGTATCTACAGTGATTCCAGGCCTGATTCGCACAGCACATGCCAGCAAGAGCAGACAGATGGATGGGTGCAGGAGCATCCAGAGTGGTGGACATGAAAGTGTCTGGAGCATCGGATGGAAAAGCGTCTGGAGCGGATCCGGCCAGAAGAGCAAAAGCAGTCAGGAGAAGCGGCTGGAATGGGGGTTCCCCTGACAACCCCGTGAACATTTGGTCGAAATAGTACAGATTATTGACAATTTACCCATCAGATCACATGATTTATTTTATTTACATCTTACGGCACCTTCCTCTGGGTTCTTTACCTCCACCTTCTCGCCACCACCCCACTACCAACTTTCCTGAGTATCTGCAAGCCAATCTAAGTTGAACCAACTTTCAATCAAGCTAAGCTTTCAGCCATATTCATTGTGCTCACTACTTCGGGCCTAGTTCAATCCCGTTGCAGCCCTCTGATGTGTTTGTTGATGTACGAACTCGGCTGGTGTCACCTGCATGACCTCGCCTCCTCTCAGTCCAAACCAATCTCTTCTTCACCATATAACCTGCTCCTGATCTGCTGTGCGAGATACCTTACGTGGCGGAGCAGCTTGAATGTGGAGGTTCGCAGGTGAATCATTGAGAGTGTGAGTCGTTCAGGGAAGCTGTGTGTTACAGCAATTGATAGTACCTAAGGCACAGATTGAAAAAGTTTTGTTTTGGGATGTTTTGGAAGAATTCCCAATATCTCAACGAGTTCTGCACCAATTCACATGAAATCTAGATCGAAATACTCCGCTAATTCATGCCGAATTAGTGATAGAAAGAAATTTGCAGAAATGATGTATATTCAGCGACATTGGTTTAATAGACCATTTTGTTGATGGATGCAGTTTACAAGCATCTAGACACATCAGGATTAGTCTTCAGATAAAACATACACATCTACAATTTCCTCAAATACTGGTTGGCAATGAAGGACAGCAGCAGTGAATCCTACATTCAATGCATAGCAGAAATGTTTGTGTGAATCGTCCGGGGCCTGCATGTCAAGTATCGGAACCACTGGGCGAAGGTGCACCCACCTTGGTGAGCTGTTTCTATTGTGGACACTTGCATTATCATCCCGAGCTGATCCCTCCTTGACATACACAAGCGGCATGCCCCATGGCTTATGAAAAAATAAGCCACAGTGGCTTATTGACAGCTTACACTGCAGCTTACTGGCGGCTGTTAGCCGGATTTTGTCTTTGTAGGCTCTAGACCCCCGGCAGACTCAAATAAGCCGGCTGACAGCTGCCCAGCTGCCAGCCATAAGCCGTCAATAAGCCACTGTGGCTTATCAATTGATAAGCCACGGGGCATGCAGCTTGTGATACCCCTTGCTCATCCCGAAGGCTCACATCAAATGCTCCCAGACACTTTCCATCTTCTTTCGTGGTTGTGAACCAACCGATCCATGACCTCAAATCGACGCTTTCCCGTGTGTTGTGGAGCACTCCACCGTCGTAGCGTGCGGTCGAAGGTATATCACAGGTTACAAACCCCGAGTCTAGGGCTCCAACCCGGCCGTTAAACGGGACAGCCGTCGAAAAAAGCGGCCATTACCCATTTCCGCTGGTGGGCAAACGGACGGGTACCACCCGTCCCGCCTGTTTCGATGGGTTCGATGGGTAGACGGGTTCACTGGATGGACAGTGAAATAGCAGGCAGTTTATAATTCAGTGAGGCACTAAACCTTGTGAATAGAACCCACATTCACCCTGCTACCCTTTTGTAAGGCTTTACTTTTATACAGAGACGACAATGGACTCGAACTCGACACACGGGAGAGAGTGCGGAACTTCCCGGGCTTTGCCGAGGACTCCACCAAAAATTCAACCAACAATGATTTCGGGTGTATAGTTGCTTTTGTAAGGTGGTTTTCGGCTCGATTCATTCCAGCTAAAGCTCACTTTTCCACATGGTTCAAAACTAGGTCAAAATACAGCAAAATCTGGCATACCGGAACCCGCCCGTACCCAACCCGTACCCGTTGAACGGACGGGTACGGGTACCCCGTTTACGGGTCGACCCGTCCGTTCCCCTCCCGTCGAAAAACCCGTCCGTTCCCGTCCGTCGACCCGTCTGCGGCGGGCACGGGGTGGAGCCCTACCCGAGTCTGAGATTGGACAAGAAATTCGGGAATTGGCGAAACCGGCAAAGTCACGGCGGCATCACCGGCGGCATCTAATCGGAGCTTGAATTAGCTTTTGACAGCTGATGACACGCTCGCGCGCCGTGCGCAAATACATCGCTATTGTCGACCGACACACCTGTTTGCCGTGAACACGCATCGACGAAGGATTTCAACGCCCCGCTTAGTCTCAATTTTTCCCTTGCATGCGCAGCGCGCTGCAGGATACTTAGATACCGCCCCACGCAGCTCTCGCCTGCATACAGCACAGCTCTTGGTGAGTGCGCTGTGGCGGACTCGAGTGCAGCACAGTCAAGGCACTGTTGCTATCGGCTCGTCGCATATCTTTCCCGCCGCCAAGTACTGCAAAGTGCCTCAGGGGTAACCTCATATTACAGTGATGCGCGCGGGCCCTTGGCCATGTGGCACTTCATTAATTACAGGGAGTTACTTAAGTTTTGTAAGGGTTGGGGGAGGGATGGCGGAGTGTGCTGTGAGGTTGGTAGCTCTGAGTATGTATTTCAGATAAAACTCCGACATGACATAAACAAGGCCGGCGGTTAACCGCCGGCCACTTTTGATGCCGGTTTCACCAATTCCCGAAAGCTCTCAGATTGGATACGTCGCGAATAAGCGAGCGAGTTCCCAGCGTAGCGGGATCGACAGCAGGCAGGTTGTGCTAGTGGTCAACTAGTGGTTGGGGCCGTTGGGGACGTCATAGTCGAAACTGAGCCGAATCCGACGGACACGGAGCGATACGCTCGGTGTCTGCTGCAGGCGAGAGATGGTCGGGTGAGGGAGGGTACGTAGCGCTAACCACGGCCAACGAGCGATTGACGCTTGGTTACCGTGCGCGTCAGTACCGCGGCAGTCGCGGCACTGTCACCCAGCCCATTTTTACCTCTTCCGACGAAGTGGCGCGCCAACCTTTTCCGGACGGCAGGAGACGCAAGCACTCAAATGCCACGGGGATCACCGCCGCAGTTTTTTCCGTGCATAAAAGACGGCAAGATTCGCAGCCACATGCGATCGGCAAGGAGCAGCCACCGGAAGATAGGACTCTTATTTCACTTTTTGGACAAATTTTTAAAATGCTTCAAAAACGTGTTCGCACATGAAAAATAAAATCGAGTTTTTTTTTGGTGGCCTTGTGCCAACTTTTGGTATCTGCCAACCTGATATCCACAGGCAATAAATCGTGGGAACCTAGCAGCGTGGACCATCACCAAATTTGGATGTGGCGTTGCTCGGCTAAGGTGGCTGGAGGGTCTTATTGCACATTTCCGACCCTGTTTGGAAAATTTCAAGGGTGGGTGCTCCTGGCGATCGGACTGATCCCCGTCGTCAAACGGTTGGATTTGTGGCTGAAGGATTCTTATTACTTACACGAAGTCCTCCGCCCCCAATTACAACGACCGCATGGTGACATCTAGCACATAACTCAGATGTTCCCGCTGCGGGTCCGATTCTTTGCAGTTGCAGTTGTCTCCAAGAACCTCTATCGCGCATTCAGCGGCGGATTGAACGTCTCATGAGAATTTAACCCGAGCCGTACTTGTCTCTGGGAGTTTTATTTTGCTGTGGCCAGCGGCAAGTGGAGTTTCAATTGGAACTTTGCGAAGAGAACTGGGGTGCATTAGTATCCTTGGAGTTGCACCCTGCGTTATTTCTCCGAATGAACATAATCTTCCTTCCAGCTTCAAGAATAGCCTTCCATGAAGTGCACATACTTACTGCAATCCCCTCCGGATGTTTCCGGGGCAAGAAGTTTTAGCAAACGGACCCCAAATGTCACGCACGACGTTCCGTAAGTGGGAATAAGGTTGGAATAAGGGGGAGATGATTCAATTATGACGGCGGAACTTATCTGTCAGGCTAATGGTATTGGCCGACTTCATGTCGATCTGAAGAGCACTGGGCACATCCGCAAACCTTCTTGCGAATATGAATATCCGCTTTTCCTGGGAAAGTCTCTTTTGATCCAAGCACGGACAAACCTGCAGGGCATCGGCATGAGCGGAGCGCCCCCAAGCTCGGTCGTAGTTGCCAGAACTCTGCTAAAAGCCAAGCAATATATTCAGATTTGTGAGCCCAGGCTGCTGTGATGCTCGACGGCGGTTGCAAGGCAAAGTGATGGTGGTGATCGCCGAATTCAATTGACGGCCCTGCATAAATGGTGGGGGCCCGCTTACGGCTGCTGTCGAGAAACGACAGGCAGATGGATTGTACTCTTTTCGTTATATAAGTCTCGCCAGATGGAATTTACTGTTAGTTCGCCGCTTCTATTCGTCTATTCGTCCTACTTACTTACAGTACTTGCAATGTCGACGTCTCTCCCACCGGGTATGTCCTTCACGGCTCTCGTAGTTTCATGGTGAACTGAGGTTTTTAAGTGCGCCGCTCATCGGTACTTGGGCCAGTTCGGTAAGCAAAACTTTATTTGCGTACCCCGAACAGCGTCCATACTCAGGACAGCTTCTGTACACGGCCGAGATGTTGCAAGCTGTGTACTACTTCCGCAAATTCAAGGATGATGACTGGAGATTGAAAGTACGCCTCGTCACTTTAATATGGCCCTTTCCTTCGTCTGAACTTGGAGAAAGACGCTTGTAACTGTCGCCTTCGTCATCGACACCGTCTCTGCACTGGCAGACTACACTTTCGTATATCTTGTGAGCAAGTTGGCTCCCGCAACTTGCAGAGTTGACAGTTCGAACAGTGCACTATAACTCACGCTGGTATTTTCAAAGACGACCAAAGTAAAGCATAGCCAAGAATTTTCTTACAGGCGACCTTGCGTACCTCAGCAAAGCGAATTGGGTCAGCCGCTTTGCAGCATTCATTATTTCTCTGACTGACCTTCGCAGGCCATTCCCCTGTACATCATATGCACAAGCTGTGTTGCTATCCTAGTCCAAAGTTTCCTGGCATTCAGATACTGGCGTCTGTGAGTGATCTTATCCTTCACCTGAAGGGTCCATCCAATCCCGCAAACTCCAGCACGAACAATACCATTCTTGTTGTTCTGTTGTTCATGTTGATCTTGGTTGCGGTACGTGTGCAGGCTGCTCTAGTAATTGATTGATGCTCACACACCTCTATACAGTTCGGAGGCACATTCATCTCGGGTTTGGGGGTCGTACTTTTCCCCGCCTACAAGGACCGTACGAAGGTCAGGGTAGCCGGAACGTGAGTTTATCCATTTCTTGTCCAGCGCTGCACAAACATCGAGACACATTGCACCGAATCAATTTGCAGAGTCTGGCTAGTCGCCCAAGTCTCTGTAGACTTGATCATCGCCGGAGCCCTCGTCTACGAGTTCCAAAAGGCAAAATCAAGGTTCTTGAAGGGCCGGCGTCGGTGCGCACCTGACCCATCATATCTGACGCATCCTCACCTCCTTCAATCGTTGTGCACCATAGAATCCACGATACTCTCAACCGCCTGGTCGTGCTCACGATTCAGACGGGTTCGGCGACGGCGTTGATTGCGGTCGCGGCTGCTATTACGTAGGTCCGTTCATGCGCATCTGACATGGAATTCTGAGATGAAAGCAGATTTTTGATAAACGATGAGACCAACAGTGTGTTCGCTGCTCCGTGAAAGATGAACTCACTCTCAGGCTCATTTTCACCGCAGTTCCTACTGGCATCATGTACAGTGTCGGCCGCGTCTACGTTCTCAGCATGGTTCGCTCGTCACTTTGAATTAGTTTAGACTCAGCATGGTTTACCTAGTCTGGTAGCTCTTGAATCTCAACATCCGCGCCTCGGCCAACGAAAAATCAACCCAAGACACATCACGGATAGCGACGAGTGGCAGGGATCCAGGGACGATAGCCTTTGCCCATGATGCTGGAACCTCACACGCAGACGACCTCGGTGGCGTTGGTAAATTGTCCCTTCGAATCGCTTATTTCCCGACGCTGATCGTCTGCGCAAAGAATTCCGAAGCGCCACTGTACGCCGCGTTCTATTCTCACCATTCAACTTCATTTGCACTCAGCTTTCTACTTCCCAGGTGCTTATCGACAGTCGGCAGGATTCAAATGGAACATTCCAGAGCATCGTAAGACGCCCACACATTTCATTCTGCTGACTCTCAAAATATCAATGCAGTCTACGCAAAGCCATACTGCGGAAATCGAGATGACGGTCACTAATTCGTCAAAGAAACAGTCCGAGTCGCTTATTGTCTGAGTAGACATGTCACGCCTATTTTTTTCCTTTTTATTTGGGGCTTGGTTCGGTCCCTTTGAGATTCTGCGAACAAAGTTTAGTTCTTATTTAATACCAGCCTTATGTACAAAAACTAATTGTATCAAAAACAAAATAATAAAACTTCTCTTTGCGTTCCGGTGTCGTATGGTCGAATTGTTAACCCTCTTCCGCAGCACGGGTTACGCAGAAAATGGCGCCTTTCTTCTCGGCGGACAACGTTGGGAAGAGCGTGGTCATAGAACAGATCGGAGCAGGCGACTCCTCGGGGCGGGAAAACTCACACTTGCCCACCGACTCATAGGGCATGACTTGGATCTCGAGTATCCTATACGTAGGGTGCGTAACAGGTGGGTCAGAAAGCGGAAGGTATGTGAGTGGTCACTCACGCGAAACCCGACCTAGATGCGAGTTTTAAGAAAATGTCAGTCATACCGCGAAAACACAACAGTTACAAAATACTGGCAAGGCGGTTGGGTGTCGAAAAGGCAAACCTAGACCGGTCAAAGGCGGAAGCAAACTGGAAGCATTGAATCGTAACGCACATATTTGCGTAGGGTTCAAGTACTTCTTCCTTCGAGCGATCGGTGTTCGCCCTCAAGCCACCGTGCCGGCTTGAACTCATGAGCATCCGCACCACTGGGACTCCAATCTGAACACGTCCAGTTTATGAACGCTCAATCAACACAGTGAGTGAGTTCTTTGAAGGCTGCGACCCACCGATGGTACGAACCGAACCCCACAGTCACGATGTGCCCTTGTAGGGCTGCCGCCCGTGACTGTGGCCCCGGTTCGACGGTACCCGTGCCAGGGGTGCCATGCCCGTTCCGTGAGCCATTTTCTCGAGAGAATGACGGGACGGTACGGGATGGGTGCCGACTCCGACGGCCACTTGAAACACGGCCGTCACGGCCGTCGAACGGCTGGTTTTTTCTGCAATCAGGACGATGTGATTGGGGATAGAGAGTGGCCAAATTTCGTCTCGCAACTACTCAACACGCTTTCTCCGCGCTGTACCCCTTTTTCCCATAAAAACTTCAAGTTGCACTACCCCCCCGGTCAGTACTAGGTCGGTCCGCCTTTTTCTGAAATTTTTCATTCTTTTACTCTATGAAAATCGGTCCCTGGGGCCAAGTTTTGTGGACCGAAATATATATATATAAAGTATTCCCACACTGTTTTCTGGCCTTTTTTTCGCTTCGGCGCGTTTCTTGCCTTTCTTGCGCTCTTCCCCGTTGTCCCGCTGGTATTTGCCGCTTGATTCGAGCTCCATATTGACTCAAATTTGCCCTAGCAGGCCGTTCTCCCTCAAAAGTGGAGTAGGTAAGTTGAGCACATTTCAAGAAGTTTTTTACAGCTTTTGAGGTGTTGTTCAACTGCGCACCCATCCAGTCAAGCGAGATCAGCTTTTGTGCAACGGATCTACGGAGAACGTGTGATAAAGGTGGCTGAAATGAAGACTTGATAAGAAAGTCGAGTGAAAAATAAGGTGTAGATTGGAAGGACCAGAGCAGAGAGAGCGAAATGGGGGAAATGGGGTGGGCTTGAAGGAAATAGAACCAAACAGGCCGATGCTAGAAGTGAGCAAGTAATAGCAATGTCTATTCAATCATCGTTCAAATTGACTTAGAGAAATCGAGTACTATTTCAAGAAGAACCACATTTGGGAAGAATTCCATTGGCAGAGACGGTGCAGATGCACCTTCACATAGCTTTCAAGAATCCAGACCAGAATTCGGCGCATCGCAGTTATATATGGGAACTGACTTAAAATGTCTACGCTGCAGTCCAGGGTTCGACTCCCCGCACCCGACATTCCAAGAGATTGAGATATTATTATTATTATTCTAGTGATGAAGTCCAGCGTCGCTTTGGTCTGTGACTAATGTCACCATGGATACGGTCGGCGGCATGGTCGCGGTTGGTTTTGATTTTGATTGACGGAGCTTCGGAGATCAAACACGCCCACGTGGTAGTATATAACAATAATAATAATAATATATAGCACCTCGACGCGACCTCGGGGGATGCCGTTCCCGGTCGTGGGCCGTTCCCTCCCGATTAATTGAGTAACTCATCTTGTATGCGTTTTCGACGCGTTCCGACAGGTTCCGACGCGTTTCGTCGTGCTGTGAAGGAGATCGGCGGGAGTCGACGCGTTTCGTCGTGCTGTGAAGGAGATCGGCGGGAGTCGACACGTTTCGTCGTGCTGTAAGGATCAGCGCGCTGATATTCTGACAGCGCTTGACTCTTAGTTTCTCTTCCCTTGCCGAGTCGTGCTACCCGAAGATTGGCGACTTCTTGGGCGGCCATTGGCCGACGCCCTTGGCGGCAGCCCCTGACCCTGAATCCTATAAATGGGAACAAGCTCCAACAGATCCCCCCATTCTCCTTCGCTCTCTTTCTCTTTCTTTCACTCTTTTCTACGCCGCGCGTACCAGCCTATCCCTCGGACATAATGAAGTTCTCTGCTGCTCTCATCTCCACTGCTCTCTTCGCCCTCACCGCCTCGGCTGCTCCCGCCGTAAGCATCGAGACCCGCGACGTTGCCACCGACGTCGGGCTCTTCTTCGGCTTCATTGGTGGCTACGGTGTCCAAGCCGGTATGCATATTTTCTCTCTTCACCGACGCCGACGCCAAGGTCTTGAACTTGTTTCTTCTTCTCCCCAGGCGTCGACAACCAGGGCGGCGCTTGCTCGACCCCCGTCGCTGCGGCTCGCATCCCTTGCTCGTACGTCCTTAGCTGTCCCCGCATGCTCGCAACCTCACTGTACCGCAGGTGTCCTCCCGACCAGGGCGCGTTCATTGCCACCGCCACCGCCAACTCCCAGGCGGGCCATGTGATTTCGGGCAACGGCGCCGGTACCCCGGTGTCGTTCGCCGAGACGGGCGACAACGCCGGTGACTTTACCCAACGCATGTTCCTGTTCCGCGACACGATGCAGGGTATGGGATGCCCCATCATCTCGACGAACTGGGCCCGGCTCCTCCCTCAATAAGTCACAAGAGGCGAAGAACAGAACAGTCGCAGAGATATTCCACTCCTTAGATAGGCTCTCCCTCGCAATTTGAATTTTTGGTTTTCTTGATACTCGGAACCTGAGCCCTGGGGAAGCATTGACAGGATTGTGAGGTGAAATTCACTCGATTACGCCATGACAGGTAGCGCATGAAGCGCTGAGGGAGCAGCATGGTGCTCTACGGGGAAACTATGATTGGGCGCTAGGAAAAATCAAGGGACTCGAGGAGCAGGAGACGGTGCTCAAAAGCGATATCCACAAGCTCTTCGGGCAGCGCGACATTGATCCCCGGAGCCCCGTCAATCAGAATCAAAATCAAAAGTCAACCGCGGCCATGCCGCCGACCGTACATGGAGGTGAGCAAGGGAGATTAATGCCAATTAAACCATGGTTCTTATTGACTTACTATAGAAGGCTTGAACGCTAGCTATCTCAAGAAGAAGTACATCATGATATAGTTGTAAATTCGCAGATGAACCTTCACTTCTTTGCCAAGAAAGTGCAACAGCATTCGGGTGTGGTGCGCGACGCATTGCAACTATATATACTATAGGAACCATTCCTGGAAATGTGTATGCTGAGGCTCGGTTCGACTCCTCGCTCCCGAAATGACGATGCTTCAGTTCTTTTTCTGATTTCCACGGACTTTTCTCAGCGCATGCCTCCTCGAGAATCCTTGTTGCAACATGGAAAAACTCGAAAGTCAGTGGGTCTCAGCCATCATTTTGAACTGAACCACTGATTCGAAGTTCGAACACCAATCAGATTCTCACGAAATGAACGCTTACACCCATTGGACTCAACTCACGCTGACAGTCGGGTTTAGTGTGCATGGCGTTTGACAGCTACATATCCGTGTGCGTGGCCGAAATTTCAACTCCCCGGGTCCGAAATCGAGTCTTTGTGAGTTATCCCTCAAGCTCTGTTGATCAACCGCTTACCTCAAGCAGGGTCACAACTTTGTATTCTTGTGAATCCAGGCGAGGACGATCCATTTCTCGGCCTGTTCTTTATCACCTCAGAGCATGTTAGCATTCACCTCGGCTGTCCAACGCACCAAAAAAATCTCGACGGCACGACCGATGGCCCAGACTCGAATCGAACGAGCATGACCTGCATAGTTTTCACAGAGACGCGGACCATCCGCTACCAGACCTTTGCCTATGGACTGGTAATGTTGTTTGGAGGGCATTTCAACTGACTACTTAGCAAAAGAGACCATCCTCACTTACGGTCCAAGCTTGATGACTGCACATGCGAACCATCCCGTTACAACTCAAGAGCAATCCTTTCTGCTCAACCGGACCTAAGATGGTCTCGGGGTATGCCATGAAAGAGACCACTGCCGAATCGAACAACTACTGCTTATCATCATGTTCAATCAAGCCCCTATCCTAATCCGGATACCACGTGGCTATGTCTCGGCAGCCACAACGTCACTCTCGTACAACCTCTTCCTCGACATCATGTCCTTCTAGCTGCGCTTTGTGCTTTCCTGGATATAATTGGATACCAAGTGAACAATTCTCGGCTGTCACACCGGCGATTGCCGAATATTGGAACATCCGACGTTGATTTCGAGCCTTAATTTGAGATCCAAGGCGTTGCTTTTAGAGTTTGGATTCCACTGAAGTCCAAGCTGATTCAATAGGCTCCAGATTTAATTTTGAGTTCTATGAAATCAAAGCTGGATCAACTGCTTTCAGTTGTAAATTTCGACTAAGCTGAAATGCAATTTGATGCCTAACATCTCGAAATCAACGTCGGATGATGCAATATTTGGCAACCTTGCCCAAGGACATTCCTCCACAGGCAAATTGCTAGGCTGTAGATGACCATGCCCAGGATTCCCAAATATAAGTACACCTGGTTTTTGGCTCGACATTGATGTTGCGATTCAAGGTATCGAAATAGAAGCCAATTGGGGTGGAATTAAAACTGATTTGGGTGATTTCAGCTTTGATTGCAGTCCCGTTAATATCAGCACCGATTCCATTAGTTAAGCTTTCTGTTTCAGTTCACTTAAAGCACAGCTTGATACTTCAGATTTCGAATTGAATCTTGAAATGAATGTCACATCACCCAATATTTGACAGTCCCCGGTGTGTGTTCCTGTCTCCTCCCGTGTCTATTTTTGGCCCAGGCTCGATTTGGGCGACTTTTCCAAATTTCCAGTAGATGGCATGACGTGGTGCTGGCTGTAAAGCTACTAATTGTGTCATGCCTTGTCTGCTCACTGTGAGAGGTGGGAAACAAGCGAGGCGGGATGAAAGTGGCAGATGGCCCAACTCCGGTACACGGGGATGAGACGGGCCCCGATGGATGAGGCAGCCCGAAACAACCCGCACGGAGCAAAGCTCTAAGAGCGAATAGCTCGAGAGGGACAATGCCTCAGAGGGGCCGAAGAACCTCAAGGAGCTATGCTCTGTGTCATGAATGTTAATGCAATGAATTATGGTAAAGAAATACATGCTAGTCGTCAATAACATCGAAGCTGAGATGAGTGTCAGGGGAGTGTCCATGTGCGGATGCGAAAGTGTGAATGCGAGATTTCCATGCAACTGTGATTCTGTCCAGAATGATTTGTTCAAGGCATTGCCAGTATATGAGGAAACAGAGCAACATCCATCTGCCTAGCTTCATGATTATCTCTAGCTCGACCCCAGCCAGTAGCAGCTCCACCGAGCTGCCCATATGGTAGCTGTAGCTGTAAACCGTCTTGAGGCCCGCGGCAATGTAGACTGAACTCATGTAGGTGATGAAGTGAGCTTTAGTTGTGGTGCGCCATCGCCCATCTTCCCGGAATGCGAATAGAGGGGTGTGGGTAGGCGGGGAGTGGTTGATCTTGAGGTGGTTCAAGAAAGCTCACATGGGACAGAGGTCCGCGTCCTTGCCGAGGATTTCAGTGAGCACACATTCCATGTCAGCAATGGTCGTAGTCTTCATCCACACAATGTGGAAAGTGATGACCCGGTGTCCGTTTACGACGCTGTGCAAAATGCACTGAAACAACGTAACATAAATGTGCGGCATCTAGGGTTAATTTTGCGATTTCCTATGACCAGTACTTATACAACAGGAAGCAACTAGCACTTCTGTTGTTATTAGCATCCTAGCTAGTACGCAGACCACTTGTTAGGTGATATAAAGGAGAGTCAGAGCAAGCCCTAACTGCTGACTGTAGTATGAGGCTACACTAGTGTGACACACTAGCTGCTAGCTGAGTGTACAAACAACCAGGGATTAAACTACTGCCTATACATTCATGAGACATGACCTAGGAGACTCTAGTAGTCCAGAGATAACTTGCAACGGAGCTAGTGAGGGTCTAGCAGACGAATATCTACGATGGAAGTGCAGCTAGGGGACAACACCTTGAGCTAGGAAGCTCAGGGCGGTAACTGGTGGTACTATCTAATCTCTAGATAAGTGACTATACAGCGATAGGCGGAACAACCCAACTAGCAACCAGCTAGGGCTTTGACAAAGACATACCATGACATAAGAGATGAAGCAACGCGAGGCTAATGCCCGATCTGGGCAGCTAGGGCAAACAGAATAGCAAGCAGGCTATTGGAACGGAGCTAGGGACAATTGTACTGCCTGTACCAATGACCGGAGGGCTGATCAATGTTCTGACCAACGAGCTATGACCATTTGATGTCAGTTGCAACACTGCAGTCACAACACTGTGTCACCTAGATGTAATAGATTGACGCTCTGACAGAGTAGAGATGACCTAGATCACCGGCTACATTGCTGGTTGGTCTGGAAGTGGTGCTCGGCATAGACGGAGGGCTAAGGATCAGTTGATATACCCACAGTTGAACACTAGCCGGTCAGCAAGGCTGACCTGGCATATACCAAACCAGTCCCAAAACCAAACAGCAGTCGTCTCATTGGCTGACCGTATGTCTTATCATCTAATATTGCTTATTGTATTATTCGGCTCTCTTTTCACATGTAACTCGAACCTAGTAGTATAAAAGGGAGTACAGAACAGACTAGGGTCTAAGAACATTACGCCCCAGACTTTGGGCAAAGCTGGTGCTAGTGGACTCAGGCTGCTAGTGGAGGTTGATACCGAACTTCACTTGTAGTAGTCTTTATATTGGAATCAGTAGACTGTGGACTCTGGAAACATTGAGTGACTAAGTTGAGGATTTCGTGTTGTTGGTCCTAGACCTCCACATATAAAACAAGGGTATTCTCTTCGAGACCCAGCTGCAGTTTGTGCTAGTGACTTTGCCTTCACCTCGACAAGATGGAAGCTCTGCCATAGTGTGTTGGATCGCTTGCTAGGTGGATTGTGTATTGGCTTGAGCCCACTAAGAAGAAGACCGACTAGGTGCCCCCACCTCTAGTTTGGCTATAACTTGTCAGTTACTTCACCTTCACCCCGATAAAGACAGAAGCTCTGTTGTAGTGTGTTGGGCCGCTAGCTGGACGCTTGTAGTGAGCTAGTGCTGATAAAAGCGGAAAGGTTCCTGTTCTTGGTTAAGAAATAGGTCAGCGGTCAAGGAGAGTCTTGCCATTTGAGACTTGAAGTCATTTGGAGTTAGCCTCAGTAGTCCTTAGGTTACCTAAGGCGAGGATTTTCACAAACCTACAAACCTCTGCCCTGGTGTTCTCGATTTAACTGTCCAGTCACCTTGTATCCAACCCATATAACCAACCCCTGGACCATCCCTAGGTTCCTAGCAGTGTTGTTGTTGGCGGTTGCATATTGCTAGTACGTTGTAGAGTGTGTTGTTAGAAGCCTATAAATCAAACTTGTGTTTGTTCAAACATGCTGGTCGCATACTACAGCCTGGACCCGAACTCACAAAGAGAAGCACTTAGATCTTTGGAGGTAGATTGGTTGTGGTTGGTTGTTTTGGGTGTTTGTTCGCAATACCTATCAATTAGCTATTCCTAGTCATATAAGAAGTGCACCGTTTCAGTGCATCTCGCAGCATGTATCGTGCTGGAGGCTGAATTTTGCAGTGCTGACGATGAGGAGTTCACCGAGGCAGTGGCATCCCAAGAAACATGCAGTGGCTATTGACCATGTGGAAGCATCACAACCCGTTCGTAGGTTGAGGGAGTGGCAAAGTGCGCACAAGTGCTGTTTCGTTATAGGTCCACAAGGCGGGCACTTGAAAGGGTCATCTGTGTGGTTGCCGGCTTTCTTCAGCGTGGCAAGCTATCCTTCGTCGCTGTGCCACACGGTGTCGTTGAGTAGGTTCCACTGGCACAGGCCCAGAAACCAATTACAGATGGCTTTGCCTCCGATGTTCCTGACCCATGATGCCACGAAACCTGCGAGGATGTCGCGATGTGCTGGCATCCACGACTCTTCTGGATGGCGCAGCTGTCGCAGAACTCCATGAAACGGACGAGACCTGCCCCGTACAACTCCGGTGTTGCCTCAGTCGTCACGTGCAGAAAACTCTTGTAAAGGCAGGCTTGCAGCTCAATCTCGATGTCATTCTTGGTGAGTCTGTCTTGTACGGCAAGCGAGTGTGACGTGGTCCACATCAAGACACATTGATCCACGGGTACATGCGGGTGGTAGACGCTGGCCGCGATCTTAGCTTTGCTGCGTGTTCACTTTGGGCGTAAAGATTCTTCCGCCATACGACGTGGGTTTGCGCAGATGTTGGAAGGGTCGAGGCTCCACATGGGTGCAAGAATGACTGCCAGTCTAAGTGCAGTCAATATATGAGGGAGGCATGGATGTGTTGATGTAACACACAGGAATGTGGAAATCTGAGCAGAGGAGACAATGTTCATCCTGGGTGAGTGAGTGTGAGGGACCAACGGTTGAACATCGGGTACGATGGTATATGCGTGTGAGCAAAGGAAAAGATGCTGGTATTGCGTGAGGCGAGATGCCATGCCATATGCCGTAGATGACTCACCGTTTTTTGGGCGGGAAAAACTGTATATTTGTATCAATGCAAGGCAATGTCTTTGGTGGAGCTTCTATGTATGAGAGCAATGCGAGCAAAAAAATCCTGTACAATGTGAAGGCATGTACAGAGAGGTATGTTTGTTCCGCCTTACCTGCGTGTGGGAATAGTTGCAGCTGTGGATGTCATGTCTGAGATTTACCAATCACCTGGGATGAACAGCTCGGCGAGGTCCGGCGGCAGCAGGAAGAGTCACTTGAGGTGCTTGTGGATGGGTAGGGAGGAAGATGTGAGGCCACTAGAAGGGTGATCGGCGGGATTGAGATGTGATTTAACATAGATCAATTTTTTAACAATCATATGATCGCTGCCCAACACTTGCGTGTGTCGTGCACAAAGATTGAGGTGGACGTTGGGGCTCCTCAACTTCGATAGAGCTCTGATGGCCACCTTGTTATCAGAATGAATGAGTAGGTGGATGTTTTAGTACCGAAGTTGGATGAGGAAGAGGAATAAGATTTCGATCGTAATAGCTTCGAGCCAGCAAATGTCTCGACCCGGCTCTTTCCAACCTTGCGCGAGCCTCAAGGAATACCATTTTGAACCGATGATGATCCCAATACCCCATGAAGTTGAGGTGTTGACATAGATGTGATGATCACGTAGGACCTATCAGATAGAGTTGGTGATACATCATAGTATCCCGTAACCGCTTTATCCACCAGCGTAGGGTCTTCGCGGTGGTGAAATGCTTGCTCGGTGTCTACAACAGCAGTACTAGTTTAATCAAGACCCAACGAGCAGAATGCGAGTTGCTTGATTAAGGCAAAAACGCAACTACTGACCAAATCCTAACTACTTTCCCCTTGAATGGTTTAGACTGTGCTGCCGAGTACGGGTCTTTTGAACGCTTTAAGAAGGTTCAAGGAGCACAGATAATCCAACAGGTTGCGAGGAACGAGCCTGTTTTAAGAGGTCTAGTCCGAAGTGCAAGGTTTTGATTTAGAGTATTAGACCTCTTTGAGCAATGCCAAATGAGTGCCTAAGCCAACAAATCGAGTTTAAAAAGCTTTAGAAGCTTGAGCCAACAATCCCAATTCTAACAAGGTGCCGTGTTCTCCAAATCACAAATAATAAGCCTTCCAAGGCTATGGTAGTGTGGTGCCGTGTTCTCAATCCTAATAAGCTCTCTCTAGCTTCTTAACCGTTCCCAATCCCAAGATCCCAATCCAACAATTGATATTGAGTTACTCGTGCAGACGAAACAAAACTTCTTAACGAAGTCAGTCCTGGGTGACAAGTCCCGAATCTCCGTCGTTTATCAAGCAATACCCGGTAAGGCGAATGCTCTTAGTGACAGAAAGTTCAGTGCCTATCCATGCCAAAACCTCCTCCTTATATACTGTACAATTACGCTTACAATACGATGATTAGTCTACTTGCTGGTATATGAGTAAGGTGTCTATAGTTAATCACGTGTGGGTAAATATATAGGATCCTCGTGTGTCGACCCCTTAATGCTTGAGTGTGTCCGGTGTGACTGCTTCCTGTTCGACTGTGTAGACAGTCCCATCTTATATCCTCTTGTCCCCCGTTCAGGACCTTCAGTTTTAGGTAGACATAGATACTGGCTTTGAGCCAGTACCTTAATCAGCCCAAACCGCCAAGTGGTTGTGGAGATATATGAGTTACCGTCCTAGCCTGGTTCAAGTAACCAAATCAGGATGGCAACAATGATCGGATAGTTGATAAGCGAAGTTCAACCACAGCCGGGGTAACCGGTTACTGTTTAACTCGAATCACCTGACCTGTCGCGCAAGGCTCCCTCTGTAAATCAAGCACAACAAAGCACTTGAATGCCTAATCGAGAGGATGATTAATATTGCCCATGTTGTTTGTGGGCCCCGCTGATTGATGTGCTCAGAACCTATATAGAAACACACAAATAACCCCACTTGACTCGAGAGCGGCACAGAAACAGTCCAGAGACTGTTCCAACAACCAACAAACAAATCAAACGGCAATATATGCACGTTTCCAAAGATCCCGACGAGTTACAGCCCCTAATACAGGGCCTTGTAAAGGTTGTAGGGAGAGGTTTCGTATCTCAAAGAGATAGTAGAGCAAACTGCGTAGAACGTGTTTCTAGACACAGTGGAAACATTGTTTCCAAACGAGATAGATTTATAGCTTCGCAGTGTGTGTGTGTGTGTGTCCAAATGACAGAGAAACAAGTTTAAAGTAGTCCTGTAGACTCAAGTCAGGCCCCTAGTTTATAGGCCAAGAACATTCACAGAGCTTTCCCTAAAGAGGTACTTTCTGAGCAACGCCAGCAGTCACGTTTCCAAAGTTTTCCCTTGACGGTACTTTCTGAAACCCGCTCCGCAAACAACAAAAATAATGTTTCTTTCAACAGAGTCCCAGATCCAACAGATTCACAGAGTTCAGACAGTTTCCAGGCAAAGCCCAAGTGCGTTTCCAGAATAATATATGATTCAGAAACAATTAAGATTTCGACTAATAGTGCTACTCTATAAGAGTGCGTTCACCGAGGATCCCAGATCAACCTAATGCGCAAGCGTATAGCCTACTAGTTCGGGGGAAGATGCTGTGTCCATTGTAGAAACACTGAAACGGTGCACTTCTTATATGACTAGGAATAGCTAATTGATAGGTATTGCGAACAAACACCCAAAAACAACCAACCACAACCAATCTACCTCCAAAGATCTAAGTGCTTCTCTTTGTGAGTTCGGGTCCGGGCCGTAGTATGCGACCAGCAGGTTTGAACAAACACAAGTTTGATTTATAGGCTTCCAACAACACACTCTACAACGTACTAGCAATATGCAACCACCAACAACAACACTGCTAGAAACCTAGGGATGGTCTGGGGGTGTGTTTATATGGGGTGGATACAAGATGGCTGGACCGCTAGGTCGAGAACACCAGGGCAGAGTATGTAGGTTTGTGAAAATCCTCGCTAAGGGCAATCCCAAAGACTACTGAGGCTAACAACAAAGGGACTTCAATCCTCAAACGGCAAGACTCTCCTTGACCGCCGACCTATTCCTTAACCAAGAACAGGAACCTGTCCGCTTTTATCGGCACTAGTTCACTACAAGCGTCCAGCTAGCGACCCAACACACTACGACAGAGCTTCCATCTATATTGGGGTGAAGGCGAAGTAACTGACAAGTTATAGCCAAACTAGAGGTGGGGGCACCTAGTCTGTCTTCTTCTTTATAGGGCTCGAGTCAACACACAATCCACCTAGCAAGCGATCCAACACACTACGGCAGAGCTTCCGTCTTGTCGGGGTGAAGGCAAAGTCACTAGCGCAAGCTGCAGCTGGGTCTCAAAGAGAACACCCTAGTTCGTCTTTATCTTAGCGGGGCTCAAGTCAACACACAATCACCTAGCAAGCGATCCAACACACTACAACAGAGCTTCCGTCTTGTTGGGGTGAAGGCAAAGTCACTAGCGCAACTGAAGCTGGGTCTCGAAGAGAACACCCTTATTTTATATGTGGAGGTCTGCTAGAACCAACAAAGGTCTGCTAGAACCAACAACATGAAATCCTCAACTTTAATCACTCCATGTTCCAGAGCCAACAGTTTCTAATTCCAATAAAGACTACTATCAGTGAAGTGCATTACAAACTTCACTAGCAACCTGAGACCACCTCCACTAGTGTCGCACAAAACTGGGGTGTAATCTCTATTAGAGGCCACCTGCACCAGCTTCATACTCGACCAGGGAGTGCTAATCTGAGGTGCTAGTCGCTCCTGTGCTCCCTTTATACTACTAGGTTCCAAATACATGTGAAAAACGAGCTGAATAATACAATAATAAGCAATATGAGGTGATTCAAGATGAACAGCCAATAAGATGACTGCCATTTCGTTTTAGAGCCATCCTGTGACATGCTAGGTCAGCCTCGCTGACGAGCTAGCAGCCTATTCGTGGGTATATTGCAGATCCTGGGCACATCATCTATAGCCAAGGATCGCACCTAGTCACCTGGGTTTACAGCTAGTGTTCTAGGTCATCTTTCTGTGTCAGAATGCCGATCCATCGCATCTAGACAACCCAGCATTACAGCTGGTGTTCTGGGTCATCTCTCTGTGTCAGAGTGGCGATCCATCGCATTCTAGACAACCTGGGGTTGCAACCAACATCATAGGTCATCCCTGTTTGTCAGAGCGTTGATCCATCGCATCTAGATGCGGTGCATTTATATTACGCCGTTTCAATGCCCTCGGATACTTATACAACCACCAAGACACTGTTACAAAGCCCAAAACACAATCCCAATGAGTCAAAAGTCCATTTATCTGTCTCTTTAACCGTGTTTCCGTCGGTTGTTCTTCCGAGCGTCGCCTCCCATTGGTTCCCAACTGCAAGCACGCCATGTTCCCTTGCCAATTACGAGGCAGGAACCCGTCAGCAGCACCCCTGTATTATTCAGAGGGTGTGTCAATCACCGATAGATCGGCACTGCATCTCGTTCGACCTGTTTCTGCTTCAACTCAAGTCTCCCCTTGATTCCAAGCATGGAACTTGATAATACTCCTTTGTAGGTCTCAGTAGATACCCGTTTCTCTAGGGTTTCCCAGAAAGGGTTCTTGAGAACGAACCTTAGAACACCTTTAGAGTTGTGATCCGGATCCACAGAATAGCCGACCACCTGTTTCGGTGTATCCGCATTCGATGGAAACTGGCAACTCTGGCAACCGAAACACTTGTGACCAAGCGCGCCTCCCTTAGCGTCTCAACACAACACAACACATTGCCAACTCCCATTCCTTTGACCCGTTTCCGTTGCTTAAGTGGATGTTGGAAACAAGTCAAAAGAAGTTCCTTGACTTATTATTTGGCTGCACGTTTCCCTTACAGTTTTCAGGGCAAGACTAGCCAATGGACGTTCTAATTCCTTAGAACGTCCACCCATTTCTCTGTGGTTCGCCCAACAGCTACCAGGAACCAGTACTGTTGCATAGAAACAACAGTTTCAGCAATGAGCATGATCAGAAACACGCAAAATTACGTGTATCTAACCATGGCCCAATTACTGGCTTATCACCGCGATGCTTGATTAAGCAGTGATGCTTAATCTCGGCAATTAAACCCTTAATCATGGATGTCAACCAGTATGAACTTTCCAGCTGATGCATCCCAGGCGGACTTGATTAAGGTCCTCATGCAGGATCAAGCCCTGATTAGCCATATAGGACTTATGCTAATCCTTTGGAGCAGCGCGCTACGTGATTAAGGCAGAAATTGGCAAATTCCTTGCTATTTCACCCATGGTCCGTTTCACGGCTTATCAGCGGTGCCGGATAGCTTCCGGCAAACGAATGTGTTGCCTCTGTAGTAGGTCATCAAGTTCGAGAAAACAGGGAGGCGAGAGCTGCCGTCTTGGAACATGAATACAATGTGGCATAATGTGCTGTGAAGCTCCTGCAGGTCGTCAAGGGTGAGCCCTTCCTTGTACTCTCCATCCTCGAGGTAAGCCATCATCTGTGCTTCGTATTTGAGATGTTTAGGCTCTGTCAATGCGGCTCAACGGTGTTCCAAATCCCAGAGGAAACCCAGGAAAACCATCAGTGCTGAAAATATCTTGCCACTTTTGGTAGGGTGCCATGGGACATTGAGCATGATGATGAGGGTGAGTAGCGAGTCATGATCGAATCAGTATCGATGGGCACCTTTGTGGAATGGGCCATCGACATTGGGGAACCGGAGTGAGGACAGGTCATCCTCGTAGCCTTTGATGTCCGCATTGTCTGCCGTCTCTGCATTCCAGATGTCGATGACTGTGCAACAGATTTGTCCCATGTTGCTGCTCACTGGGCAGGCACCGAACAGGTAACAATGATCAAGCAGGAATTGACCGTCGAATTGGACGACCAGGAAAGGTTTGTGATCAGGTAAAACGGGACATGTCCAATGGAACACCTTGATATCAAAAGTGCACGCTTGGTCCCTGGCAGGGCATGCAAAATCTATGGCTTGAATGTTAAGATGCTGGGGTTGTGATGCCACAACGAGTGCCATGACCATGCCAAAACGGATGCCATGACCATGCCACGACAAATGATGCCATGAGATGCCACGACCACGAATGCCACGACCATGCCACGACTGAATGCCTCGGGGCCACGAAAGGGATAGGAGGGGGGTGTAGGAATTCAGCCTTAATGCACAGTGACCCTCTGCAAATGCGCAGAGGTCTTGATTCAAAAGCTACGGCTTAAATAAAGAATGAGGGAGTCATACAGATATAAGGAGAAATGTAATATGACTCTCTCTGAGTCAGGGAGAGTCAGTATGAGTCAGTATGAGTCAAGTCAAAAGAAGAGTCAGAAGGAGTCAGAAATAAGCCACTGATGTGTAATGTCATGTTGTGACCACATGGCGAATAGGCAGTGCATTGGTGTTTTGGTTGTTACTCCAACAGAAGGGTGAAGGATTTAAGAGGGGTGCTCACCGAGTGCGCGACGTCTATGGGAAAATTGAATCTTGTAGGAAAATCCTCCTATGAAAGGATTTACCCACGGCGTGCCCGTAGCCGCGTCGCCTTTGGATAAATGCCGACAGACACATTTCTTTGTCACCTCGTTAGAACCTTGATCCTGTGTTACAACAATCATTGGCAAGCAGTAAAAGTGACGACAGCAGATTTTCTCCATCTCCTCGAAAGTGAAAGGGCCAGGCATGCGGCTTTTGGCCAATTCTTCTTTGAGGTATGTGACGACGATGACTCTATTCTTGTCCACCAACAAATTGTTTTGAATGTTGATAGTTTGTGTGAGGATCGGCATCTGCCCAAGCGGGAATCTGTTCATGAGGTTATCAATAAGTCTGGGATAGTCCTCCAATAAGTTATGTTTTGTTAGCAAATGTTGGAATTCGGCAGTGTTATAAGGATGAATGATATGGTTGAATAGCTTGTCATGCATTGGATTGGAGCTTTTGACCACCTAGTGTTTGTGCTCCAAGATGTTAAGTGGGGAAACTCAGACGGGTGCAGATAGGGTGCTGATATAGTGGGGTCTCAGATGGGTCTCGGATATGGGATGCATAGCAGACTAGTTAGCTATATACATACAAGAACAAGGGAACACCTAATTGGGAAGAACAATAAGAATGCCTAATCAGGACAATAGAGATGTCGTCCAAACCAATCCAACCTCCAACAGAAGATTATGCGCATCACCCGCACCAAGCGACGATGGCCCCACCAGACACGCATACACATTTTGAATCAAGGGAGAGGGCAGGGTGATCTCTGTCGCAAAGGCTGCAGATGTGGAAGTGTTCAGCTGAATGACTTGATCCATCGCACAGACGTCCATTGACATTATACCTGATGCATATGAGCCTGGCGCTGTGGGCCGTCTTGAGATCATGTCCTTCGTATAGGGAAAAGCAAGGCTTTTGGTCGCAAAAGTTGGTCTGCATCGGCAGGTGTTCCTTGATGGTGTGTGGTCTGCTGCAAACAAGGCACGTGTGGGGGCAACGTTCACAGGACGAGTCTTTGTTGCACCTCCGAAAGTCATCCCAGGACTTCCAGCTGTTGTCTGAGTCGCAGTGACAGGCATAACTTAAGTCGTGGTCGGGGTCGCTGATAAGCACGGGATTTGTCCACCCATGAAATCTTCGCTTTTTCGCGTTTTCATGACAAGACATGTGCTGGGCTACGCTCCAGAAGCGTCAGTACTGAGGTTCCCAAGTAGCTGGCAGGGCAGGAAACCACTGAGTAACGGATGGGAATGGGGAGGAATACTCTGGAACCATTGGCATGTGCTCGCTCCGAAACCTGTAGGAGATGTGTAGCCCAACGATCAAGTGGAACGTGAAGTCTACTCTATTCCCGCTCATGGAACTAGACGGGATGGACTGGAATCCTGTTGTGGTGTGTTGGACATGAGACGTGTAACGCGTTCTGATCTTATGATCACTGGAAGGGGCTGGGAACATCATATCTTGATGGATCCACGCCGTCCCGGGCATTCCGGATAAGGGATGGTCACTAAGCGAGGGTCCGATCACTTGGACCTACACTCGTCGGCTCCTGGAGCAAGTACTCATACTGGGAAGTACTTCGAATGCGGTATCCCTGGAGAGCTACGGACTGGGAGCTTAGGTTCCAGACGTTCCGGTGGACGGGAAAGGCACCGGCATTGGGAGGAACAGCATATACAGTCGGGATCGACATAGGGGATCGGTTGTGATGGCTCCGGCACAGTCTGACCGATTGTACATGTGCACAGGATCGCACCAGGATGGCGTGCTCAACATGGGCAGCCAATAGAAGGACTCAGATACCCATTCTTACGACGGATACACGGAAGTCGGACGGATAAACGGACTATTTTACTCATACTTACTTATTCTTGGATGTTTCCATGTGTTTCAGCGCTTTGTATTTAGTAGCAGGGGCATCTTGGGTGACTTCACGGAATCACCCCACGGCTGGTAGGCGGAAACACTTGCGAATTGGGCAGATACCGGGGAGTTCGAACAAGGTGTCTCTTAGAATTCATCTTGGCTTGGAATCTTTTCTTTTGTGATCGGTATCTTTGGGATCCGACTTTGCCGTTTGTCTGGAATAGTCTGAAAGTGACTGGAACAGTTGGGATCGTGCTGAGTACGCACTTGGTTGTTTGGGTTGTGTTGTGAAGAGCTTGGGATCGGAACCCACTACTGTTAAAGAGCTTGGGATCAGAACCCACCACTGTCTGGAGCGCTTGGGATCGGAACCCACTACTGTTGTTACTGTGTCACGCTTGGAATCGGCATCCACCTCGCTTTGGAGAACCCCAGCACCCCGTTCTCGTTTGTTTTCATAGCTGAGAAGCTTTACATCATCACGCTCTGTGCTTCCTGTCTGTTCGGGTCTATCCTCGTTCACTCAGATCTAGCCTGAACACTTGCACAGCAAGGGTTCCATTCGCATCGACACTCTTGTTGTGTTCTACTAGCTTTCCTGTCTGTTCCAGTTCCATTCCGGTTCACTCAGATCAAGGCTCAAGTACTTGGACTTCGTTCCAAGGACTTCTATAAAACAATACAACGCTCTCTCCTCGTTTCTGAGGTCTATACCATTCCCTGCAACCTTTTATAAGGCCCTGTACTAGGGTCTGATACTCGTCTGTGCACGTCTCGAGCACTTCCGTTCCGTTCCGACGCACTTCTGTGTGTAGGTTTGGTTTTGGTTGGTGTTTTCTTGATAGGTTCAGAGCACATCAATCATCGCGTCTGTTGTCGCGCCTGTTGTCACTGATCATCCTCGCACGGTGTGTAGCGGGTCTGTCTGTAAGTCAGCACCATGGGGCCCAGATCAGCCATTTTGAGCGAGGGAATTATATGAGTACTGTCTGCTAGAGCCTTGGCCGCTTTCCAGGCTCTAATGACACTGCTGACTTCGGAGATCAAATGCACGGTGTCGAAGGCTGGTGTTGTTAAGGATTGCGTTCCACAGTTCTTTTCAACCGGGTACCAGACAGTGAAGTCCTTTTCGAAATCCCTCAGCGCTCAGAAGAAGTTGAAGTGCTTCTTCATTTCCAAGGCGTATGAGAAAGGGTTCTCATCAGTTGGTGGGGCGCTGAGCTCCTTCAAGGCATCGAGAAAATGTGCCGAATGATTCCACCCAGCCTAAGACCGAGACGCCATCACACATGTCGTCAGAGCCCCAGACCTTCTCCATCGCGGTGCAGTCCAACAGGCTCTTGTCGTTGCCCAAGGCAATAGAGGTGTTCTTCTTGGTTGGAAGTTTACCTGGGTGCTCGGTCGCAAATCACAAGCATTCGTCTGAGAACCAGAAGATGGAGGGGTGCATCTTGTACTTCAACGCAGCTAGGAAGAGGGCCGGGGATGGAGACTGGGGGGCGGGTCAGCGCATTAACATGAGCGATGTTAGACATTATCATGCTCCCCACGAGCCTCGAAGGCTTATCCTTCACCTCCTTTTCAGCCTCCTTCTTTGCCTCCTCGGCCTTTGCCTTGGTCCTTCGCGCTTCGAGGATGAACGAGTATAGTGTCGGTGGGATAGGTGCTAGTACGTGCGTGCAGAGTTCGGGGTCGTTCACCATTCTCTGCATCTCGTCTTGTTCATAGCCGTAATAGGAACGGAGTTTCGCGCCGATGTCCTTTGCGGTCGTAGTGAAGCCCTGTTTCAGGCTCATCTCGTAGGCTCTGGTGGTGCTAATGCTAGCGCGATTATGCATCTCTGTGTCGTAGTTGTATTGGTTTCTTTCTTGTAGTGACATGTCGTCTGGAATCTCCATGTCCGGCGGTGTTTTTCTCCATGCTGCGAAGTCGAAGTTGCCGTCGAGAGGTAAGTCCAGGCCGCAGACGGATTTCCATTGAACTCGAAAAGAGGTGCGAGGGAGAGAGAGGAGCACAGGTGAGGTGAGAAGAGGACGCGAGTGGAACGCATCGAGACAGATGTGATCACGTGAATGTATTTGATGCTATCTACGCTTGCTCCTCGCTACCCTTGTCTTCCGCTCAGGGAGGCTCGTTCCTCGCCTCTCCTGAGCTCGCAATAAGGGCACAAACATGGAATGACGAGCTGGAAGCCGCCAGTCAGATCTGCCAGAACAGCGCTGGGAGCTCGGTGATCGATACCATTAGATTACTGTAGAATTTCGTTCAATTCGGCAGGGGTTGTGACCAGTGACCAAAAAAACCGATTCGGCACTTCGGCAACCAACGAAATTTGGCGTGACACCGACAAATTTTCGGCATTTGCGAAGGAATTTTTCGAAAATTGTCCCTTTTTCGCACCTTCAAGAGGGATTTGGCCCGGATGTCACGGATTTTGCATTCGGCAGTGAGCGCCGTGACCCGTGACCAAGACCAGAATTCGTCGCGGCACAGGGAGTGCGTGACGCGTGACCGCCGAATTGAACGAAATTATACAGTATTGTCGAAGCCAGAAATGAATGGCCGGCACACATCGCCGTCGTAGTCATCATGGCCGTGGAGGCGAGCGCAGTGGGCACAGGGCGCGAGACGGGAATACAGGAAGCTGGGGTACACGTGGAGCCAGATTTGATCAGTCCGATCAATGTCGGAAATTAAGACGGCGTTATTGACAATCCGGTTGAAAAGGATGTTGCTGGTACCTCCTCGTCTCTGAGGTTGGACTCCATTTCCAACAAGAGCACCCCAGTTCATTGCCTACATTCCCCGATTTTTTCTTTTCCATCTTTGAATCGGAGCCCCATATTGAATCTTCACTCTCAGTGCGAGATGAAAGCTAAGTTGCTGTCATTGCAGAAGCACCGCTGTCAAATTGTCAATCCAAGTTTGGCACCCACGTAAGTACTGCACCCGAACACGAAAGTATTACACAGCGTTGCTTACCGCTCTTGCCAGCTCTCAACCACCATGTTCGCAATATCCCGGGCACAGAATCGCGTCCAGAATTGTCGACAGAATGAATCAAACCTCCCAAGTACCGAGAGTTAGTGACACTGTGGAAGCTGAGCTCCGATTCGTGCAGCGGACATGAGGCGAACTCGAACAACCACTATTTTGCTCTTCGAACTTCACAATACCAAGCAACAAATCACAGGAAAGAAGGACCATTACAAAGACTCGTCCGCGAAACAACGGGCCCCTATTTTCCGTCTCGATCGGGAATCGTCCATTGACTGGTTTATTCAGCCAAACTCAAGCACATTCCCCGCCGATAGCGCTAATTATCAAGCCTGAGGACCCTCAATATATATTCGTCTCCAAGTCTTCAAATCCACTCCACCCCAATCATGTCTTCCCCCGAACTAGCAATCCCCACGTCTGACGCGACAGTGTCCCTCACAGCCTTCAATGTCGTCACCGACATGCGCGATGTCTCAGCACCCGCCGAGGGACTCTTCCAGCCCATTCCCGCGGGGCGTGAACTTTTCAACGTGCCCGTGTTCGCATTTCTAGTTGAACATGTGACTACGGGCCGCCGCATTATGTTCGACTTGGGCCCGCGTAAGGACCAAGAAAATTCAGCGCCGCCCTTCCCAGAGATGATTAAAGCTGGCCTGTTCACCATGCCCGTTGACCGGGACATCACCGAGCAGCTGGTCGATAATGGGGTGGATCTAAAGAGTATCAGTGCTGTGATTTGGAGGTGAGGTTTCTTGCATCGAGGGACGCAAAACTAAGTTTTCTTTTGCGACAGCCACACCCATTTTGATCACACTGGCGACATTTCGAAATTCCCCGCCTCGAACTGAACTTGTATTTGGTCCAGCCACGAGAACGGTGACCCATCTTGAGGATCCAGAAAGTCACTTGGTCGACAGCGACATAAAGTCCGTAACCGCTCCGTCGCGTTCTCCTCTTCATTGACCTGTGCACTGTGAGCAGCGGTCGGAAAATGGTGCGCCTCAATTTGGATGAATGCCCCCTCGAGATCGGTGGCTTCAAGGCACACGACTATTTTGAGGACGGGAGCTTTTACGTACTTGACGTTCCCGGCGTGCGTACTGAATCCATTCCTTCACCACAACCTCTTTAATAATTTGAGTTCCAGCATCGCGCCGGTCACGTCTGCGCCCTCGCGCGGGTGACGCCTACCACCTTTGTCTTCCTAGGAGCCGACGGCTGCCACCACCCAGGCATGCTGCGCCCCACCGCAAAGTTGCATCGGCACTTCCCTTGCCCCGGCGAGCTCCTCGCCGCGGCGCGCCGCTCGGTCTCCACCACGCATTTCCCTCCGCCCGACGCGGCGGGTGACTTCGACCTCGCCGCGCGCACGAAGCCGATGCTGGACGTGGCCGGAAGATGGTATCTACGAGGATAAGCCCACTGCGCGCGTATCGATCGCAAAGATGGGTGACTTTGACGCGAATAAGGACGTGTTTGTTTTCCTGGCCCACGATGAGTCGCTCGTGGACATTGTAGGTCCGTTCCCTGTGTTGGTCAACGACTGGCAGGCGAAAGGGTGGAAAGAGCGCAGTACTTGGGCGTTCATTGACGAGGCGAATCCGGCGTTTAGGTTCAACGATAAAGTTTGAACGAGAGACCAATACCGTTCACAGAGCCCGGGAAACCAAGTCCCTCGGTGCGGTACGCGAAGATTATCCTTGCTTTAATATTATTGCGCGTTTTCCCGAGATGCTACTCAGTAGTTTAAGAAAGTACGCATTCATCACAATGTTACACTTCGAACACGGCTTTTAGCTTCAAATCGAACCACGAGGTTGGGATATGTTGTGGACCTGTGAATTGGTGAACGTCTCTGAATAATCCTCCATGCTGACCATAGGTTCCAGCATGGGGGGTTTGTTTAAATTTTGAAGCTCGATTTGGTATTCACACACCTATGACTCGCTTCCGTTCGCTCACTAAAGGTATCCGAGGAAGACGAACCGTTGACAGTCTAGGGTTCGTGCGTTCAATATTTTCTGCTCCATGACCCTCGGAGGGTCTGAACCTATGTGTTTTCAGATACCCTTGAACAGTTCGGGCCTGGCTGAATCCTCTTAACCACCACAGACTGACCAAATTTGACGCCTCTATTATCTTGTAACTGCATTAACTCGATTCCTGGGCATCGTAAGTGAATGAGCTTTTGTGTCTAACTTTCGTCCTTACGCTGACGACCGAACGCTTGCAAGCCAACGGCAGAAAGTCCTGGCGTATGTATTCTTATAGTGCGCCTGGAACACTTGTCGCCACTCAAATTAAAGTTGCACGAGGTCAGTTTCCCCCTGGGCCTTCCGTGACTCGTACCTGGGCCCTCCTATACACAGATACCAGTACTCAAGCCCAGACCTGGTTCTGACCGACATATTTTTCTCTGCTGCCATTCTACAGGTATAAAAGGACTCGCGAAACTTCAGAACTACCAGTGAAGTTTTACACCACTTTCTTCTAGTGAACTTGCACCCGATTCACAATGTTCTTCGCATTTTTTGGTCTCCTCATCCTCGCCGCTATTTCCTTGGCTGTGCCTGCTCCTCCGTCTGATGTCAAGCTTGGGAAGGGAGTGGAGGCCCTTGCCGCTGATATTCAGTACAATTTGACTAAAAACCGCACGGTCAGCACCGCATTGGGTCCAAATGGCCAAATTATATCCGCGGAACAGTTCGTAACTTATGAAAAACCTAGAATAATACATTCCTGGGGGGTACTTTTTATGACCCGGGGACCTTTGGTCAAGGCTTCTTCTTTTGTGTCGACTTGACCATAATGGACACATTCTTCAACGACCAGGCTTCGAGCTTCTTTTTTGCCACCGATACAAGCCGCGACTTATTCATGTGTGCCTTGTCATTAGTCGCTACGCCTTTTTTTAACGCCTTATTGCAGAAACGCAGGATGCGGTGGCACTGAAATTGTAGATGTGCCGAGGGGAGACTTCCTTACCTTGACTGGAATCTTGTATGTGTTCTCTTTGAGACTGTTTCCCCCGGAGTCTGAATGTGAAATTTACAGCAACAAAGCCATCACCTCACTCTCTTGCGAGTTCCAGCCTTAATCCAACAAGCATGGACACTCTGAAAAATGCGATGTATCGGAGCCCCTGAGAATGCTCCTGGTACCGTTAGTACATGAAAGAAAATAAGAGAAACTGAAATCATACCTGATATGCAACACAGGAATTGGACTGAATCAGCAACCTATATGACCAGTACTTACCAGATACAATCCCAAGTCATCTGATATTCCCTGTTTCAGTTTGGGTTTCTAGATGACACAACCAACACCTTGCATTTTAATCTGAATTCGTATTTGTGGTTTCCTGCCATGCGAACCCCCAAACACAAACACAAGGCCTTGAATTTGGTTGTTTAGTTGAATTCTTTGGATAAAGAATTTCACAAACATACCTGACTACAAACCTTTCAGCACAAAGGTTAGGTGACTTAAATGTGCGCCTGGGACATATGCTCTAGTGATATCAGGTGAACCTGGGCTACAAAGATCGACAGGCACACCCTGACCAGCGCACATGTGTCGAGACAATGGAAATCTGCAGTTTCACCAGTGCCGTTGGGCACACGAAAAAAAGCCACATGGCAAAAAGGCAGCAGTGAGTGGATAAAAAAAATGGCCGTATCAGATCCTTGAAGAAGCAGATGTTTCCAGCAGTAACTGAGATCCTCGCAGAAAGTCGAGGATTGCGGCTGTGCAACAGAAAAAAAGATGGCAAAAGTCACAGATCCTTGAAGAAACTGGCTGAAAATAATAGTGATTGACGCGATCTCCAATTTTCTCCGGCAAGGACTACGGCTTGGCGAACAGCAACAGTAGCGGCATTGCATGGCTACAACCGGCGTGAATGCAAGGATTGATAGAAGAAGCGAAGGAAACCAAAGAAAATTCATCACGAGAGGTGTCGGAACAGCTTTCATGACATAACAGCGTCCCCCTTTATATCGGAAAGCAGGCATGCACGACCGCAGTTCCGGAGAGATTGCATAAATATTGCTGCGCTGATCTGCGAAAGATCTGCCGGAATAGGATTCCCTCGTTCCCTCGACAGCGGTGAAGGTGGTGGACTCACGAGATGTCTGCTACGCAGGCTGGGCCGAATTCGGAATGGCTAGTTATTCACGGCATGCATTCATCAGTCCGTGTCGGCTTGCGTTTGAACACATTTTGGGAGATTATTTACAGTCTTTGGGTTTAGCGGGAGATCATCAATGCCCAAACTTAGTCGAATCTCCATCATTCAATCTCCCGCTCACAGATGATCTTCTCATCTGGCCCATAATAGGATTGTTCACATCTGCCCATTTTGCCGCCCTTTTTTCGCCCCTTTTGCGCCCTTTTTTGCGCCATTTTGCTTCCTTCGTCGTGTTTTGCAAATAGTGAGGTATAAAATCGAGAAAACATCACCCCAATCCTTGTAAAACATTCAAGTGGGGATTTGACCTTTGAGGAACAATAGAGAATCAACAGATGCAAGTACTTCCAATCGATGTTCTCCCGCTTCCCGTTCTTTATTCGGTTTAGTGGAAGATCTCCAATGCCCTGCAAACTTAGGTTCAGACTGCCATCATTTCATCTCCCGCTGAAAGGTGATGGTCTCATCTGGCTCACATTGCACCTCGAGATCGATCGCCCTCCCGCTGATGCCGTCCCGCTTGAGATCTTATAACAGGTGGAGTGGAATCGCTGCCCGGGAGAAAATATTTTAATGGAAATCTGATTTCTGAGTTGCAAAAGAGTTGCTGGACGGGAGGGGAATGGAGGAACCAATATCGACAAAAAAGGCTAAATGAAGCGGAGAAAGCCAAGCCGAGCATGCGCACTAAATTGAGGCAGAACAGAACTGCGGAAACTGAATTTGCGCAACCAATGTAGTACGAGCTTACCAAATAGAGATAAAACCTTGACAGGCCCGATTTTATAAACTTTATACAGACAATGCACACAGCAGAGCTCGTCAGATTTAACCAACAGCCTAACGGCCAGGAGCAGTATTCATTGTCATTTGGTTCAGAACTTCACTCAACTGAGACCCTTGTTTTGTAGGATTTGCTGGCTCTTGGTACTTATTAAACTGTGATAATGAGAACCTCGCTGAAGAACCTGATGAATGGTGGAATCGAACACGGGATAATATCTTTGGCCGAAGATGCTACGCATCCGAGAAGCACGAGTCCATTCGGTCTTCCGGTCGCAGACATACACGGGCTCCGTTGAAGACCGATTTAAGAAGTGACAGCACTGAGATAAAGTGGGGAGAATGCCTCGGGTTGGACAGAACGAATTGACGGGCGGAAAAACGGTGGCGGTAGAATTGCAGTGGAAGCTTTGGCTCATGATGGCTGGCAACGATCATGGAGGATATCACACCAGAGAAAGCAATCTCTTGACCTAGGTCAAGATGGTAAGCAACAGTAGTTAATTCAGAAAACCAAAAAAATGAAATTTTACTCTTATTGTCAGCAAAGTACGAAAGGATTGCTGAGGGATGAACTCTTGGGAGCCCAGTCAGAGGTGAAAGAAACACTGTGCATTCAAACTGCTGAAAGACGCTCTGAAACGACTTGTTTCGGCGATGCTTTCAGCTGTCTTGAAACAAAGAGTGTGTACTTTGCCGACAATAAGAGTAAAATTTCATTTTTTTTAGTATACTGAAGCTTTCCCCAGTGTGCATCAGCAAAAGGGCAAATCACGTGTGATCTTTCGGCTCTTTTCAATCTCGTAAGGCTCGTAAGTGAGCTTCACGAGAGCAACGCAACCAAATTGCTTTTTCTGCGTGTCTCTAGCCCTCTGTTCTCTGCTCAATAATACTCACAAGTACTCCAAATTACATTTTACACGACCTTTCCTGGTTAACTGAACCGCAGAAGCCGAAAAATAACATGAAATAGGTATGTCTTGGCAGCTCGCATGAGATTTTGAACATAGCTCGTGATCTCGCACACGCGCGATCTTTGATGTTCTGTACGCGCTTTTACAAGCACGTACAAGCGCGTACAAGACGTTACGAGAGAAGTGTCTAAATCCCGATGTACAGTTCAGCCAAAGTCCATAAGCGGAAATCAGTTGAATTGTCTTCATTGGGATACAACTTTGCCCCCCAAAAAACTGGTCCTTGGGTCAAAATTGATCTTCTTAATCATGAATTGAGTTGGGATGGAAAGATTGAGGGGGCTGTGCCTCTACGGGGCTCGGGGCAAAAAACTGAGTTGAACTGACCCATTTCAGCAGTCTCTTCAGTTGATTTGACAGAAGGACCCCCGTGTAGTCTCAAAGACAGTTCAGAATTCAAATTGATCATCCTGTGGGACTCATAGGTGTCTGGGGGCTGGAGTTTAGTTCAAGTACAAGATGTGCCTATGTTCCGCTTCAGCCCTAGTATGGGACCACTCATAGCAAGGCAATTAAGTTGCGGATCAAGGGAAATGTTTTGGAATGCGGGCAATGTAAGGAATTTATTGATATGGCAATGAACTGCAAATCAATCATTGTAGTCCAAGGTGGACGCGGAATCAAAGAAAGCAAGTCAACGAGAGAACTTGAAGGGAAAGGAGGAATTGTCCGGACCACCGAATGATATTTTTCCCAGGAGCGCCGCACTTGGAGAGCCTTAGCTGACCCGTAGCAT
Organism: Mycena olivaceomarginata; assembly: GCA_029378375.1. Lineage (NCBI taxonomy): Eukaryota > Fungi > Basidiomycota > Agaricomycetes > Agaricales > Mycenaceae > Mycena > Mycena olivaceomarginata. The sequence goes on along the minus strand of JARKIC010001669.1, from coordinate 26,138 downwards.
TTTCTCGTCATCGATAGCCAAGCAAACAGTGCCAGGAAAATTGAGGCGTCGCAGATATTGGTTGAGCAGACGGATGAGAAAAACTAGGACATCTAGCGACAGCCTGAATCGCTAGTAGAATTGAGTATTGATAAATTTGGCTTGATCCGAAATTCTTGAAGAGGAATTTTCAATTTGACGCTGGTGGAAAAAGGATGGCCGAGCAGAAGCGAGGGGGGAAGATTTACCAACAGTGTCTGCTTTACACCAGAAAGCAATGTCGAAGGGGTACGTAACCGCAGTGTGAATGATGCGCCAGATCTGGATGTTTTCAACAGCAGTTGAACCACATGTTGCATCTGCAACGCACGATCAGCCCAATTCAGACTAATTCCGCAGCTTTTTCGCATCGTTGAAATCCGGAATGGAACATTGGAAGAACGGATGAGAATTTGATGGGGAAGAGCCCAGTCAAAGGCTGTACAAATCGAGCTGAACAGCAGAAGCGCCGAAATGGAGGTCAAACAGTCCCTAACCAATTGAGCACATAATCTTAGCGCCACTGCCTGGTATTTATACTGCTTTGATTCTTGTACTCAATATACATTGTGTGTTTTGTGCCTGCGACTTTCTAACAGGCTGTGTTGCGGGCATATTTGGTTTTGAGTAGCCTGTGTGCTGCCGCGTGTACATGCATACAGTCACAGTGCTGTAATAAACAAAGAACTCCTCAGTCACCTTTAGGGTAGAATGACTCATATATCAAACCTAATAAACAAATAACTACATAGGATAGTAAGTAAAGTAAGACAAGGAATAAATAGCAACATACCTCCTCAGTCACCGTTAGGCATATGCGACGAGTCTTAGTATAAGTGTAGCTAGCGTGTCCAATGGCGGCAAGATTGACAAATAGAAGGGAAGATGAAAAGATAGACAAGAGATGTACAGATGGAAACCATACGAGCTCTATGAGGGTGGCGTAACTCCATCATGCTGCCGTGCATACAGCCCTTCCCGCTGTTCGATTCGTACAGCCCCGGGCCGTGCCCCCGGTGTAATATTAAAACAACCAGCACCTTCGTTTTGCAAACTGTTTCTTCTCTTCTACGATGTCTTTCAATTCGGACATCATTCTCGGGTACATTCATTCTGGTCGAATTTTTGAAATACAGCCTTACTTCGTTCATCTAGGGCTTTGCTTGTGGGAACCTGGGCAAGTTCAGTAAGCATTTGTCTTGGCATGTTTTTGCGTTTTAAGACAATTATGGATGCTAGGTTCTATACACCGTCGAAGTCATTCAGGTACGTGGATCCAAGGTTCATGGTGGAGAATTGCTAAACAAGCTCCAGGCAGTTTACTACTACCGCCACTTCAAACGCGACAATTGGACGTTGAAGGTTTTATCCTTCGGTCGCGAAACCGTATTAATTCTCTGATCTTCCGCCCCGCCCCCTAGTTACTAGTATCGTCTGCCATCGCGATCGATTCCGTGTCGATGATCGCAAACTATTCCGCTGTATATCTTGTGTGTATCTCCTTCTTCTACCACATGAACGGACTAATATACGATATGTGCAGTACACAATTACTCACTGGGGTGTGTCTTTCTACTTGATCTACGACTGTCGCTGACCCAGTTCGCTTTTCTCAGGAGATTTGGCGTATCTGAAGAACCAATATTGGGCAAGTCATTTAGGTCCCATTGGAAGAAGCATAATCGAACGCATGTTGTCGAACAGCCTGAGCCGCTCAACGTCTTTACAACTGGCGTAGTGACCGCTTTGGTCCAAAGTTTCCTGACCGCTAGATACTGGCTCCTGTGCTCGTTTATCTCATTGTGTCAAGGCCCAGCTCCTAACTCGTTCTAGAACCAAAATAAATCCATCACTCTCACTTTATTCTTCTTCATCACGGTCGCAGTAAGCTTTATCCCTTCTCCACACTTTTAAACTCTGATTTCAACCGCGCTGACAGGCCGGCGGCGCGTTCGCTTCTGGCGCAACGCTCGCGATCTTCCCCCAATATAACGATCGGGGAAAGCCACAATCCCTGGCATGTGTGTCGTCATCTTTTCCGAGGGCTGTTCGACTTTAACTATAACATGCGAATGTAGAATCTGGCTCGTTACCGAAGCCGTGGCGGACGTTTCCATTGCGTTGGCCCTTCTGCTGCAATTTATGAAGGTCAAGTCCTCGTTCAAGGAGACCAGGAGGTGAGTTTCCGAGTCAGCAGCACTGACCGGATGTAATTCTCGTTGGTAGTCTGCTCAATAGACTAGTGGCACAAACCATCCAGACCGGAACCGCTGGGGCGACCGTAGCGTTAGTTGTCTGGGTCGCGTAGGTTCCAGAAATGTCCCGTATCTATCGAACTCATACAACTGTTCGCTTAGATTTCTGGCAAACGAAAAAAGCAACGGTGGGTTTCTCGGTCTTCCACTTTCAAACCCTGGCTCACATATCCAAGTCCCCACCGGGATCGGCTACTGCATTGGCCACGTCTATTGTATTACCATGGTTCGCACTCTAATAAAAAAAATCTCTGCGTTGGTGGTGTCTCACAAAACCTGAAGCTCGCGAATCTCAATAGCAGGAAAACCGGAAGAACGTGGTCAGGCAATAGCACGTCTTCGGTTGCGAACCCCGAGACTCGCGGCGAGCACGGAAATCTAGAGCGAAGCGAAGGCGGCGACGAATATGGCGGCATACGTGGGTTTCTTTTTTGCGTTCTGCTGATGCTGATGCTGATGCAATGCGTGCTCCAGATGTCTTCCGTACCGATGTGGTACTCCAATTTTCAGGTTCTGAATAGATCCGTCGCTGATATTGCCTCGTAAGGTTCATATTGACACTCGGCAGGGGGTTTCTAAAGGCTCAGTCAAAACCAACGTGAGATATTTCTCTCGTTCAACCTCTATCACGGCGACGCTGACGCGGTAATACTTCTAGCCTGGCCAGGGCCTTCCGGATGATAGTCCCGCCATCGAAATAGAGATGACAGTGAACGATGCTGCCTCGTACTCGTCCAAGAAGAACAGGACCTGTTCGCTCCGTGATTTTCTCGGACTTTTGGTATGGACATTAGTTATTTATTTTTTGGGTGTAACATGTGAGTCATTCGTTCCTAGAGTGTATACGGCTGCCGGATACTGGTGAGATACTGGGATACTCCCGCTTCTCGGGCGAGTTCCATCCTAGGTGTAAGTCGTATCGTACAACTCACCTGTTTTTTGGCTTGAGAACCACGAACTAGGCCGAGACAAAGGCCACATTCCATACATACTCACGAAGACTCCAATTGTTCAATTTTGAGCATCATGGTTTCTTGCTGCACCCTCCGAAAGAAAGGCAGAACAACTTCTCCCGCTCTTCAGAAATAGCTGAGGTATTGTGGCGAGCGAGGGTCGGAGCATTGAAGAGTTCATACTTTGTTTATAAGTACCTACTGACGGGAATCTGAGCAACAGCTGAAAAATGGACGGAAAAAAGACCAGAATATAGGTCTAGATCTTCCAAGATCGGTGAAGGGATTTTCTTTTCACACCTTTTTCTCATTGGCATTCAAAGATCTTCGCGGATCTGGCATCCCAAAAAACTATCAGGCCAGCAAAAACTTTCCGTGTCTTCATGTTTCATGAAAGAAAGCTGATGAAAGTCCGAGGAATTTTTTTTCGGCCCAAGATCAGCGAAGATATATAGCTTTCTTCAAAGATAGTGACTGATCCAGGTACAGAATGCACACAAAAGGGGTGCCGCATATAAAAATATTTTTGTCCACGTAGGGCACTCAAACATATCAGGTACACTTTCTGTTTCTCTTATTCTTGTTTGTATACTAACTGTATCAGGAACATCTTCAGGGTCACTGATGCATCGTATTTTTCGGAGTGGGGGTACCCCCAACCAACAAATGGCCTGTCTGGAGCCAATCAATATTTCTTTCGTTGTTCTGTTACTGGGGATTTTCAACAAGGTTTAAGGTGGAAAATTATAAATAGGGTTTTAGGTTATGACACCGGGGGCAGCCAATGACACATGTGAACACCACATGCATTACATGCATGTGGTTTGCATATAGAAGAAAGGCTACAAAGCTGCCTTTACCAGACTAATGGCAGCTTTGTTGCATGGGTTGTTCTCTGGTGCAGGGGAATAAAGCATGCAACAAAGCCCCCCTTTGCTTGTTAAAGGCACCTTTGTGGGCTTTGTTCCGACTGCAAGACACATGTGTGTAATGCACTTTGTGTTCACATGCCCCGCTGGTTGCCCCTGGTGTGAACATGCACAACAGTAGATTTCTGGGTGTTAATGGTTTTACTATGGCAGTTATCTGCTCAAATTGAACCTGAACACAAGAGAAAGGGGTTGCTCTTCACCATGCGGTTGTCACAGTATCAGCATCCATATATCATTCTGTAACAGAGATGAGACACGCAACGGTGGTTGGAGGTATCAAATATGATGGCGACACCGATCACATTATTGTGTTCCTCTCTCACCGTTTACTGTCCAAGCTCACCCGAATTTGACTTCTCAAAAGTTGAGTCTCTGAAGGTGACTGGAGTCCTCCTTGGTCCATGCAAATGTTGCTCGCTACTTGCTTGAAGGTGCATCAGTCAATTCTGGTGATCAGAATACTTACCATATTTGGAACACATCCTGCCCATCAAGCGCACTATGTGCGGTGAAAACGATTTTGGGGATAGAGAACAACCAAAGTACTGGGAGTGTCATGAATCGCCCGGGTTCTACTTTTTCGCGCGACGCGTCCGTATGGATACAGACGCGTCTTAGCGACACGGGACTCTCATGACGCCACCACGTGACCTTCTCACGGTTGAAACCCGGCCTCGGATTCTAAAAGCCGCAGACTCGGGGAGTCTGCGCCACGGAATACAGAAGACGTTAGGGACTAGGAACCCGTATAGACGGACTCTAGTCCCCGGACGCACCAAGGGCTGACACAGGAGAGTACACGGAGTACAGGAGTGGTTGCAAACCCGATCGGGGTTTGGACCACTGGAGACGATGACACTTAGGACTAGGAAACCCGAACGTCGGGTCTCCTAGGTCCACCGACGCCACGGGAACCACCACAGAGGAGTCCAGGAGCATCAGCATTAATGCTCCTTAATGCTACGTTGCAGGAACTGATCGCGATTGACCGCGATCGCTTTAATTTATTAGAAGCCTATATAAGCACGGTAGAATCTCCATGTACAGTAGATTCTACCTCGTCTAATCTCAGGCTTCTACCTTGGCTTGACATAGGCATTGTCTCCACTCTGTCCCGCTTCCCTCACACCGTACTACGGGTTGTATCCACACCTCGGGTTTTGTACCTGAGTGGATATCACACCCTCTTCGACTCGTTCCGGGTTCCGCCTCGCATCCCGACCTACGACATACGACCTCCTAGGGAGGACGCCGTACGACTGGTCCTACTGCTCGGGGAACACACGAGCTATTAGCGTCTATCGGGTTTCTCCTGGTTGGGGTTCTCGCCGGGTTACTCGCTGTTTAGCCGACCCAGAGGCCGTTGCTGACAGAAGGTAGAATCTCTTCTGCCAGCCCCGACAAACCGATACACGCTTGGAACGAGAAGATGGCACCTACAAACATTGTGGTTGCTGGAAGCACGCCTGGACAGGGTGTTGGAGAGTGGGTTGGAAACCTACTCTGGTGGGGGGGCGTACTCGCGGGAATGGCTGCGCTGTGTGTCGCCCTAGTATGGGCAACCCATGAGGGACGAGTCGCTCGTCCCTTGGGCGGACACAGGCGGGTTCCAAGGCGTGAGCCTCGCAACCCCTGGATGGAGAAAATCCGGCGAATGATGGAATGTGTTGGAACCTGGTTGATGAAGATTTCGGTTCCACAGGCGGAACCGATCCAAGGGACAGAGAGAAGGAGAACCCGCGCCAACCCCGACAGACGAAGCGGCTCCTCGACATACAGGGGAGCGGCGCACAGGCAGGGACGCCAGAACGAAGCCCGGCCTCAGGAAGGCCCAGCGCCCAGACAGGGGCGCCAACACGGAGCCGGATCCCGAAGGGAGCCCGCGTTCCTACCCACCCGGCAGGGTGGAACCCGAGGTCCCCGCTCCAATCCTAATGGACCATCGTATGTCGTCAGGATGGGCAACGCCAATAGGGCGGCGCTCTCCGTGTTCATGGATGGGCTGGAAGCCGCTCAGGCGCAAGGAGAACCACCGGCTCCCCCCTACGCGTCCTCTGATGTCCCGGACCTGTTGCCGATTGAGGAACCCGAGGAAATCCCGGACCTGGTGCCGATTGAAGAACCCGAAGCGGCGCTTTCCTTGGAGGAAGGCCTCAGCCCTAGCGCAAGGGCCCGGCTGGAGCAAGCGCGCTCGGAGATAGCGCGGAACCAGCAATGAGGGAAGGATCGGCGGCGGCAATGAAGAAACCCGTGGAACGGGTTATACCCATACCCTTCACTCTCGAATCTGTCTACAACTTGTCAATCCTTTGGCGAGAAAATCTTAATGAAATCTAATCTTATCACGCCGAAAAAGGACAACACTACGCTCGCTTCCGGATTTGGGGAAAATTATAGAAAATCACAAAAACACGGCTACGCAGCTCGACCCTTCCCTTTCCTGTCTCGCCGACGTCGCCCCAGCGTGTTGCCTGCCTGGCTAAAGATAGCCGACATGAACAGCAGGGCGCTCTCTACGCGTTCCTCACCGGCCCCACTCTGGTCGGCCCAGTTGACTATTTCGTCGACAAAAGCCCTACGCGAAGAAGGAGAAAGGGCCTCCATGGGACGCAGACGGAACCCGAGGAAATGCGAAGCTGAGGCGCTGGACGGTGGATCGTCCAGTGTAGATCGTGAAGAGGAAGCGTGCTGTTCCGGGGGGACAGCCGCTGGGGCGGGCTCCAGAGTGGGGTCGTAGTTGCGAGGATCCCCTCCGATGGGAGAGTCGGGAGGGTGCATGAGTACGTCCTCGTCCGCACCCTCCGGATATCGCAAGTCTCCGTCCTCGTCCGTCACCACAATCACCTCTGGAGAGGACTCTTCGGGAGGAGGAGATGTCTTGCGTCTCTTTGAAGGCGGAGCATCGTCTTCTGAATCTGAGGAAATGACGACAACGGGGTCGGAGGTTCGGGTTGCAGCAGCGGCAGCACGACGACGCGCCTCGGCGCGCACCGTACGCTGGGCCGGGCGCAGTTCGCTGAGGAACTCTCTATAGGTGTAAGAGAGACCTATGAAGAGGGTATCCGTCAGACGAAGAAAGTCAGACTGTAAGCTCTACGCACGAGTTTGCGTTAGGTCCGCAGACCGAGGGTCGGGATGCAACGGTTGGAAGGAACCCGACCCTAGGTGCTCCCAAAAGGCCACCCGGAAACCCCGCAGCACCGTGTCGATCCCATCCTCGTAGGCATTGGAGAACTTCGTCCAGGAACTACACGTTGCGTGGGCGGACTTGCAAGGAGAGCAACACCGCGGGGTCTTCCCGGGTAACCCTCTCGCGATCTCCAGCACACACAAACGACCGGAGTTGTTACAGCGCCGACAAGGGGGAAACAGGGTGCGCACAACGGCTCCCTGCGGACGGAACCCCTCCAACGGGAAGGAGCGAGGAGACTGAGAGAGGTCTGGAGTTGCAACGAAAGAAGACCGTGTGGGGAGAGTTGACGCGGTGGAGGGCGGTTCAGGACGCGGGGGACTAGCCCGCCGCGCTCTGTTCGCCTCGCGATCTGCTCGCGGTTCGGTGTGGGTTCGCCGGCGGGGCCTCTTTTGCGTTCGTGGCGGTACGCCGGGAGACAGGGATGCCTCTTCCCCAACGGAGGTTGAGGGCAAGAGTGTGGCGCCCAGAAAATCGTTGGGTGACAATCCTGCGATGGCGATCTCCCGGTCCAACTCCTCGCCCTCGAGGAAACGCCCAGGAGACGCAAGTTCCTCCGCGGGAACTCGACGCCCGTTCGAAGACGCCAGCTCTGCGGAGAACCTTTAACAATCATGGTTCCACGAGATTAAAAAACAACTCACCGTCCAGGTATTCCAAGACTCCGCTGAACGAAAACCTCACGGTAGCGCCTCGCGCCGAAGCCACGTTGGAAGCGGGGTCGGGTTGAAACCCGGACCGTACGTCGGAGCGAGAACCATCCCAGGGGATGAGGCGGAGACGAGCAATGCCCGTTGGGGCGTCCAGTGGGTTTATTCCGGACTGAACGTTTTCCGGGAAAGTCGAAGACGGATTTCGAGAGAAGAAGAGGCGAGCGCGGAGCCGAGTGAACTCCGCCTGTCGCTGGGCAAGGGGGAAGCCCGAGAGGACGGTCGGAAACAACTGCTCGAGAAGTTCGTTGTAGTGGACGGACCAAGCAACCCAGAAACCGAGGCGACTCATCCAGAACAAAGCATGTTCCATGTTGAGCTATACGCGGGGGTTTAGCACGATGGTCCCGGGTTCCACAAACCGTGAAGACTCACGACCAGCTCGAACAGCTGCTTGCAAAGGGCATCCTCCTCCACATGATCCTCCCGGGCTCGACGATATTCAGCCAGGAGATTCTCAAAAGCCAACACCATCCGATCCAAGAACTCATCGAACACCGACGGAGGGGCAGCAGCTGCGGAACGTCGCAGCCAACAGATCCGGATAGGCCATCTGGCTGGACCCCTCTCTTCGATGCACCAGAACCCGAGCCACGCACACGCGAGGAAGTGCTGGTGCGCAATGGCGTCCAGTGACCACTCCTGGGGATAGTCCTCTATGGTGACTCGGAAATCGAAGACAGGAAGCGTAGAGAGAGGGCGAGGAGGAGAAGGCAGAGCCTGGGTCAGGAACTGGAAGAAGGAAACGCGGGATACCCCGACAGGAGGACAGCGAGACGTGGCGAGCCAATAGTGGAGAAGGAGGTCTGGCCGACGAACGGGTTCTGGCCCAACAATACCCTGACTACCGGGGACTGGTCCTACGTATGGCTCCAGCGACGCAGTATCCGAACGCTCGTGGAAGAATCGGCGCGGGGTGCGAAAGCTCTCCACGCCATACCCGAGCGAGAGACGGGTACCATCCGCGTTGCGATGGTCCCAGTCCAACAGAAAACGGGGCGACGTTGACGGGTCAAGGAAGAAACGAAAGCCAGCATTCCAGGCCAGGGCGAAGCTACGAAGAGAAGAGGTCATGACGGGGGAAGACAAAGAACCTGAGGAGGCAGGAAAGGGACAGAACCCGAGACAGGGGCGGGGTTCTGAATAGGATCAGAACCCAGGAAACCCCTATCTCGGAAAAGAACCCGCACGATCCACTCGCTTAAAGGGATTCTACTTTGGGAAGTAGATCAAAAGAAAACCAAAAGAGGGTCGAACCACAGAGGGGAGGAAATACCACAACATGGGGAGTCGAACACCGAAGACAACGGGGACGCCGGCGCGACAATAACCGATAGGCAGTAACAATAAGCCCTACGACCATGGTGCGGTGTTTACAATCCGGATAACGGGACCACCACGAAGGGAGAACGCTGGATATTTTGGATTGCGGGTTCCCGAACGGAGAAGACCAAAGGACGCCTTCGCGGGTAATAATCGATGGGCAGTGACAATAAGCCCCACGACGCAGGAAATTTTTGAAGGATAAAACTCGCCTTGCAGGAATTATTGGGAAAATGGGGACGGGGTACCTACGGGTCGTTGAGGACAACGACCTTGAAGAGGGGGGGTGATGTCATGAATCGCCCGGGTTCTACTTTTTCGCGCGACGCGTCCGTATGGATACAGACGCGTCTTAGCGACACGGGACTCTCATGACGCCACCACGTGACCTTCTCACGGTTGAAACCCGGCCTCGGATTCTAAAAGCCGCAGACTCGGGGAGTCTGCGCCACGGAATACAGAAGACGTTAGGGACTAGGAACCCGTATAGACGGACTCTAGTCCCCGGACGCACCAAGGGCTGACACAGGAGAGTACACGGAGTACAGGAGTGGTTGCAAACCCGATCGGGGTTTGGACCACTGGAGACGATGACACTTAGGACTAGGAAACCCGAACGTCGGGTCTCCTAGGTCCACCGACGCCACGGGAACCACCACAGAGGAGTCCAGGAGCATCAGCATTAATGCTCCTTAATGCTACGTTGCAGGAACTGATCGCGATTGACCGCGATCGCTTTAATTTATTAGAAGCCTATATAAGCACGGTAGAATCTCCATGTACAGTAGATTCTACCTCGTCTAATCTCAGGCTTCTACCTTGGCTTGACATAGGCATTGTCTCCACTCTGTCCCGCTTCCCTCACACCGTACTACGGGTTGTATCCACACCTCGGGTTTTGTACCTGAGTGGATATCACACCCTCTTCGACTCGTTCCGGGTTCCGCCTCGCATCCCGACCTACGACATACGACCTCCTAGGGAGGACGCCGTACGACTGGTCCTACTGCTCGGGGAACACACGAGCTATTAGCGTCTATCGGGTTTCTCCTGGTTGGGGTTCTCGCCGGGTTACTCGCTGTTTAGCCGACCCAGAGGCCGTTGCTGACAGGGAGAACCTTTATGCCACCCATTTTGTTCAGATACAATCACTGGGAATCCCCAATCCGTATTACAATTTTTTTAAACCTTGTAACCTTGTAAAAACATTTTATAAACTGTTTACACCCCGGTGCGAATAAAAAGGAGAAGGAAACAGTTTAAACCTTGTATACAAGGTTATAAAAAGAAAAGATTGGAGCCCTATAACTTGGGCGAAAAGACTCTAATTGTTGTATTTAGTAGCAGAAGGGATGGACATGAATCGGGCAAAGGGATTTTGCTGCAGCAGTGCTTTTGCCACATGCAGTGGCAGCAGCAGCAGCACTACAGCAGCAGTCTGTGGCAGTTACGCCTGCAGCACATGTTGAACTCCTTTATACCACCGTAATTGGTGTTTTAAAACATGTCAGGGGAGTCTACTGTATCCAATATATCGCTCCACATCTGCCCTGCATTGAACAACATGTTTTCTGAGATGTTAGGACATGAAATAATTTTCATGCAGCAGCATTCTGCGGCAGTATTAAAGCACCAAAACACAAACAAACATTGTGCAGTGGCGGTCGGCAGCACTCTGTAGCAGCAAAGTTGGCACTTTGCAGTGGCAGTTGGATTATTTTCAGCGGTAGTATGGCGGCACTTGGAGGGTGTGACAGTGCAGCAATGTGATATTGTGGCAGTGTGGCAGCAGTTGAAATTGACTTCAGCGGCAATGTTGTGGCAGTGTGACTTCCCTCTCCGACCCTCTCCGATACTGGCCCATTTTGATCATCCCTGTGGCCTCAATCCGGCCTCAACATTACCACACTACACCCTGGCCAATACTCCTCCAGTCACCAATATTCAACCATGCTCATGCTTGCTTGCTAGCACATTGTTGTCGTTGTTAACGCCTCTCACCTACCCAGATCCATTGACTACAGAAATATACCTCGATGCCTTCAAGCCCTTGACAATGACACTGGGGGCAATCACTGATGCATATGAAGATCATATGCGTCAAACACATATGGTCTGCACTAGTCTGTTAGTTACCACGCCCTGATTACCGTTACGCCCTTATTATGTAAGCTTTCCCTTTTCGGATCTAATTGAAACTGCATGAGACTTGGAAGGACGCTTTTTCAGACGTCAAGGCACAACAAATTTCTTAGGAACACATTCTCAGGTCTATAATAGGTTCAAGACTTGTCTGAATAGTATTTGTGATTGCTGCCTGGTCAGTTGTGCATGAGTTGGCATCAAAAGCAGCTCCAGGTGCACAATTGGGTGTTGACACCCTCCCATGGTGTCCTTTTTCTATGATGGTGTATTATAGAGCACAAAACAATAATTAACGCTGCTCCAAGACAGAAACCTTTGAAAAATGTGTCAACAATGCAATATGATGCGTCCGGGACACAAACACGTGAGTTCCAAAAATGGAAACTTACATAATAATGGCGGGTAACGGTAATCAAGGTGCAGTAACTAACAGACTTCAGAACAAGGTTGCGAGTGGGAAGTCAGTGCTAGAGACTAGGTCTGCACTTGATGCCCAATGCACAAGGCCGCCTTTGACTTTCAAAGGCTGCCTTTGGTGCATGCTTTGTTCCCCCACACAGGAGCACAAAGCATGCAACAAAGCTGCCCTTTGTCTGCCAAAGGCAGCTTTGTGACATTTGTTCTACCTGCCGACCATATGCATTTGACGCATATGGTTTTCATATGCATTCCTTTTTGCCCCCAGTGTGAGCTTCAAGCCACTTGATGTCTTCTCTCGTTGAATCTGCCACAACATCTGTCCAATTTCCCTTGAACCGGTACATCCTGCATCACGCCGACCCATTTGTCATTTCAGATTTACCCGGCCTGATCACTGCATGTTCAAGTACGTGGTAGCTCTGGAGGTCAGATCTCAGTCTGTGAGCCTCGGGATTTTGGAGCCCTGCTTGTTTCCACAATGTGTGGTGCATACATCTCTCATTTGTGAGTTTGTTGTACCTGGCCCATCCAGATGATTTTATCACAGTGCTGAATTATATCCCTCGCTGTTCAGTCTGTGAAATGATGAGCCAAAAATTTCTTTCCACCGCTTCCGGTGATGGAAAAACCTGGACTATATGTTGTAAAACTCGAGGTCCCCGGTGCAGCAACTGTAATCAAACCAACCATCAACAATCTTGCCTTTCTGCACACATTGCTAAGTGCTTCCTGCAATTTTTCTCCCATATAAGGTGAAGTACATGCTCTGATACTCCATTGGATAAGAAGCTGTGACTGCTTGGGCGCTACTGTGACAAATAAACTGAATTGATGGTGTCCGCCTCAAGGACTATTTTTCCCCTATCTCAATTTCAATGGTAATTCAATTCACATGGATCGGTTGCCAGAACCCGGTACTAGAAAGTCAAGGATACACATTCAACCGGAGATCTCAAGCTACAAAATTTATAGTTGGCAGGAAAAGTGCCACAGGGTCCAAAATGTGACACAGTGGCAGTGTGATAATTGTGCTAGTTTCTCGCAGCCAGACACTTCAATATTACTGAACTCGTACCTCGTTATATTGAAGTCTGTTATTAACTGTGGGGGTCTGATCAGGGTAAAAGCTTGTTATATAATTTGCACAGTCACAAAGACACTTTTCGATGTTTTGTGCCTACAAACTCAATATTAAAACTAGATTTTACGCCAATACACTCATGGAAGTGTTCTGAACCTGCCTACCCGCTTAATTTTTTTCGATACACTGTGAAACGGGGTGGTAGAAATCCTCAAATATCTCATGTGACTGCGCCATCTGTTGAAGTACCGAATCTTGAACAGTGCTCTAAAATACTGAATAAATTTCAGAATGCATGGAATGGTAAGAAAGTACTTTTTAGTGGTTGGAACAGGCAGAACTGCTTGTAGTGGTGCCGTGGTTGGAGGTTCAAAGGCATTGTGGCTACGCACATTATGTAAAGCACTTACCCCGATCGGGACCCCGCGCTTAACAACGGACTGCAATCGTGCGGCAGGGCAAAAATCATACAGTGGCAATCTTATGGTAACAGCGGCAATTTGCAGCAGCGGCAACGGCAAAGCAGCACTTTCACCGTGCCTACGTGAATCTCGCTGGGTTCTACGTTAAAATTACTGGTAAAGGACCAGATACGAAAGAAGACGAAAAAACCGAGAGGTACTTCGTCATTCCTTCTTTTGTTCATCGCTCATGAACATACACCTCTAAGTTTGCTCTAAGCTGGTATTCGGTCGTGGCCGCCTATTTTAGATTGTCGGTTCACTAACCTCCAGTGTCCTGCGGATTCTTGGAATTTAGATCCAAATCAACCTGGCGCACAGGTCCTATACTGCTACATTCAACAGTCGAAATTTCAATCACTCGTAGCGAACTCACTGATGACGGAAACGCCGCACGGTATCCGTCTACGTCCCCAATCCGTGCCCCCATGAACCATCCCTGCTGCAGCGTACAGCGGCATTTCGCTTGCAACGCCGCAAGGGCAGGTACAGACCAAAACGACTCCAAAGAGCGTTCTTGAATGTGGAGCCGACGAAGCGTGGGCACGACTAAGGCGGCGAGAATGCCTGGTGCCGCACCGCCAGGGCTATCCAGGGTCAGAGATTCCAGGTGCAGAAGCCCCATGTCGCCTGGGAACTCAAATTCGGAGTCGTTTTGGGCGTAGAGTACGAGCTCGCAGTGACGGAGCAGGGGTGTCTTCTCCAGGACGAGCATGCATTCGGCGGTGGAGGGGGAGCGCAGAGTGAGGGAGGTCAGCTGCTCCCAAGGCAAGTTGACGTTAACGCTCGAGACGAAGCCATCGGACGAAGCGAGGGTTACCGTACGCAAGAGCGGAGCTTCGCGAAGCACCAAGACCGGCGGTCTAATTTCCAAAGTAATATTTATCTCCCGGAGCAGCGGCATTGGGCGATTGATGGCAGGCAACGACGAGATCCGGAGTTGCAGGTACTCCCAGCGCCCGGAGTGCGGAAGAAGCACAGGTAAAATATCGGGCGTATACACACAGTAGTAGATGCTTATGGAAAGCGGAGAGTCGCGCGACCTGGCCAGCCACGTATCGGCGATATATCTTTTGTGCTGCGGACTAATGCGGTCCGCGAAGGCCATGGCGAGCCACAGTTCGGGTATCGCCAGCGCTATTTCCCGTCAGAGACGACAGATGCGCGTTAGGAGGGCCGGCGAGAAAACCCCAGTAAGAGGTGAACAGAGGGGATAGGGTGGTAGGAAGTGGATGAATATTTTTGACACCAGTTCGGTGGGAACGGTGAAAACAGCAGATTTGCAGGGATCCCGGATGACCGCTTGTTTAGCCTGCAATGCGGAGAGAGGATGCGAGCGCACAAAATCAGGGATTGGGGTCTGTGTATGTGCGGGGCTAGCACGATCTGCACTCATGTTAGCCAGGGATTGAAGGCCTTGCGACTTTGGTATTAATCTACCCCAGATGACACTGCAGTTGTCATCATACCCTGGGCACGAGTATACATTGTACTGCCACAACCGGGTGCTATGGACCCAGATAATAACACTAGGGAAATCCCAGTCAGAGAAACGTGCACTGGACATTCGGGTCGTAGATGGAGTGCACACTACACCGCGACTGATGGGCTTCCCTTCGGCCGACGTGTGGCAAAGTCTGTCGTGTTATTTTAAATGTAAGGACGGACATGCATCCAACCTGGGTGTAACGTATGAACAGGAAAAGGAAAGGAAAAGATACAGAAAGCCCCGCAAGTCGCGTCATTCATTCATTCGTTTATCTTTCAGCCACCTACTGATTCTTGTACGCCTCCTACATCTCACTAGTCAGGATCTGAAGCGAGCCTAGGAACGCAAAACTGACCTTAATCTCCCTGTCAAACTTCTTTGCAATCGCGCTCCTCTGGATCTTCTGCGCCGCCGTCACAAGTCCGCTCTCGGGCGTCCACTCTTCCGGCGTCAGTACCACCGCGCTCAGCGTCTCCATCGCCTTAAACCCGCTCTTCTTCCCCACGGCGTTGCACTCCTTCAGCACCAGCGCCGCCACGCGCGGGTCCGTGCACAGCTCCGCCAGCCCCTTCGTCGGGTCTACCGGCGCACCCTTACCGCCCTTGTCGTCGGGGAGGGAGGCGGTGGAGGCCGAGCCGGACTTGAGCGCGGCGCGGAGGTTCTGCTCATGCGGGATGATGATCGCGATGGGCGCCTTGGCTTCTGGTGTGGCGTGCACGCAGATGTTGGCGACGTAGTTGCAGGCTTTGTAGGTCGACTCGAGCTGCTCGAGCGCGATGTACTAATTGACACTTCATTAGCACACACGGAAGGGTAAGCGACAGAAACATACCTCGCCGCCCGCAAGCTTGACCAGGTTTTTGATCCTGGGAAGGGAATAGGTTAGCCACCGAATAAGCGGACGCGGATGAGGACAGGGAAAGTGTAATGATGTGCCACAACGGCGAGCAAGACACCGATCATAGGCACAGAATACCACACGTCAAGTGTCCACACGCGTCGACCGTCGACAGGGAGTCAAGCTAGGCGAACAGCTGCTCGGTCCTCTGCATTGCTTCGTTCTTCAAACGAGCACCCCGCTCGTCTCTCCCTGGTCTCACTCGGGCTTGGACACGAGCTCTATCGCGCAAGCTGTAGCCAAGGCCACACTGCCGCTTCACGATGAGCAGCATCGTCTACTCGCGCTCGTCCATGCATACATGCTGCTCGTCCCTCGACTCCCCGAGCGGACAGCCTCCCCATCTGCCGCCGACCTCGGCTGCCTCGTGAGAACCCCCCCCCTCCCAGCTAATCCCTGCCCACGATGCCGACTGGCGGCCTCGACGACTACCCACGCCGAGGAACCCGACCCCGATCGATCTCTCGCGCTTGGTCGCACTGCTCCCGTCAAGCCAGGAGACAAGGGCCTCCCCTCCTCACTCGAGAGGGTGGAGTGCTGCTCATCCTTCATCCGTCCCCTTGCCCACCCGCTCCTCTCCTCATCTCCCCTCCCCCAATCCTTCCCGTGCTTTCCGCAGCAAAAACGAGACAAAGGAAGCGAATAGAGTCCAAGTAGCAACGCACCGATCAATCAGCGTCAGCGTCCCATCGTCGTTCCACCGCCCTACATCCCCCGTGCGCATCCACCCGTCGCCCGCAAAGATTGTCGGGTCCTCGTTGAGGTCGGGGCGCTTGAAGTACCCGGAGATGACGGAGGGACCGCGAATGCAGACCTGTGGAAGCGGGGTCAGCGTGAGGTAAAGCGGGAGTGGAGGAGGAGCGAGGGGAGAGGGAGTAGGTGCGGGGGCGGGGGAGGAGCGGGAGACAGGGAGGGAGGGAGATGGGAGATGAGAAAGCAGCGGGAGGAGGTAAGCGGAGAGCGGGAAGGAGAGGGTGGAAGGAGCTGGGAGATGAAGACAAAAGGGATGAAGACACACCTCCCCGCGCTCCTCCGTTGCGCCGTTTCGCCCACAAGAGAAGTAGCCCGCCTCGGGGACGTCGCGGAACTAAAAAGAAACGCATTAGTACGTCGGCTGAGGACAAGAAGGGAAGCGAGAGAGGAAAGAGGGGTGGTGTGAGTACGTTCGCTCTGAGACGAGGCCACCCCGAGAGAAAGCACCTGAAGTCGAGCCCTTCGCAAAGCCCACCCCTTCCACGTGGCGCGCGGTACGCGCGGCCTCCTCTCATTCGGTGGAGATGCTCGCCCAAGACGAGAGCGTCGTCCTTCGACACCACATCGCGAGTCGCCCATCACCCCACGTCTCTCTCCACGCATCATGCACGAATATCTCTCACATGCACGCCTCCGGACCTCCATCCCTCCTCGCCCTCTCAGCACGTCGAGCTCTGCCTCTCCTCCGCGGAAAGCTCGCTCGAGGCACAACGTATCTCGCGAGCAGGGGCTGTAATAGACACTCGTGCGACGTCACACGTCCATGCCGCCCTTCACCAACGTACGCGTCCGTCCTGCTCCACCTCCCGTGGAACATCGCTCATCCATGTATATGTCTCCGCGCCCCTCCGCCCCGCGCAGTCAAGAGGAAGAGTAAGAAGGCAGATGTCTCTCGCGCATCTGTATCGCGCATCACATTGCGCATTCCCCACCCGCCCACAGCCTCCGAGTCAGTTGTGACAGAGAATGCCCACTCCAGCAGCGCCTCCACGCTCCTCGCCAGAGGTCGGCCATCTCTGCACACTTCTCCCCACCTCCTGTCCTCCGCTCCACCCGAAGTCGAGAGAGCGCACGCCCCGAGCAAGAGGGACGATAATTCAGGGAAAAAAGTCGTCCGCATCTCAAGCACTCCTCGCCTCCGTCCCTCCCTCTACTCCCAAAGCGCAAGCCGGTGTGTTCTGGGAGCGAACGCCCGCTTCAGGCGCCTCCGCCCCGTCTCGGTAGGCGTCGCCCGTCTCCGCACGCTACTCCACCTCCCTTCCACTCCTCCAATACTCGCGAGGCTTGGCACAGCCGAGCAAGAGACCCAAAGAAAAGTCATCCGCCGCGACGCCGTCCTTCTGTCCCCATTGCCTCCCTCCCTCCCCTCTCTCAAACCTTACACAGAAAGACACGGGAAGGAAGACAAACACACCTTGATCTCAATACTCGGCACCGGCAGCCCGACGGTGTCATACCGGAAGCACTCGGGCGGCATGATCGCGCACATGCCGCAGGACTCGGTCATGCCGTAGCCTGTGGGGGCGCGTGAGCGGGCATACAAATGAAGGCAAGGTGAAGAGCAGGAGGAAGGCAAAGAAGAGGCGCGGCTAGAAGCAGCGGAGCGGGGAAGGGAGAGAGGGTATGAGGGAGAGAAAGGGAGGGAAGGCGGACGAGGGAGAGACGAGGTTGGGGAGATAGGGGAGGACGCGCCAGGGGAGGTTGGGAGGGGGTGGGGTAGCGGGGGATAGGGATGAAGGAAGCGAGGGGAGGGAAGCGGAGGACGATGTGAGACGAGACGAAAAACGCACCCTGCAGCAGCATCACAAGCGCCACGCTCAAAAACTCCTGCGTCTCGCGGCTGATGGCGGCGCCGCCGGACATGGCGATGCGCAGTCTGATGGGGCGTCAGCTCAGCTCGAGTCACCGCAATCGATGGATGGAATAGAGTGTAAGAATAGACGGGCGAAATGAGGTGGCAAGATACGAGGATAGGAATCCAAGTAGAAAGAGTACAAGAATCCACGAAAGCGCCCGGGCGAGCAAAAATAAAACGCTCGCACAGGGCAAGTAGAATAAAATGACACAAGAAAAGAAAACCACACACCTCCCGCCCGTCGCGGCCCTCACCGCGCTCAGCACCACGCTGTCCGCGAGCTTGCCCAGCACGGGTGTGCCCCTGCGCGAAAACAAGGCTGTCAGCAATTTCGGAAGAAGAAACGAGGACAGCATCCAAAAAAAAAACACGCACCTTCTCTTCGCCTCCACTGCCCCCCGAAACACGCTCTCCCTGACGCGTCCGCCCGCGGTGGCCTTGCCGATGATGCCCTTGCGGATGGTCTCCCAGACGGCGGGGACGCCGACCATGATGGAGGGGCGGAAGGCCTTGATGTCGCCGTCGCAGTTGCGCACGGAGGCGTCGGTGAGGGTCTGGGGAAGGATGGGGGTTAGCACGAAGTGGAGAAGAACGAGGAGGCGGGATGAGTGGGCGGGTAGGAAAGATGTATCTCGCGAAAAGCACACACCTTAACCCCTCCGAAGCCCGTCGGCATCCCGACAAAGAGCATGATGAGCTCGACGATGTACTCGAGGATGTGGGCGAGCGGGAGGTAGGCGAGGTACGCGTCCTCGGGCGTGAGGTGGTGCCCGAGGAGAGTGTAGACGGCGCCGACCTGGGTGAGACATTCAGTACTGGTGCGAAGAAAGAAAAAAACACAAAGACGCAAAACCACTCACCGACGCAATCAAATTCGCATGGGTAATAACGACCCCCTTCGGCGCGCCCGTGCTCCCGCTCGTATACATAATACAGCTGACCGTCTCGGGCGTCGGCCTCCTCCCCTGCACCTTCTCCTGACCTCCTCCCCCGCCTTCTTCCCCCGCTCGCGCAGCTCATCCACACTCAGCGCGGTGATATCCGCCCTTACAGCATGCAGCTTGTCGACCACGCCCTTGGCCGGCTCGCCGTCGTACACGATGTACTTGACGGTAGGGCGTGTTAGGGTAGGACGGAGAGCAGCGTGGGGAGGAGGGCGGCGTTGGTGAAGAGGGCGGCGCACTCGGGTTCGTTGAGCGAGTGGGTGAGGCCGGCGGGGCCGAGGGTGTCGTATGCGGTGGCGATGCGGGTGGAGATGGAGCCGCAGGCAGTGTGCGAGGAGCTGCCAGTTTATGCTAAGAGCGCGGTGTTAGCATTATTTTGGGGAAGAGAGGGAGTAGGGAGGAGGCAAGCAGGTGTAGTCACAGAGACAGGGTCCGCCTGGCGAATCTGATCATGGGTGCGCGCATCGCACGCGACCCCACCTTGCTGCTCTCAACGCGGCGACGCTCCAAGTCAGACAGCACGCTCGAGATCGAGATAGAGCGACGTTACGTCCGTCGTACCGCCTCATCACTCTGGCAGCGGCTCCACATCCATCTCCGAAGAGTCGGGAGACTGCGCACGCCCGAGAGACGACAATCCATGACGAAAACTCATCGGCAGGGGGCGAAAAGGCATGACGGCCACGGAAAAGTACCCACCTTGTCGCGGCATAGATATTGAACACGTCGTCCTTGCCCACACCGATATCAACGAGCCCCCGCGCGACCTTCCTCGACGGCCTCCTTGAGCCCACGTAGCTGATGTAGTGGTAGTCGCTGAGCTCAAAGTACTTCCACTTTCTTCTTCTCGGTTATGTCCTTCCCGTCCTTGTCCTTCTTCTTTATCTCCTTTTCTTCTTCGTGGACCTGCGCGCGCCCATTAGCAACTTGTAGAATCGAATCTAATCCACACACACACCTTCACCACGTCCCGCCACCCCAGCGCATCCCTCGTCCCATGCGTCTTCGCCACATACTCCACCACATCCCACACCGTCTCAATCCCCTCAAACGGCCGCTTCACCAGCGCATCTGCGCTGATCGCCAGCCGCCTCGTCGGCCCCTCGTTGTCCGCCGCGGGCGGCGCGACGGGTCACCGACCCCGCGCCGAATACCCCGGCTTGGATGTGTGGGTGGAAATTTTGCTCGGTGGCGTTGTCATGTTCGTTACAGTACAAGAGAAGGTGAGGAGCACAAGGCGAGCACGCGCTGACGTCGCTGCCTCGACCCCGGTCCGAATATGGCAGCCGGATAGCCGAATGATGCTGCATCTGGAAAACACCTAGGTACCTATCTAGGGTCCCCTAGGCTTCTAGACCCCTAGCAACCCTCCCTTCCGTCTTGTCCTCGGCAGGCACCTACTTGTGGCCGGCTGCGGCATTTCTGCCCACTTGAAATCCATTCACATACTTATCAGGTTACAGGAACTCTGTTCGATTCGGGGGCGGGTCCTAGCTGAGCCCCATCCCTTTTGTGGATATCATCTGCCTCGCAAAATCCAACTTACATATCCAGGGACAGGTGTACGGATAACAAGACCCGCAGCGCTGGGCTACCTGTACCTCATATCTACGCCGGTTTTCCAAACAATTCCAGCAGGCACCCCGTTCGATTCGGGGACGGGTCCTGACACCCTTCGCTTGTTTTTTTTCTGTTTTTCACTCCCGCCCAAAAGCTAATGAACATATTCAGGGACAAGTGTACGGGATAACAAGACCCACAGCGCCAGGCGCACCTGCACTTGATTCCCATCTTTGTTGTAAATTGTGAGCAGGAACCCCGTTCGATTCGGGGGCGGGTCATTTGCTTACACGTCTGTTTGCTTTTTTTTCCTCCTCAAAGATTTGTCACTGGAATATTGAGTAACAAGAATAGGGAATGCAAGACCCGCAGCGCTGGGCGTATCTTATTCGAATTATGGTAAGATTCAGCAGGCACCCCGTTCCATTCGAAGGTGGGTCCTAGCTGTACATCTTCCGTTTTTTCTTTCTCGCTCTAGAGTCCAGAAATTGACAACTTGTTCAGGGATAGGTATATGTAAAGCAAGACCCGCAGCGCCGGGTGCACCTGCACCTGATTGTATTCTGCGAAGAAATGCAAGCAGGCACCCCGTTCAATCCGGGAGCGAGTCATGTACGGTACTCATCATGGTTTTTTTCTTTCTTTCCAGCTTCCGAAAAACACGTAGCTTGCCAAGGGATACTTAGATGTAGGGAATGGTCCCAAAGCAGACCAACATATTCCAGGACGAGGATAGGAATAAGCGCTATGCGCACCTGCCCTCTATACTCGAACAACGATCCGAAGTTATAAGCAGGCGACGGGTCATGTTCCGATTCCTCTCTTTTTAGCTATTTCCCTCGGGAAATTAATTACTTGTTTAGGGGCGGGTGTGGGGATTACAAGATCCGCAGCGCTGCGCGCACTTGCACCTCATTCAGCCGTTATGAAGTGCAGTAGGCTCTTCGTTTGATTCGGAGGTGGGTCCTAAGGTTCCAGTCTTTCCGCTTTTCTTCTGGTTTCCCCTCCCGCGCGACAACGAACCATACTAGAGACGAGGATAGAGGATAGGGAAAGCAAGACCCACAGCGCTGGGGGCACCTGCATTCATTTGTCCTCCGCCAATAGATGTAAGCAGGCATCTCGTTCGATTCGGGGGTGAGTTCTTTCTCTTCGAGCTGCTCTGCTTTTTCGGTTTTTCACTCCCGCCCAAAGGCTGATGAACACACCCAGGGAAAAGTGTAGGTATAACAAGACCCACAGCGCTGGGCGCACCTGCACTTGATCCGATGGATCTTTTCCAAACAATTGAAGCAGGAACTCTGTTCGATTCGAGGCTGTGCCATGGTCCTGGGGTTCATATTTTTTACCTTTCCCCCGCGCACGAAAGCCAAACCAATATATCCAAGGACGAGGACACAAATAACAAGACCTGCAGCGCTGGGCGCACCTGCCACACTTGATTCCCATTTCTTAATTGTCGCTTGTGAGCAGGAACCCCGTTCGATTCGGGGGCGGGTCCTTACTGGATATCTGACTCCATTTAACGCGTTTTTGAGAGGTTCCGCAGCTTTTTCCAAAAATGTGAAACAAGACCCCCGGTGTCTCGGCATTCTCCGGCGGGTACCCCTTGGCATCACTTGTCGTTGGTTTCGTGAATCCTATTTAAATTTGCCAAAATTGCGCTAAAGACGAACGTACGAAGGTGATTGAAAGCAGATTTGGAGAGTTTTCCCAAGGATGCGGGACGCAGTCCCATTTCTCATGATCTCGCTCTGGGTGCATGTGGTCGTATTTGGCCCTAGGTAGATCATCATGTGACAGTATCCTGGCTTGTCTGGAGCCCCTCCGTCCTAGACTCTAGTCCACCAGCCTCGACCATCCAGCTTGATCCGTTATGTCAGATGCCACTGTGCCCCCTCCGTTTGTTCCCCAAGCACCCTTCCATGGACCTGGTGGAGATGTTATCCTCCGCTCATCCGATGGCATCGACTTCTACGTCTACCGGATCGTCCTCTCCCTAGTGTCTCCCATTTTCGAGCATATGTTTAGCTCGCCTCAGCCTCAATCGGAATCCGATACTCTCCCGGTGGTTCAGATGGCGGAGTCCGCCATTATCCTCGACCGCAGTCTGCGCTTCTTCTACCCCGGCGCGGAACCAGTCGTCGACGGCCTGGACCAGCTGTGCGATATCTTGGAATTGCTTATCGGAAAGTATGATGCACAGTCACTCGTTTCTCTGGGCAAGCGGTATCTCCGTGACTACATCGACACCGAGCCACTAGGGTGCTTCGCCGTAGCTATTCGTCAGGGGTGGCAGGATATTGCGCGCACGGCAGCGAGGAAGTGCCTCTCGCTTCCCCTACTTCACTGCCTACCTACAAGCTTCCCGACGTGTGGAAACATGCGCCAGGGACCGCATACTACCAGCTGCTCCAATATCATTACCGCTGTGGGGAAGCAGCCCGTGCGGCATGGAGAGACCTCTCGTGGGTGAACTCCCCAGAATCCAGTGAAGGAATTTGGGAGACCCAACCCTGCAAGTGCAGCCGCTACCTAGAGGCGTCTCAAAAACTTCCCGGCACAAAAGGGTATGGAACGTTGGTGTGGTTCATCGAGTATCTCCGAGCCTCCGCGGAAATGGTTGCGATGAGCCCTTCACCCGACATGGTTGACATGGTTGATGATCGTTCTTTGATGGTCAAGGCGTTACAGAGTACCCAGGCTTGCGCGGACTGCAAGAATAGGATGCCCAAAGTATTACCTGAATTCATCTCGACGCAGTGGTGGCCCCATATCAAATCCGAAATCACGAAAGTATGCAACAATTCCAGTCTATTTGCATGTCGAGCTGAGAAGGGTGTCCAGGTTGAGCTGGTTCTGGTGATTTAGTTGTCGAAGCGACTCTTCTCAACGTCGTATATTGGCATTTTAGCGAAATTATATGAATCACCATCTGAGAACGGTCAGAGTCCGAAATGAACGAACAGGTTGAATCATATCAAACCATATAACTCGGCGAGTAGATTAAATATTCAATTTATCTTGGTAATGTGGTGCCCAACGCTCTGTGGATTCCTAGATATTTGACCGGCTGTTCAGGCCCCCAAAACGGTGGCTATGGCATGAACACAGCTACTGGTGGGTAAGCACATGACACCATCACCGTATCGAAGGTTAAAATGGCTGGGATATATAAGGGTTTCGTGCAGGAAAGGTTGTGTGATAGTGTTTGATAGTGCTTGGAATCGTGCCCGGTCTTTAATGGTGTGTGTGTCCAGTAGCTCTCGACTGACACTGACTTCATTGTCCCCTTCTTATTTGCATCCCCTACTTGACAGCTTGGATATGTCACATGTCCACGCGCGCAGATCAACCAAAAAGTCCATCCTTTCAAGACGTTCCCTCAATGTTGCTGATACTGATGTCGGAACAACGAGCCGTCATCAATCTGGGGGTTGCACCACCCTCCACACTGGATGCCTTCCCATGTCACACTGGGGGCAAAGACCAACGCATGTGGAGCACAAGTGCATTACTTACATGCATGTAGCTCTGCAACTAGTCACAGGCGAAACAAAGCCTGTGTCACAGTTCTACAGCCGTCCTTTACTAGACAAGGGAGGGACAAAGTAGCTTGCTAAGGGATAGATTTAGGGAATGGTCCCAAAGCGAACAGTAACCATATGAAGTTTGATAAAGCAATTTGCATCTCAACACATAATCCTGTTCAATCAATGCTCGTTCAAACATCCCGCCAGTAATAAGGATACTATAATCATATATACTCTAAGTACTGTAGACAGAACGGTTCAATTACACATGGCTTTTCCAAAGAGCTGTTTGAACAGAGCCAGGTGAGGAGGTCTGATCATCGGCTGCCGGATTAACACAGTAGTGTTGAACGAACCCAAGTGCCGCTTGTCTGGACTCTGCATTCTGAGAATGGAATGAACAACGATTATCAGAACGGCACTAATCAAAAAGAATCAAAACGAACTCGCAGTAGTGTTGAGACAAACTAAAGGTTATTTCATTGCCTGGGTTCTGTGAATGGAATGAATATGGGTTATCAAACAGTGCTAATCAGAACGAATTGAAACGAACTCACTGGAGAAGGGGACACGAGCGAATGAACAAAGCAGAACAAGTTCGATCTGATTAATCCGGCGAGTTCGAACCGCTGGTCTAAAAACATATTATTCGTGTCAAGTAATCCAAGGCGAAGAAAGGCAAATTGGGTTGACAGGCCTTCAACTTTTGGATCGAAAAACGTGGCCGGAAAGCATTGGGTTGAGTCCGCTTTCGTTTCCGGGGGAATGGCGTGAATTTCCTTCAAACGAATGTCAAGGGACTCAAATCTTGCCCCACCAGTAAGCTTGACCCATACTATGGAACCGTAAGCCATGGGGTTGCGACTGGGATGCATTTTATTATCAGTTTCTCACCACGCGATAATTTCAGCTCTCACCGCTCTGGCTCAACTCTTTCACTCACCTGAAGTGAATAACAGGTTTTTCGCGGCATTGGACCCTTGCTTCAGGTACAGATCTTCGAGCCCTATGTGTTTCATGTGTAGTAACGAATCATTAGAGGTGTGAAGGCACTGTTACTGAACTAAGAGCTCCTGTATGTATCATCACTGGTCGGTAAGACGGTGAAGGGACGGGGAGTAGCCGAGGCCAAATTCGCGATCTATACCACTGCAGACGGTCAATCATTCTATTCTGATCAAGCACTACACATCCTGTACCTCAAACATTTGCCATTCATGCCAGCATTCCAGCGGTCAGTGAATATGAGGAGTGAGAGTGTAGTGGAATCGAAGGAACTGGCACCTGGCAGTCTTTCTGAGGGGGGATGACGGGAAGAGAATGGGATGGATGGGTGAAGCGGATGAGAGGGGTTGATGGGAAGTTTTCCAAGGTAGCAATGGATCCGAGGTCCTAGGCCATCCAGCGACCCTGAATCGTGTCAGCCTCGTGGCCGTTTCAACTTGACTGCCACCCATGATTGGAATGCAACGGCCCTGCGAGCAGATCAAATAAAACTAATACATATGTAGCAACGCTGCGAATCAGCTACGAATATCACGGCGATCCAGCAAGCATGTTGATTTCAAAGCGCAATTTCCCATCCGGGTAGCAAGAGATGTTTTGTGAAGGCTCAATC
>JARKIC010001668.1:0-103174 GCA_029378375.1 Mycena olivaceomarginata | reverse complement strand
CTCACCTGCACCCGCACCCGCACTCGCACTCACATGCCTTCCTCTCGGGCGCGGCGCGAGCGTCGGAGTGTACCCTCACCCTCCCCACTGCCGCCCGCACCCGCCTCTCCTCCGGTGCTCCCAGCACCCCTAACACTGGCAAGCGCGCGGCACGCCGCCCGCAGCAGACTGTCCCTGTCCTCCTCGCCCCCCCGCAGCTCATCCTCCTTCTCGCTCTCCCTCGCCACGGCTTCGTTCACGTTACAAACAGCCACACCACCTCTCCGTGGGCGCGGTTCCACGCAGAGGCTGGGCGTCTGGTGATTTGCGCCGGGTCACGACTGCACACACGGGGCGGGCGTGCGACACGAGGTGGATGTGCGAGCGCGGAAGCCGGTGCAGGCTAAGGTGGGGAGAGTTGGAAGCTGGATCCGGGGACGCTCCGACAGTCGCACCGCACCGAGAACACCAAGAAGGAGCAGCGCAGGGAAAAAGAAGGGAGACGGAGGCACAGGTCTTGGCGGTGTGTGCCGAGGCGGGCGCTCCTGCAAACGAAAGAAAGAATTGAGTATAACAATGAGGAGGGAGTGAAGAAAAGGAGGAACCGTACTTCAAGCTCGTCGCTTCTGTGCGCTGCTCGTTGTCAGAGGCCTGCTCTCTCCCCTCGCGCCGCCAAGTCGACAATTAAGTACTTGATCAGACTTGATCGCATTGCCTTCCGCCGTGACGGGCCCGGGATTTACCGATCATTTGATGCGCTGAACACTTTGGTGGCGGACTGCACCCCGCGCTCACCACGGCGCGTCCAACTCAACCCAGACTATCAAGAAATTGACTTGAATGCTAGCAGCTAAAACCACTATCGGGCGCTTGGAGGGCACCGCAAGAACTGCGCAGAGCATTGGTAAATCCAATCGAAATCTTCAGTCGCGGCGATTTCAATAGTTTTCAATGGATGCGAAGAAAGCGGATTGGGCGAACCTGGTGGGAAAATCATGGATCCCGAAGATCCATTGGACGGCTGCAAAAACCAAACTTCGCTGTGGCCCTGGCCGACGGCCGTCCGACGTATCCAGAATCGCTTCTTGGTGGCTTGGTGACTCTGAGACTTCCTGGTTAGTACCGCCCCGATCATTCCCAGTTTCCATTTGCTGGATGCGCGGCCCCCGCCTGGAAACCCGTTCGACAGTATCCGAGTCTTGCTGTCTTTCGTAACGGTCTTTGTGGCTTGCAATTGGTGACTCTGGAGTTCATTGTGGCTGCCGGAAACTCAAGAAGCCACCGCTCTGATCATATCCCGGCTTATACATTTGCTGGTGCGTGCCCCACCTGACGGCCCGTGTTTAAGACCCATCGCACCACGAATAGGATATCCAGCTGCTGTGCACGGGTCGTCGACAACCGTCAGACAAGAAAAGCATGAATCATTACCGATCCCGCTCGCTCCAACAGGAGATGGTAACTCTCACGGGTCGTTCCAGTCCCTCAGACAACGACACGGCTTCCCACACCAGAGAGTGAACACCTCAACACGTTTACATGGTTTTCCACAAAACCTTTCCTCGTTTGCAAGGCCAATACGTTGACCACCCATGTCTTGCCCCTCCTTCGAGCTCGACACTCTCGGTTTGTTACGCTGCCCCTACTTGTTTTCCTTCTGACTAAAACGCAGGGGTCATATTGGTCGGCACGCTCGTGTCATACGTGCTGCTTGGAGTGGTAACGATGCAAGTGTATGTATATACGGGCGGTTTCCGCAGGATTCGGTACAAATGAAGTCTATGGTAAGCCACCAGTGACAGGACTCGCTGCTCAGTTGTCATTCATTCCAGGTTGGCGCCGTATGGTACGTTGACGCGAGTCGCCCTTCCTATGCATCCTAGAGTAATCTCGCAGGTGCGGCGAGGTTGGAAACGCAATCAGCTTTGGCATGGCGGTGTACACAATCATTATCACCAACCTCGGGCATCCAGAACGCCTAGCGCACCCTCCTAAGTCTTTCATGGCCGCCGTCTTCCTTGGAAGTCTAGTCTCATTCAGCGGTGAGCCGACCCGGAGTGTATACCCCTCTCCCTTTGATCATCGTTCGAACTCTAGTCCAAATCTTCTTTGCTTTCCGGATTTACGCTCTCTCAAGGAGTTTGTGGATCCCGTGCATCTGCTGGGCGCTGTCGCTGTTCCGTTTCGTGCCCCCAATGTCATTATGTTCGCATTCGGTACCGGCGAGCCCTCTCCCGAGCTGGTGCAGAGCTGGGCCCCCTCTTCATCGCCATCTGGGCCGCTAGTGCGGCAAACGATCTTCTGATCGCCGGAACGTTGGTCTATCTTTTGTATCGGCTACGGCCCAACACATTCGAGAGGTCAGTCAACTACTTCGAGAAGGAACGGCTGATTTAATGAAACTATAAGAACGACCGCAGTCGTCGAGAAACTGATTAGATGGACAATAGGCGAATCAAACTTCTGACTTTGTCCGTTGTCTCGACCTAATTATAACTCTACCACACAGAAACCGGTGTCGTGACAAGGTTCGCAAGCGCAAAAAAAAACATCCTCGCGCTTAGGTCGCTTGCTGACGGATCTTCCAGCATTGCCAGTGTTATAATGCTCAGTGTTGTACGTATGTTTCCCTTCCTCTCCCTTTCGTTGATACCTGACGTTTGGCATTAGTTTGTCTCGATGGGAACCAATTGTAAGCGGGGCAAACATTTCCACTGCTATAATCCACACTGATTTCCACTAGCTGTTGGCTGGCCTTCTTCATCGTTATTCCCTATCGTACGTCCTGCTGCATATATCTACAAGTCACGCCTAACTTCATTACGTAGTTTTCTCCAACTCCCTTTTGGCAAGGTGAATGAGATAGGTGATTGACTCGAGGACCGGTGTCGCTGATATATTCCACTGTCTCAACTCCCGTGCCGCTCTACGAGCTGTCAACGAGCCCAGGCTTCCAAGCTCCATAGTTTTTCGCTCGCAGATTTCAAGCCCAGCGAAGCAGGTGGAATGAATGAGATGAGTATAACGACCTACGATGATTGATTCGAACCTATTGTCTATCCTTCGTTCTTGATACGTAAAAATGTGGAGTTGAAATTGTTTCAGCAACAGACACATATATTTATATACATAGAGGACTAAATAGAAATGGCACTTAGTCGATATGTTGAGTAAGACTTGATGCACAACGCATCCCCATCTTCTGCGTAGCGCGTGAGAAGAGGTTTTCTTGAAACCCACCACGTCTCCTACGCCGTATCCCAACAGCCTTTCTGATCACCGCCGACATTGTAGCCGGCTGGCTGGCATTAATGTGATGACCAGATTTGACTGGGTGTCGGTCTACACTCGTCCCTCCCATCACACTCTCCATCCCAGCGATAAGTTTGTTCTGCAGCTCCGGAACACCCCCTGTCCTCCTCGCAGAGCAGATAGGACACAGGTATGTCCTTGTAGGCCGCGTAAGTGAGCTTCTGCTGGAAGCTTGCAACCGCGTGTTCCCGCATCCTAGACGCCCACGAGAGTGCTTCGTCAAGAGGCATATCAGAGTAGCTGACTTCAGCGGCACCCGCGACGTCCATGACCAGGTATTCGTCCTTCAACTGGTTGAGGTTAGCAACAAGTTGTAGAAAAGGTTGGCCGGTGAACATACCTGGACGTGATGCGAGTCCATCTTCACATCCACCATTGCATCCATCAGAGACTGTCCCTCGCTCGGCACCACCGCCGCAACGAATACAATCCTCGCGATGCCGCCCTGCTTGCCTTCTTTTTCTCTCACGCTCTTCGCCAGTCCCTTGGAGGCTTCGCACGCTACGAGCCCGCCATACGAATGGGCGACGAGTACGACGTCTTGCCCTCCTCAGCAAGCTTGGACGCCACGGACGCGACCGCAGCTGCGTCATCGTACATGCTGGGTGCCTTCTCGCGACGGCCGACGGTTTGCAGCTCCACGCCATGGACGGAGTATCCGTGGGACTCGAGGTCGGTGATGACGGCGGAGTACAAGGAGAGAGGAGAGAAAGAGGCGGGGATGATGACGATTGCGGGCTTGGTTGCAGTGGACATGGTGGAGAGTGGGTAAGAGGATGGCTTCGATGGTGATTGGACTTGGCCGGACCGTACAAATCCCACCCAGAAGTATGCGGGGCGCCTGACCTGGATATCTACGATTCGTGGTCCATGACCTGATCACGGAGTCGGCTTCAACAGTTGAATCGCACATGACCCAGTACCGCCAGCGGCTTTCAAACTGCTTCTGCCCAGCAAAAGGTTGAGGAAGAATAGGGATGGCAACCGTACCGTATACGGGTGCTCTCCGTATTTTTACGGCTAATACGGCTATACGGCCGTGTGAATACGGTCCGCCGGGTTGACAGGGTTTACAGCTCAAAACGGTACGTTACCCTCCGTGTACGGTAAATACGGCCGTATTTACGGTGTAGGACAGGGGTCAATTTTTTTTGGCTCCCGTGAGCTATATAACAAATGAAAAAAATGCTACCTATTCACCCTAATGAAGTCTAGGACAGCCTTCAAGCAGAGGCAGATTTGCCTTGAGCAGTATGGGGGTACAGATTGTCCAGCCTGCAGACGCACACGTCAAATGCCAATGACATCCCGCGCCGGCCACGGCGGACCCAGCAGGACAGGTACGCAAACGAGATTTTGGTAAATAGAGAGACTTAGTAATGTGATGTCAGCCAAATGTCAGCATTGGCATGTGGAATGGTACAACATTCGTGCCAAAAATCACGAGACCAAATTCTATTGCCGTATGTACGGCCGTACCGGCTAGACGGAGACGGCAAATATGGGTATCACCCGTATCTCACCCGTATCTGTTGCGTCGTGAATATCAGTCCTGGCCTCGGCGACTCGCCGGCGATCCAGACCGGGCAATTTGGCGGACTTTGCCAATGTTCCGATTACCACTGAGAGTGAGTATTCTTGTTTCTTTGGTTTTCAGACCTGTTGGTTTTTCGTGAATCACCGGGAAATCATTCACCATCTAGAAAATTCTTGTCGGTACTGACATTCTCCTAGTTTTCGTCAAGGACCGTTGGGCTGGCCTCGAACCTATTCACGACGCAGATCAGGCTCCGGCGATGCTCGCAAATGTTCAAGACCTGGCCACCTAACAGAGGTTGGATGGATCAGGCACGAAATTGGGAAGGAAGACATTACATATGTCATAAAAATCCAAAAGGATGTCAGTCGAACGAGGTGTGGCGATGGAGCGATGAGAATTAGTGTCAGCGTATAACAACAACGAGGTACGAGGTTATAAGTTATAGTGTCTGTTTATAAGACCAGTGTCAGCGTAGAATTTAGAACTGGCTAGTCGTAAAATTCATTATGAATTCAGCTACTTACATCGAGACATTTCCGTCGTCGCGAGGCAAAATAGTGAATATTCACCATCGCGGCGAATGGATGGCAACCGCTTTACCGGATAGGCGAGGCGCGATTAAGCGTTTGGGATGCCCTGGATAACATCATCGAATATAATTGAGCATCAATTGTCCCCCCGGCCATTGATGACTAATTCAATTTTGTGAGGGACCTTTACTGATCTGAGCCACCATTCATGAGTTATGGTGCTCGCAAGCGGGTGTTCAAAAACAGCAATGCACCTGAACAACCACCCGACATGCCGATACCGCATGTTTGATGCCGGCGCGGCGACAAACCCTTGGAAGCCGGGTTTTTCCAAATAACACATTTTTGAAAATAGGGTTTCCGCTGGACTCCGAATCAGGGTTTCCAAATAGAATTATCCGGGGAAATTATCCGATCACTTTATTTAATATACGATAAGAGCGGTGGATGGCTTCGCGGCCTACCATTGAAGAAGTCAAGAAGAAGTAGAAGTGAGTTCGGCGCTGATTGGGCGCCAAAGTGCGCGCGGCAAGTGATACCCGAGCGCTGATAGCAAAGTTCGGACAGGCGTTTTATGAAGGATCAGACAAGTCGTGTTGGAATCAAAGAGTTGGGTTGCCGACCGTGATGTAACCCACGACTGTCCACCACAGTATATAAAGCTCCTTCATTGGGGACCAATTCAACAATGGCCGAGGTGATCTACACCCTGAAAGTGTGTCTACACTCGGAACGCTACACTGGGCTAATGATGGCTGTACTCTAGACTGCTCAAGAGACAACAGAGAAGAATAGGTGCGTGCAGTCGTTCTTCTGTGACGTTCAAACTCTGAGATTCCTCAAGGCTCGACGACTTTCATTTGGCCATCCGAGATTACCTGAACAGCGAGATTGCTTTTGGTCCTCAGATATATGGCACCTCGCCAAAGAGAATCTTGGAACTCGGGTGTGGAAGTGGAGCGTGGTACGTCGTGGCCAGGATTATTTGTTCAGTGTCGAACATGTTTTCAGGGCCCTTGATGCGGCGATGGCCTTCCCTGATGCCGAAGTAATTGCCGTCGATTCATCTCCAACTTTGAAAGGGTGAATCCTTCATTCTTCAATCGCATATCATATATTCTAACAGCGATCCATCGCAGCATGGCGTTGCCCAAAAATATGCATTTCCAGATACTCGATGTCACGCAAGACCTGCCATTCAACCAGAGCTCGTTTGACGTGGTTCATACTCGGTTTCTTCTCATGCACGTGCGCCTATAACTTAACTTGATATTCCGTTCGAGTCTGCTTCCCCTGCGAGGCTGACACAGTACAACAGGTTCCCAATGCCCAAGATGTCCTGGAACGAGCGGCCCGATTGGTGAAACCAGGCGGATGGCTTGTGGTCGAAGATTTGAACCTTCAAAGGATTATTGACACCGGGGGACCGGTCGTATCACGAGCCATGGCTATGTGGGCCGGGATAGTCGAAGCTCGCGGCGCCGACGCTCACTTCGGAAGGAAGATGGAGTCAATAATCCGAAACACGGAGTTATTTTCCGAGATCCACGCCCAGAAGATATTGATTCCTCTTTGCAACCACAATTCCGGTAAATTGCAGTTATATTCGAATTGCGCACAGACTGAGTGGATTCCATTAGCATCGCAGCCATGGCGAGGCTGGCAGCCTCTTTCAATCTGACGCTCAAGAAATTGGTGGACGACTGGAGCCTGCGCTTTCCCGAATATGGAATCACGAGAGAAGTTGCAGAGCAATACAGTATGGAGATGGACCGCAATTCCCCAGACGTCTTCACGAACTGATTTTTGGATCGCCCAGCGTGCTGTTTAATCCGGAGTCTATATAGGCCAATTCTATTCCCTTTCGGGCCTCGACTGTTAGCCTCTGTTTCAAATGAGAAATGCAATAGCCACGGCCATGAGAGTTGCAATAATGTAGTGTACAAGGCTTCGCGGCCCACCACTTTGGTTGGGGATATTGATTTCAACCCTCGTTCGGTGGGCCAACGTATATGAAAACACAACTTTTGGGGAATGCAACTGGTTAAGTTTGGCGCGCAGTATATTGGGGAATTCAATACGAAAGAAAAACCCAATAGCGTCCTTGCAACGAAGTCGAGAAGCATCGGACTGCAGCCAAGCCGAAAGCACCGCATCAATGCGACACCTCGGCAAAACGAGATTAAAAACAGCATCGGCATGGCTGCGGAGCTGAGATTTGAAGAGGAGCTTAAGAAGCTTCAGACAGGCGGACAGATAGCGTCATTTTATAGACGGGATTAAATTACGGAGGAGTGAGAACAAATATCTCAATTTGACGCTAGTTTTGGAGGTTCCCTTCCTCAGCAACCATTAGACGTCGTGTAATCGATGTCGATATACTCAGCACGGCCATCGCCATTCAGATCTGCAAGTTGGATCCCCCATCCAATGGAGCCAACATCACTGGCAATAGTGCCCTGAGGCAACCACACAACCTTAGCGGCATTTGGCCCGTCATCTGGTCCTCCTCCATTTAACCAGGCTTGGACGGCGCCCGTTCTTTGTCCACAGCTACCCAATCACCACCGTCCAACAGATGACAGTGATAATCAACGCACTCAAATAGTCAGCCCTTGCGTCGCCGTTGATATCCGCGAGGATGATATGTCTCGTCTCGTGTGGCTCCATTTGCTGGTCCCGTAGCGATGATTCCTTGGAGTAGCCAGGCATTCGGACCTTTTGTAAAAATAATAAATGCGGCTGTGGTCTAGTCTCTCGCAGACAGATGCTTCAATATTACCTGTGGTCCGTTGAAATTGCGACTGACCATCGTCGGGCCCACCAAGATTCAGATACGCTGGAACACATACGGAGTATAAGAGAAGGCGAATGGAATTTGAGAATACAAACCGGTCATAGCACCATCTTCTTCGAGGCACAGATATTCACTTGTAAAATGTCAATTGAACGTCGACGTTGTGAAAATAAAACAATATCACCTGCGACCGTCTCCATTCAAGTCGGCGAAGCGAACGCCTGATTCAAAACCAAGTTGGGTATATTGCTCAAACACATGTAGCCGAATTTACCTTTTCCATCTGTGGAAGGCAAGACAAATCAAAGAAATATGGAAAAGCTTACCTTTGCCTATCCCACCCGCGATCGTCCCTTGGGGTATCCATCCAACTTTAGCCGCCTAGAGCAGCGCATCAGAATAATAAATTCTCCTGTGAATGGCAAATAACTGACATTAGGCCCGTCGTCCGGTCCCCCCCTATTCAACCACGCATCGACAGAGCCATCATCATGCACCCTGAGAGAATAAGATATCAAATAGGACTCTATGCCACATTCACCTCGAACGCACCAGAGATATTCGGCACGTCCATCTCCGTTCAAGTCAGCCAAATGGACTTGAGCCCTTGTAGCACCGACACCGCTCGCGATGACCCCTTGCGGAAACCAGCCCACTTTAGCCGCATTGGGACCTGAATTCGCGCCGAGCTCATGAGTTGAATTTCAGTTGGATGGGACAGACCATCATCTGGACCTCAACCATTGAGGAATACGGGTGACAGCGCCATGGGCATCGAGCCACAAGTACTCCGCTCTCCCGTCTCCGTTGAGGTCAGCGAAGCGCACAGATGTACTGTTGTCGTTCAGGTCGGAGCAGCTTCCGCCACTTGGTTTTACTTGGACCTGACAAACCACCGGGCCGGATGGCGTGCATGCACATTGGATGGGTGAGGACTGAATACAGTAAGATCTGAGTATGTGAAACGATGAGCACTGAGATGAGACAGACACCTCTTGGCAAGTCGAAACAGACCACATTCGATCCCAAACCAGCGCCATTGGTGACTTGGCCTTGGGGAATCCAGTTTGGATTGTGATCACACGTAACGTGGTTGAGGGATCACCGAAGCGAGCCTGCATGGTTGCGTGGTTCTAGACCCAGTCATCGCGGCGCACTTGGTGTAGGCCTAGTAATCGAGGTGGAAGGAATAATCGAGGTAGATATTAACAGTAGAGTCAACAGTCGATGTCCACCCACGAACCAGCCCTGGTCGGTGCTTGTCGCATAGTTGACTACCCTGAGTGAGGCGCTGCCGAAGCCAAAGACCATTTTGATCAAAGGCATTACATGCCACTCGATTCATGTATCGCTGAAGAGTGCCAATTTAATTTAGAGAACAAAAAGGACGAAAGCCACGTACTGTTCGTTCTTGAATGCAATCGTCGCGTATCCACCGCTTCCCGACAACGGCCACAACAGGATGCATATGGGATCAGAAATATAATGGTAGTAGTGGCGTTGATTTGGAAATACATCGAATGTTGGGATTTTGTTGAAGGGTGGGAAATTCCTCGGTGTCCCATACGTTATTTGCCCGCGTCTGAGCACCTCTGATCATCCATGCATTTCCGGAGGCCCTTCGAGCGAACTGCTGAGAGGCATAGGTCCAGATATCCGTGGAGGGCCTGATTGCACTGGGAGAAATTGGGCATATTTACGTGCGCTGCTTCAAGGGAGAGCTCGAGAGTTCGGCCCTAGAAACCAATATATCCCTCAAACCCTATAATTCAAGCTGAATTTGAGTTTTTACCCCTCATTGTCTTGCAATATTGCCTGCGATAGATTCAACCGAGTCGACTCTTGCTCGGAATGGAGGGACTAGCCTGCGAAGCAGCTGGTTGAAACGAAGCACTCCAAAATTGCGGCACTCACCCTGTCCAGAATATGCCGTTGAAGGCGAAGGTAGCGACAGCCCTGTCAATTTCGTCGTGGGTGGGTATCGCGCGCCGAGTGATTCTAGAATCGGCGGGTGATCCAACTGTATCAACCGGTCATGAATGCTTCCTCAACACGGCAGTCAACGTACTGTTCATGGTGATCGTTGTACACAGCGTCGTCGCGAACGACTCGGAGAGGATTTATGATACCGGCGGCATCTGTTCAAAAACAATGAGATGGGATAGCATATGTGAATTATTCATTACTGACGTTGACCAAGGCATGCCAAAAAGAAGAAGGGTCCGCAGAGATAAAACCATTTTGGCGCTGCGGGTTGAGGTTCCTTGTCTCAGAAGTGAGCAGTTGACTTGCTTTAGTGAACTGGGGTCACTCCAGTCGCTGCACTCTCCTTTATACAATTCTTCCGCCGGTGATTACCGTTCTACCCGGGAACCACCTGGGAGAATGCCGCCCCAGGGACAGAAAAAATGTCCGGTGTGCGCGCAACAGAACCTCCGAGTCAAGGACGAATCCGAGTCTCATGGTGATGTCATTGTTTGGACTTACGGGTGCATCCCGCACGTTCCTTGTGATGCATCCGAGTCGAGTCCAGCGGGATCCTGGGCCCGACTCCTCCGAAGGTTATCGGACAGAAACCAGGGTCCGTCAAGTAATCGCTGGCTTCCACATGGGTAGGAACGATCTGGATCATTTGTTTAGTACTCGGCGAGCAAAGCGTGGCTGAGAGAGCCAAATTGCTAGCACAGCGCGCAAGTGAAACTCCAGCGCCCGGCATCGGCCCGCTGCGTTGAATGGGGTCAGTCTGGGGTGATAAGCAAGTTGATGGGAAGTTGGGGGAAGGAAGCCTTGCGCTTGACAGCGGTGGCGACAGTGCCATTTGGGTTGAGCTGATGGTGGAGGTCGACGATCAGATCTTACAAAAAGACTCGCGTTGTTGTCACATCGCACGTGAGCGTGACCTAGCGCACGGACCGCACAACGTACATCCATTAGCATCGACTAAAAGACCACGCTCACTTGACGGAGTTTCTCCAGAGCCCTGGATCCTGCCTGGATAACACTGAAGCAATGATAAGACGGGGGCGAACCCAGTGACTGAGCAGGGCGTCAACAAACATTTATTATACCCGCAACTGGCCCGGTTCCAGTGATTCTAACACCAACTTGCAACATTTGATTTCCAGGCCTCGCTCCAGGTTTCTAAACACTCCTGGATGGTTCTAAATTTAACTTCGAGCGCAAAGGAAGCCGAGTTGGAAACGTGGCAACGCGGTATTTGCAAGACAGGAAGCTGTGAACCATTCTTCCACTGTTGGTGCTCCACCACACAGACTCCGATTCGTGGCTGATATGCCACGATGGGTTGCTATCCATTTCAGGCTGGCCGCTACTATATGAAAACGCGTTTCACGGCGTCCTGAGCAGCTTGCATTTGCACAGCTCTCATTGACGGCAAGTATTCCTTCCCTTGAATCTCGGGTGTTTTCCGCCCAATCTGTGTCAAGGAACCCTGCAAGAAGCTTTTGCAACACGTAATCCCGACACACTGCTATTTTGGTGTGACGACAGAATTGTCCCGTAAATTTAACTCTCAGGCACCAGCGTTTTCATTTTGTCGGATGGTGTCCTCCGCAGTCTGTTTGAAGCAGTATGACGTAAGTATTGGCACCGTTGCTGAGGGTCATTTTGTAAGCTTTCCGTTTTGGGAACTCGCGTGCTTTGTCTGTTCGCGTTCTTGACACGTTTCTTGCAGGTGGCCATATTACTTACAAGCGGCTGCTCGGCCTCGCATCCCCTCCCTGAACTCTCTCGGCGTCAAAGGATAGCCTGGTAACCCGGTGACCACTTGGTGACCACCGTATAAACTGCGCTTTCCATAACTCTGGGGCCGATTAACCCAGAGCGGACTTTAAAAGCTTCGGACAGGCTTAATTTTATAAAGAGTAGGATAGGATGTCATTTTATTGTGTTTGATTTGAATTGATTCCATTGTACCAGAGAGGTACTTTATAAGAGCCGCCAACACGAAGATGTGTGCTCGGCATTATTTGATGGATTGATGCCCCAACTCGGACAGACAGAGGGCATCGAGGGTTATTTCTTCAAGTAACAAGGTTTTATGTATCTGAGAGTGCTTTGCACCAAATTTTACGCGTCTCCGTGGTTCAAAACGCGTCCTTTGAAGTCTCGCGCGTCATCAATTTGATCCCAAAACGGAAAGTTTCCATAATAAGGTCGAGACTACTTACAGCGTTGCCGACCACCAGTCTCTATCTCAACGACAGCTCCCTTGGATCACTGTCAGTGGCAGTGATCGGGAGTGGAACGCAACAATTGAACGACACTTGTGATCAACATCGCTTCTATTTACTCGGGATGCACGTCCTTTTTCACCATCCAAGAAAGCCAACGCCCAAGCAGTTCAACTGGTCAAGTGACCAACTTTCTTTCTCGGCTATGGTCGTGTTCTGGCCTGGTTCTGCCAAACGAAAATCACGGTGGATCTTTGTTTAGATTTCCCAAATGGGATCAGAACTTGAAGACCCAGAGCTGCGGACGTTTACGTTGAGGTTCCCGATGATCGAATCCCACTAGAAGTGAATCAATTGATGGCTTGCTTCCCATGTAGGGCCAGCGCTCGATTGCCTTTGTGCAAATCGAGTGGGCTCCACAGGTTGAAACTTGAGACAGCTTCTCACCATCAAGGAGATGACGAGCCGTTGTTAGTCTTGAGTTCATATTTTCGGTTGAAAATTGTCTGCCGTCAGGGAGGCTATAAATCCTGGCCCCGTCGACAGCAGACACTATCAAGATGTCTGGAACTCCCCCACAGTCTAAGCGCCGCACCAGAGCTTATGTCGCTTGCCAGAACTGTCGTCGCAGGAAGATGAAGGCAAACCCTCCTTCCCAATTTGTGTTCAATAGAACTAACTGCTCATTATTCAGTGCTACACCGACGACGCAGAGCACAAGCCCTGTCAGAGGTGCCTTCACAAAGGTCTTCTGTGCGAATACGCTCCCATCTCAGATGGGCAGCAAACTGCCTCGGCGGATACCTCGGCACACATCCATCGCGCCCTTCCACTTCACCCACACATGCTGGGTTCAGGTTTCACTCCCCGGCCCCAAACCACTCACCGACCTATTCAGAGTATCCCCACTCCACGTCTCTCGCTCCGCACACGTCGAGGCGGGATAGCACTACTGTCTTTCCGAATCCAACTTCCAACCATCAACACGGGTATCGACAAAGTCATTCTGGGTCCAGTCCGTCCTTTGTTAGGACCCAGGAGCCCAACATATATGTTTCACCGCTGATGCGCCTCCGGCTACGCAACGGCCGCTCCGGCCTTCCAGCCAGCCAGCGAAGTTTCAGGGTTCCCCGGGACTTATGGGTACCCCAACCAGTCGTCGAGATCATCTCAGCCATCTTCCCGGCCGCAGTACGTCTCCTCGAGATCAAAAATTCCCGTCGAGCTCTTTCTGATATACGCTTAGCCAGTGCATTTACCCTGGCCCGTGCTACTGCGGACGCCGAGGTTGAGGCGAGAGCTTTCCGGGTCCAAATGTTGAAAGATTGAAATCATAGAATTTGCAGCAATTGCGTAAATAGACTTGGAGCCTTTGCATAATATATATCTTCCCCGCTTTACTGTGCGAAGACGGTCATATTCGTATTGTAAATAGAGGGGTAAAAGATGTATTTCTACTGCAAATACATTCTCGTATTTATACTCCTCAGAGAACAATGGGAAAAACAAGTAACAATACAGAGTCACAACGAATACCGACTCGACGATAGTGGCGTACGACGTGTTGCCTAGAGTACAGCCCCATGGCTATGTGCTTGACTCGTCGGCGCCGCGTGTTGTCCACGTTCCACCGTCGTGGCCAAGACGGGCTGAATCCCAACACTCCCCCTCAGACCGGCAAGAGCCCAAGTCCGCGCGTGAACTTCTCGTGCTTCGGTTTCGCAAGCGGTTTGGTGAGGATGTCCGCATCTGGTCCTCCGTTCCACAGTATACAGGCTCGACCGTCCCGGTCTCGATCTTCTCCCGGATGAAATGGTTCTGAACATCAAAGTGTTTAGATCGAGCGTGAATTGAGGGTCTCGAGCGAGTGCCAGCGCTGCTTGATTGTCCTCGTATATCACGGTAGGACTCTCCTGAACGTGACCCATCTCCTCCAATAGGTAACGGCTCCAGACGGCGAACCGTGTTGCGTGCGCGAGTGCCGTGTATTCGGCCTCGGTTGACGAAGTAGCGACGGTGGTCTGCTTCTTCGAACTCCATGCGTAAGTGGCTCCTCCAAGCATAAACGCGTACCCTGAGATAGACTTGCGGTCATCTGGGTTGGCGGCGTAATCCGCGTCGCTATACCCGTAGATACAACTCGGGCATCCCTGTCGCCACCATAGACAATGCCGTAGTTCCGGGTCCCGGATAGATAGCGCAATACGCGTTTACAGGCGCTCCAATGTTCCGGTCCCGGGTTCGACGAGTACTGGCTGAGAGCAGTCACGGCGTACGCGATATCGGGTCGCGTGCAAATGGCGGCATACATAAGTCCGCCAATCATAGATTGGTACTGTCCACGCAGGTCTGCTGGTGCCGGAGGTGCGTCCGCTGGAACTTTGCGTAGCGTAACATTGGGATCCATCGGAGTTGCCAGCGGCTTCGCGTCGGTGAGCCCGTACTTCGCCAGCAGAGTCTCGATGTAGTGGTTCTGAGACAATGTGATCGTTCCGGCTTCACGGTCACGCGTGATCTCGATGCCAATGATCTTACGCGGCTCGCCGAGATCCTTCGTCTCGAACAATCCCTCAATCTCCGACCTCGTCCTCTCTGCCTCCGTCCTCGACGTCGACAGGATGAGCAAGTCCTCCACCCAAACAGTTACCCAAGTACGCTCGCCGTCACGTTCGCGGAAATATACGCAGTGATCGACGGCTGTCTTGATTAGTTGGATGGAGGTGAGTTTGCGGTCGAACTCGCGATTCCATTCGCGTCCCGACTGCTTCAACCCATAGATCGTCTTAACGAGCTTCCAAACTCGTCCGGTTCCGTCTTCGAACCCCGGTGGCTGCCGCATATAT
Organism: Mycena olivaceomarginata; assembly: GCA_029378375.1. NCBI lineage: Eukaryota > Fungi > Basidiomycota > Agaricomycetes > Agaricales > Mycenaceae > Mycena > Mycena olivaceomarginata. Next base: position 87,980 of record JARKIC010001668.1, on the reverse strand, counting down.
ATCTCCTCCTTGAGCTCGCCATTGAGGTAAGCACCGCGGATATCCATTTGAATAATCTCGAGATCTTCCACAGCGGCTATAGCGAAGGCGGCGCGCATCGATTCAAGACGAACCACGGGAGCAAACGTCTCGGTGAAGTCGATTCCGGGGATTTGGGAACATCCAAGTGCGACCAGTCTGGCTTTGTGTCTCGACACTCGGCCTAGCTCGTCGAACTTCTTGACGAACGTCCATTTACTTCCAATGGCTTGGTGGTCCCCCGGTAGCTCCACAAGCTCGTACGTCCCTTTCTCCTTCAACATTTCTAGCTCTTCTCTCATTGCCTCCTTCCACTCCAGCTGCTCATTCGACGCAAGTGCCTCGTGATACGAGCGCGGTGCGCCGGTGGCTGCGGGAATGCCTTCTGCCACATAGCGTACTCCGCCTTCTCCGTCTCCCCCTCATCCTGTGAGGCATCGGGGGCCGTGGACCTCTCGCAGCTGGGTTATTAAGCTTGCGGTAGTCGACGTTACTGGTTGTGCGGGACGAACAGCGAATTGGTATAGAAGGTGCGTTTCCCGTTTCGGCTGGGTGGTTGGGCAATGTAGAAGGGGCCATTGGGGTCGTGCTCGATGGCTGCGATGGTGTCTGCGCAGGCTGCTGCGACATAGTCTGCGCGATCCGCTGCGGCTCCATCGGTGCGGGTGGCATTTCTCCCTGCGGCGCCGTCGGTTGGTGGTGTTTTTCAACGAGTGCGGGTAGTGCAGGGTCTTCTGCGGGCGATTGCCTGCTCGGCTTCCCCAGCTCCCCCTCGAGCTGCACATCGACCGGGGGCTGGGCACTCGGCGTGGTCCACACGACGTTCCGTGACTCGCGGATCGTACGGTTCTTGGAATCATAATATTTTACGATGTCTGTATGCTCTCCGAAACCCACAAAAATAAATTTCTCCGCCTTCTCGTGATCTCCGCCTAACTTCGACAGCTTCTGCGCTGGCTCGCGTTTAACCCAAAGCTCACATCCAAATTCCCTTAGGTGCGATACATCGGGCTTCTTCCGCGTCCACGCCTCTCCTGGTGTCTTGCCCTGGAGTGCGCGCGTCGGCGCGCGGTTTCGGATATACGCCGCGTACTCGACGGCTGACTCCCAAAGGAAGGCTGGTACATTCTTCGCGATCAACATTGCGCGCGCAAGCTCAATCATCGTCCGGTTGAAGCGCTCGGCGACACCGTTCGACGAGTGCGCGTATGGTGCGGGATTTTGCAGTGTGATCCCATGGGCCTTTAGCCACGCCTTCACTGCCCTGCTCGTGAGTTCCTTGGTGTTGTCCACTCGGATGACTTTCGGCGTGTACCCGTACTGATGTTCTACCCAGGCCACATAATCCTTGATCTTCTGGAATGCTTCGTCTCGGCTCTTCAAGAAGTCCGGTTTACAGTGCCGGGTTGCGTCGTCGGTAAACAAGATGGCGTATCTTGATTTCTGCAAGGACTCGACTCGCGCGGGCCCCCAGATGTCGCTGTGCGTCAGCTCCCCTGGGTCCTCGCGCCGGTTTCTGTGCCTCTTGCGGATACGGCTTCGTCGTCATCTTTGCTTTGACGCAGGCTTCACATTGGCTGAGTGGCGGCGAGTCGACATCGACGGTGAGTCCATCAACGAGGTTGTCCTTCACGAGTCTCTCTAACCCACTCTTAGCCAAGTGCCCCATCCGGCGGTGCCAGTCATCCCACATCTGGTTGCTCGCCTCTGTGGCGGCGTGCACGTTCTCTCGCGCCTCGGGCTGCACCGGCTTCCGGGCTCGCGCGGCCATGGGATACAGACATCCCGTCTTGTTTCCCACCGCCATCACCCGACTATCAGTACGTCGCACGAACTCGACCTTGCCGCGACTAAATTTGGCTTCCAAACCAGCATCGTCGAGTCGGCTGATCGATAACAAGTTGTGTGCGCAGGTTGGTGCGAAGAGCACGTCCAATAATCGGTGAGTGATTGTTTTCCCGTCGACTTCGCAGTCTAACAGGACGGTTCCGCGTCCCAGAGCGTGCAGTGGTGTTTCGCTAACGCCTTCGATGGGTACATTCATCGCTCGCATATCAGCAAATGCTGACTGATCGTTGCAGATGTGGGAAGTGGTGCCGGAGTCGGCTAACCAGGAATAAAGGGAAGAACCATTGGATTTGGCGGCGTACGCGGTCTCGACAAATCGCTGCCTACGTCGTCCGCCTTGTGAGCCTTCTCCTTCTTTCCACGTCGTCCCGGACCCTTGCCCGCCTTTCCTCCGCCTTTCGACCAGCAATTGGCGGCGATGTGCCCCATCTTGTGGCAATTGTAACACTCCAACTTCTTTCCTCCTCTCCCTTCGCCTTTCTCATCTCGTCCGTACATCGCAGAGTTCCCGTCTCCATTCTTCTCAAGTCTGCGACAATATTCTTCAAGAACAAGCGAAATGAATTCGTGCGATGTGATGGTTGGGGCGTTGCTCGATGCGCCAAGGTACGCGGATGTGAAGTTATCCCACGACTCGGGAAGCGAGCTGATTATGAGCAGCAGGAAGTCTTCATCCGAGACCAAGCTCCCCAAAATCGCCAGCTCCTCCTGAATACGACGTAACTCCGTAACATGAACCGCGATATCCGTCGCGTCATCGGCAATTGTGCGGTACAGACGGTGGCGAAGCGACAATATACCCAACTTCCCGCCCTTCTCCTTGACCTGCTTGAGCTGCTTCCACATATCGGCAGCAGTCTTGGCGCCCGCGATGTGGACCATCTGCGAGTCGCTCAAGGTGAGCTCGATTTGGGTTTGCGCCTTCCCGTCTAACTCCTCCCAGCGCTCCATCTGCTTCCTCTCATCTGACGTTGGGTTCTCCGGGTCGGCGGCGACGGGTCTCGCGGTAATACCCTCGACAATCTTCAAGAGTGCGTGCTCGTGAAGTATAGCGGTAACGCGGCGCTTCCACGGAACCCAGTTGGTGTCGGTGAGTTGCTCGATCCGGAACAACAACGACGGGGTATGGTCGGCGACGTTGGTGGTAGTCGACATAGCGTTGGTGGTTGTGTGAGATAGCGGTGAATAAAGTGGTGTATTTGGTTTAGATTCAGTTAAGGGTGAGGCCCATAACCTATTGTAAATAGAGGGGTAAAAGATGTATTTCTACTGCAAATACATTCTCGTATTTATACTCCTCAGAGAACAATGGGAAAAACAAGTAACAATACAGAGTCACAACGAATACCGACTCGACGATAGTGGCGTACGACGTGTTGCCTAGAGTACAGCCCCATGGCTATGTGCTTGACTCGTCGGCGCCGCGTGTTGTCCACGTTCCACCGTCGTGGCCAAGACGGGCTGAATCCCAACAATTCGGCTTGCCCGGGATCCACAATGCACCTTCCTTCGCACTAGACCACGTAGGTGTTTTGCAAAAGGTATGATAGCTAGTGTCGCGTGTTTTGCAAAAGTCCACGTTAAGGATTATCTTTCCCAAAAAGGGCCTAGATAGCATTATCTTTCGCCGCCGCTTACGATTTGGGCCGTGGGTCCCTCCCAATTGGGCAGTCCCCGGCCGATCAGCCCCTCTTACGGTTACTGCAGCCCCTACCGGTCAAAAAATTATTATATATCGGTAATTATACAGATGGTCCGAAAGTCCGACAAACCCGACAAGCCCGAAAGGCTGGAAAACCCCGAAAAATACTGGAAAATCCGGCAAAAAAGAGCGGTAGCAGCGCAGGACAGGAGGACGGCTAGGAGCGGTTTTCTTGCCATGGGGTAGAGCACGAGAGCACAGGCTTGCGGTGCGGAACGGCGCCGGTGCGGTGCTGGCCAAAAAAAAAAGCGCCCCTCCCGAAAAGCACGGAAACCCCGAAAAATAGCGAAAAAATATGGTAAAAAAAAAGAGCGAGCCCCGCAGGCAGGGGAACGGCTAGAAACAGGGGTCGTGCAAGGGTAGAGCAAGAGAAAGCACGGTTGCGGTGCGCAACGGCGCAGGCGCGGTACTGGGCAAAAAAAAAAAAGCCGGCCATCAGGGGAAAAAAGCGCTGTTGAGAAACGGAAAAACGCACCGCTAAATATCGTCGTACTGCTCGAGGGAGCTGTTCTGAATGGCGAGAAGCTCGTCCATTTCGGCCCGGCGCCTTTCAGTGTCTTCGCCTTCGGCCTCCTCCTCCTCCTCCCCCCCTTCCTCGTGCTCCGCGGCGTGCGCGCTGCTCTCCCCTGGGCCTACCGCCTGTGCAACCGGCCCCTCCTCGTCCTCATCCTCGTCCCCGTCCCTATCCTCGTCCCCGTCCACGTCCTCGGCGGACGACTGCCCGGAGTCCCCCATCTGTGGCGGCGCAACCCTATCCGACAGGCGCCACCAGCAACGACGGAAACGGCGGGCTAGCCTCCGCCACACGGCAGCTTGTCTTGCTGCAAGCGCCATCGCGCCTTGAAGATGCGCGGCGCTGTACTGGATCCGACCGTTGTAGTGCGTCGACACCGCACGTTCATCCCAACGAGCTGCCTGCCACTCGAGCGTGAGCAGGCACCGCGCCATTTCTTCCTGCAGAAGGCGCGTCTCCTCGCGCCAGCGCTTCACCCGGGCGTACGCCTTCGACCACTCCACTCGGACGCTGTCGTGCATTGTCTCTCCTACCGCGCCCTCCGTGTTCCCTGCACCGTACCAAATCCAGGAAACAAGGCGGGTCTTTTCACCCATCCCCGGAACCCCCCGCACCTCGCCATTCTCGTTCACCTGGGCCGCCTCTTTCCGCTTCCCTTTCATTGCCCGCTGCTTCCTCCTCTTCGCCTCCTCCTCATCCTCAGGAAGCCGAAGATCCTCCTTCTCAAGCGCACGCCAGCCGCACTCCCCCGCGACGTAAACTAGTGCCAGACGCGCCGCGCGTGCCTGGCGATATGTACGGGCAGCCAGGTCGATCTTCTGCTGTTGGTTGTCGACGAGCGATCTTGAGCGCGTGTTCTGATGCTGGCGGCGGGAATGGAGGGTTTTATAGGTCTGCAGGCGTTTTTTGACCGTGAGGCCGTGGCGGATAGCTTCCAAGCTTTCGCTGCATTGCCCGTCGCGGAGCCGTGCCTCGGCAAGGGCGAGGCCTGAAACAGAGAGCGGCGCCGCCGCTTGGGCAGGCGATAGGCCTGAGGGAAGAAATAGCGGGGCGCGCTCAGATTCCACGGGTTCCGCCGGATCCGCAGCAGTGGCGAGACGCTGCAACGCTCCAGGGGAGTATATGCGTTGCATCAGCCGCAGCTTTTTGATCTGGCGCGAGACTCGCGTGCGGCGTGTGACAAAGTCCGTCAGCTCCTTCGAGGTGGGGTTTTTATTGGCGAGTAGGTCGGCAGCAAGCTGGCGTCTAGCTCTAAAGTTAAGCGACGAACTGTAAAAGTGAAAAAAATGAATAAACACGCACTGCTGCCCTTCAATTTCCAGTCCCAGCATCAAATACTCGGTCAACGTGTCGTCAGAGGCGCTGAGTGCAGCGGAACTACGGCGCTCGCGTTCTTGCTCCTCGTGCATCAGCTCGAGTTCAACGTCTCGCAGCGTGGGGCCTTGCGGGAAAGAAAACAGCCCGTCAGCGCAAGACGCACACTCTGAGAAAAGCGTGCTTACCTGCGTGAGGTAGCTGGTATGGGTTATCAGTTGACGCCCCGGCCTCAAAGGCATCGACCGCCTCCTTCCATGCAGGAGCCTCCCCTTCCTGCGCCGCGGTGAACTCCTGGAGCCCTTCCTCTTGCCGCGTTAGCTCCTTCCTCGCCTTGAGCAATCGGCTCCGAAGCGTCGTACCTGAAAAAAAGTCAACAGAAAGTAAGCCAGTAGCACAGCGATCAAAGTGCGAGACTTACCCATGCCGACCACCTTGTTCCAGTTCCAATAATGCCAGAAATCATCGAGGGTGTCCTGGCGCGATCCCGGCCCCATTTCGCGCGTGCTCGCCCCCATCAGCCCGCTAGAGGACCAAATCCTCTCGATTCCTTCCATGTCGGCTTGCGCGGAGCCCAGGGTGTAGAGCAACGAAAAGAAATCTTGGCAAAATTTGAGGTGGCCCAGGATATGGAGCTTGGGAATGACGAATTTCACGAAGTAGTGGGCGAGCTGGAATCGCAGAGCGGGCGGGAGCTTCAAGAGACGTTCACGTAGGTTTTTCATCCATTGGCACATGATGTCGTAGGAAAGCAAAAAGAACAACAAGTCGCGGAGATGACGCCAAGCGCTGGCGACAATATAATCCATATTTCCGTATCTGAGAAACGAAACAAAGGTTAGTAAAGGCTAATCAGAAGATAAGGCGGGCGTACTTCTCCCCGGCTTGGAGATCCCCAACGCCGTTTTTGCAGACAATTTCGTGGCGGCCGCAGGTAATCATACCGCAGCCAGTGGCAGCGTACCCCTGGGCGTATTTGGTGTTGGCATGGTCGAGAGCGGCGAGGCCGGTGCAAGTGCTCATCTATACTCTTGTCAGCCGCTGCGCTAAGAAGCAGGCACGAGCTCACCTCTTTCTGCTCTCCGAGCGTCTCCACAAACTCTCCGTAGGGAACAGAGCGGGTGAAATACGCCCACCCGTCTTGAATGCTGGGGTCTGCCAACCAGCTGGAAATTTTCTTCCTCTTGAGGCGAAAGCACGCGTCAATCGCGAGGAAGATGCAATATAGAAATCTACCAAGGTCAGCACCAGGCTCAATTCCAGCAGAACCCAGTAACGCTCACCTCACTTCCACCGGCGCTTTCTCCCACCCTTCGGGAAGGTTTACTCCAGCCTTGGGACACGCCAGGCATTCGACCGCAAGCTCCCCCTCGTGCGTTTCTGCAGTACGGCGGTCGGGATCGTTGCCCATGCCCCCGCGCTTGAGAGCACGAAGGTTACGCCATTGGCGTACAACTCGAAGCGCCAGCTGGTATCGACACTAACGAGTGCGTGAGCAAGGTGGTAAAGAGAAAGAAAAAGCACATACTTTGAACGTGGTGCCGCCCGTGTTATCGGTAAGTTTCGCGAGTGCATTGAAGAAATGGTAAGCGGTCGTTTTCCCTTGAAGGCTGACGGCGTGGAAGAGCTTGAGGGCAGAGATAGTGATGGCACTCTGAGGATTATCGGGAGTCGCGGGGTACCAGCCGTAGGAGAGAAGTTGCTCCCAGTGAGACTGGGAGCCACTGCGTCGACATTGACAATAGTCAACTGCAACGGAGTGGTAGCCGTTCGGCGCGATGACCACGAAATTCTCCCGCCCCGGGTGAGCGTGAGCGCATGGTCGGTTGTCGGAGTGTCCAAGCTGCACCCGCAGGCCGAGCTGGCGTAGGTCTTGGCGGTCAAAGAATGTGCCATTCCAAGCCTGCGAAAATCAGCACCTAGGTGTGAAACGAAATGGCGCGACGCTCACCTCGATGCGACAAAGGGGACGAAGTCGATGTCCCTCGAGCAAGCAGTCACGGCAGAACATCTCAGCACCGAAGCAATCGCCGCACCGATAGCTCGCCGGCTGACCGCAGGAGCAGAATGGTTCCTCGCCCAAGAGCCCCTCACGAGTGACGAGCACGCGCAGGTACTCGTCGCGATAGTTTGCCACCCAATGTCGAAGATTGTCGTCCTAGCATGAGAAAGATCAGAGGCAGAAATGTAAAGGGATCAAAAAAAACCCGCACCGTAGTCGCGTACCATTTTCGCTTTCGTGGGGGCCTGCTATCCGCAGGAGGCTCATCATCCACTTGCATATCAACCCATTCATCCTCGGGGGCAGGAGACGGAGGGACCGGGGTGCGTTCGCGCTGAATGGGAACAACGCGAATATCCGCTCGTCTTCCGTCGGCCGTCAGCTTCCCAGCACGAACAGCATTTGAAGGCTTTAGGGAGTGGCCGAACGATGCGAGAGAAAACGTGTTTTTGGCGCGCTTCTTCTTGCTCTGGGTGCCATTGTTCGAGCGTTTCATCGTGCCGGCGGGGAGACAAAATGAGGCTCACGTGGGCACGTGGGCCCCGTGCCATTTTCATTTTGTTGCGAATAATTCTTGAATCATTCGACAGTTGAGAATTAGCTCGAACGGCAGCATACAAATTTCATTGAGTAAACAAGAGAGCCTCAAGTAGAATTAAGCCATATGATTTCCAGAAAAAAAATGTGTCCTGCTCTACTCCTCGTCAGAAAAATCCGAAATGTTATAACACTCGAGCGCTGATTCCTCAGCAAGGTCAAACGCGTTGCGCACTCCCGAGGTCACCTCGACTTTGCGAAAGGAACCGTCCGCCAAGCCTCGGCGCGCAGCGGTGGAGACCTGGTGTCTGAAACAGAAATAAAATTAGTGGATAAATGCGAATCTACGCTGGAGACGTACTGGTCAGCGTAGATGGTAGTATCTTTACCCCGAGAGTATACGTACAGCAAGTTTTTCCTGGAGCCAGTCGGCGTTGCTGGAGCCGACGTGGAAGCAGGTGTCGCGTCTCTGAACTGGCGGGGTTGGGAAGGAGTCAAGGCCACGACTGGCTTTTTGTCTGTGACGATCGACGGGCGCGGTGGCGTGGAAGGCGTCGGTGCAGAGGGAGGCCTGAAATCAACGTCGTACGTGCTGGGGCGCCGCGCGTCATCGAACGCGCTCATGGCAGAAGACCACCCGCGATATTTTTTGTGAGCACTGCTTCTGAATTTATCAACCTGAATAGAGGCGTCCTCCCTTTTTGCTTTGATCAGTCAGAAAAAAATGAATTCAAAAGAAAGAGGACACGCCAGTGGGTGTAGATCCCGGGGACGCGCCCGCGCGTAACCACATAGAAGTCCCACGTTTCGGAGCCGCGGAGGTGTTCAGAACCCCTCCTGGGATGGAAGGACGAGTCCTCCTCGAGTTTGAGCTGATTAAACGCGCTGTCGAGCGTAATGTGCATTGTGCGTGTGGTGGGAGATAAAGAGAGAGGGTATCTGACACAGCCACTTTCACGTGCATAGAGCGAGGTTAGAAACTTGAATTGCGGACACGCTCAGGAGCCTGAAGATGTAAAAACCTGCTATGATGAGTTGGTACATGTATAAATGTTTTATTGAGGCATAATTACTCTGATTCAATTTTTGTTCGTGAACCATTTGAAGAGTTATTGCACTTGGAGGGAATAAAGTTCTGCTGGCGCAGGTAGCGCCCGGTATTGTTCTTGGTGATTTATTTGAGTATATGTTAGTTATTGAATCCCAAATGAAAATCCATTGTACCTCAAGACGATGCTTGCACGGTGAGACCGTCAAAGTTGTATTTCAATTATCTGGGTTATTGGAAGTCAATAAGAGCAGCGACAGACTTAGAAACGGAGAAAAGACATCAGAATAGCATATCTTCCTTCTGGTATACGATTCAGAGGCATACGTCCAGTTTGAATTTTCAACCAAAATCCCAAGTCGGTCGATTTTTGAGGGCTGGTGAAGTTAGACTTTGTTTCCAATGTTTGAAACTAGCCCAAAGACATCGCATGAACTCGAGATGTTCTAAAGATCTGGGGTTTTTAGCTGTCTAGTGTCCCAGGTCGTCAGATATGGCGAGAGAGCAAGTTGAACTTGAACGTAAATAGGTTCTGTTCTTGCAAGCTACTTGAGTTGGCCGAAAGTTTAGAACCAAATGTTGACTGGATTACTGTGGTTTTGTGAATATAAATACCTTAGGAGGCTTACCTTGTATTTGAGATGATATTGTGTCTACTGAGTCCATTCGGGACATGACGAGAGAGGTGAGTTGGACGAATTGATCATTTTCTACTTTCGGGCACACTGCCACTACAAGTCTTTGATCTACTCCACGATGTCGTCCGACCTCCAACGTGGCGTTTCCTCGAACATGCTTCCTCATGCCCACTCCTCGCCGTGTCTTACCCAATACGAAAACTATCGGCTTCCCGACCCCGGGCCAACACCATATGGCGAGATGGCCGAGAAGTGGTACCACGCCCTCAACCACGCGGTCGACGCATCTTCCCAACTTGAATGCGAAAAGCAAGGGCACAAGGCAAAGGAACGTGAAGCTGAGGTGAGTCTGAATGAGATCTTACGCTGGTCTGATGATTGGCTAACTTTGAGCAGGCAAAACTGTGATCAGCAAAATTGGGAGTGGCGGATGGATGACTATAGTACTGGACCTATGTTTTTGAGTGCTGCCGCCTGCAAATGGAAAATTTTGGATCGAAAACTCTCAGTGAAGTCGTAAGACGTGAAATGAGGCAATATATTTGGTGCAAAGTAAATATACGGGCAGCTGGCTAAGTCCAGCGCGCGCGCTTGGTAGGGCGCGCACACTTGGTAGGACGCCGCTTGGTAGGACGTTCGCCTTCACTCTCATAATCCGTCAAGTCGCTGAAATCGGCGACGTCGCCCGAGTCCCAGACTTCCACCCTCGACCTCCCAGTAAAATTCTTGACCTTCACGTCCTTCCAAAGCGAGAATTTCTTGAGGGCGGCGGCGCAGCGAGCGTTGCGCTCGACCTCCCGCCGCTGGATGTCCTCAGCTGTGGCAGACTCCCGCCAAGCGCGATCCGACTGAAAGCCATTGTTGACCCAGCGGAACAAGCCCCCAGCGGAATACTGGATGAGGGAGAACCGCTCCTCCCCATCCTGGATGGGGGTATTGGAGTGGGTAACCACGGCGGACGGGATGAGGATGCTGCATCCGGAGGAAAGCGGACAATGAGGTCGTAGTCCCAGCACACAAGATGGCCGCCTTGGTCGGCGTTGAAATCGCCGAGGGCGCCGATAAGGCACATCCCGTCGGCTTTGTTACCAAAGTCGGCGTGGGGCGGGGAGACGGAGACGGGGCCGAGGTTGGCAGTGACGGCGGCGAAGGGGCTGCGGGCGAAGGTGCGGTGCAAGGACGGGTTTTTCTGGAGGACAGTTTGCTTGGTGGCGTGGTAGTCTGCGAAGATGGGATAACACAGCGTTTGGAAGTGCGCTAAAAAAGAGGTGAGCAGAAGTAGGAACAAAACGAGTGGCGCTCACGGATGGGGTAGGTAGCCATGCGGATAACGCTCGGGTTATCCAGCAGCTCCTCCATCGCGGCGGCGTTCTTGGCCGACGACGCCTTGATGTTCCCCACCCGCTCCCTTCCGCCGCCGAAAGCACAGCCGCGCGTGCATGTAGGGAACCCCTCTCCCTCGGCGTAGGCCCGGCGGTGGTGGTATGCGCCCGCAGGGAAGGCCATCTTGTTGCGCGCCTCGCGCATTGCCGCCGTCGCCGCCTTGAGGACCGGGTCCCAGTCTTCGCCAGGCAGAGGCGGGGCGATTAACACCCCAATGATGCGCCCTTTGCGGTCGAGGATGACGTGTGTGGTTCTGCGAGGTAGATGAGAAGAAGAAAAGGCGCACAACGAAAAACTCACTTGCCGTCCCAGTCAAAGTATTGAAGGTGTTTTTTGAGGAATTCAGCGTCAGCAGCGTGGGGGAGTAGCGGGTGCTCGAGGGGCTGAGCTAGTCCAGTCCACCGTGGCTTTGTGGCGCGAAAGTCGGCGGCGGCGAAGGTGATGGCGATGGGTGTGGACTGAGTGGCCTTGTCCAGCACTCGAGGCGTAGGCGCAGGCGGTGTGGTGCTGTTGAGAGACGCAACGGTGGCAGCCTTGCGCTTCTCGCGATCGCGACACCGCTTCTGGTCATTCTTCTTTGCCGTGCCTGTGAGAGGAGCGGTGATGCCAATGGGTGCTGTGGACGGCTGGTGGACGCGGGGCGACGCGGATTGCGGGAGGGCATCTTCGATTTCTTCCTCGTCTTCAAGGATGCAGCCGCTGTCCTCGCGAGCCATTCGGGCGGCGTTCTCGCGCAGAAGTGCGGCTTCGAGGTCGAACCCGGCACAGATGATGGGTGCGCCGAGATCAAGATTTTCTAGGAACGTTTGTAAGTCAGTAACGCGTACGACTAACCCTAAGAAAATAAAGAAACAACGCGAAGGGGGATGGAAAGACGGCCACCCTGCTACGCCTGCCCTGCTCTAATGCAGGAGTTGGGCAGAGAGCAGGATGGCTGAAAATATGCCTCGCCTGCCACCCTGCTCTAATGCGGGAGTTGGGTGGCATGCTCAGCAAAAAGAAGCAAAAAGGAAAAGAGGAAAAAGAAAGGGAACGTGAAATCGGGAGAAAACTCACCGTCGAGGCCCTGCATTTGAGTATGTGAGCTGAGTTGGAAGTTGGGAGTGAGTGGCGCGGAGGTTGGTGGTCAGGTGCTGAGTGACTTGACGCGGTGTAACGGGTCACACTCCCTTTGTTAACTTGAGAAATTTTGCGGCTTGGGCTAATTTTGCAAAACTCACACTACTCCGTCTTCCTCTTGTCCATGGCGCGCGGAAACAAGGGGTTCTTCTTTGGAGCCCCTCTTGAGCTTTTGAAAAAACACCTCCCTCAGTACTTATCCACGCCCAAAACACAGAAAGCCGACTTCTGGAAAACCTTCTGGCCCGAGTGGGACGATGCTTACCCCGCCCTCGACAGCGATGAGCTGCGACAGGAGCTTTTGGACGCGGAGGATGTGTTCCTCGAAGCGACCGAGTGCGTCAAAGCAAAGAACTCAGCCGCTGCAAAGGGAAAGAACCGCCGCAAAGTCAAGTTCACGAAATTGCCGGCGCCGAGCACCCGGATGAATGAACTACGCGCTCGCGGGTCAGATCATGGGGTGCGTATTTTTTAACTCGATTTATTATCCTATGGTTAACAAACATCCTGCAGAAAATCAGACGCTGGTTCTCAAATGCCAAAACCAAGGACAAGAACCGCCGGGCCGAGCCATTCCGCGCATGGCTTGCGCGTCTTGGCAGCGGCCGCGGGGCTCCTCGCCGCACGCAGATGCCATGGGTGTTGTGGCAAAACGAGGAGCACGGCGAAGCGCTATGGGCCCTGTACCGGGAGAAATACAACGTCAACGCCGACGACGAGGAGGAGGAGGAGGGAGCACAGGGCGGCGAGGAGGAGGAGGGCGAGAAGGGCGAGGGCGGGCAAGGCGATGGCGAGGGCGAGAAGGGCGAGGGCGAGAAGAGGGGCAGCGACGGCGATGGCGACGGCGACGGTGAAGGCAACGGCAACGGTGAAGGCAACGGCAACGGCAACGGCAACGATGAAGAGGAGGGCAGGGCGGCGAACGGCCGCTCTGTGACGCTGCGCCGCAAGTACGCTCTCGCCCAGGGGTATTGGGCCGGTCTTGATGAAGAGGAGCAGGCCGAGCTGAAAAAGGAGAGGGAGGATGATTACCAGGAGAGACTCGCAGCGCACAAGCGATTGGCGCAGGGTGAGGTGGCCTGCAGCTCCGAGGAACTGGCCGAGTAGGTGTTTTTCAGGGCATTGGTTTTGCGCACGGCTAACCTTCCGCTTGACAGCCGTCGAGCCAACGCCGAAACCGTCGCCGAGACGACGCTCGAGGCACTCTGCGCCCAGATGCAGTGCAAGGGGTTGATTGTGCTTGGGGAGATTGTGGAAGGCGAGGAGGGAGAGGAAGACGAAGTCTTCCTTTCTATGTAAGTCCGCCTTTTCTTAAGTCTTGACACATCTTTGACGTCCCTTCCGTTCCATTTAGGGTGACAAGTGGCGAGCTACCAAAACACGCTGGCGTCGACTTTACGAAGTGGGGGCCCGTGCGCTCGAAAGCCATCATGCAAGCATTTGCGGATTTCCTCGTCGCCTGCAAGAAGGATGAGAATGGTGAGCTTTTGGTTTACGTGTTGCGGCGGGGTGCGCGTTGATGCTTGCACAGGCGTCCTTGGCAGCCCTACCGACCGCCAGAGCCTCCCGGACGCGAGCACCCCTGCTCTCTGCTCGCACTGCATGGAGTCGCTGGTTCCGCTTCCGGCGAGTGACGGGGGCGCGCCAAAGGATGGGGCGACGGAAAAAGGAAAACGAACGGCGAAGGGGAGGGCGAAGGGGAAGGGGAAGGATGAGGCAAAAGGGAAGGGCAAAGGGGTGGGGAAGAACAAGAGCAGGAAGAGGGCAAAAGGGACGATCGAGTCAGAGGAAGAGGAGGCGGAGGATTTGGGAACAGGGGGAGAGGATGATGAAGGCAGCTGGGGTGGTGGAGCTGAGGCCGGGCGCGACAACGACGAGGAAGACGAGGTGGATGAGCTGCAAAGCAGCACTCGCACGACGCCAGAGCCGCTCGAGTCCGAAGACGATGAGCGCGCCGCCTTGCCCTTCAGCGCTAAACCTAGCAAAAATACCAGCAGATCGTGGCGCTGGGTCGGGCGGGTCGGCCTGCGCCGCGGAAGAGCTCGAGCACCGTGAACGAAGGAGCTGACGACGAGGATGCCCGCTCCCAGGGACACGTCCGTCCCAAGCCCAAACCAACCTACCGTGGCGCTAGAGCCAACCCGCTCAACCCCGAAGACACCCCCGCAGACGCAGACGAGGGCGTACCGCCCGCCGACAAAGACTCCGCCACCGCCAATAACCAGCCCGCCATGCCGCCCATGGACGGGAGCGCGCCGCCCGCCGACAAAGGCTCCTCCGACGAGCAGCACACCGCGACCCACATGGATGTGGACCCAGTGCCTGTGCTGCCCGCCAGCCACACCGCTGGTACCCCGCCTCCCATCCTCCCTCCATCTCCTTCCCCACTGCGTGCCTCTTGCCCCGTAAAATACACGGCGGTTTTAGCACTTTTCGATACTGGGGTTGAGAGAGGGATCTGGAAGTCAGCGGTGGACGCCTGGCTAACGCTGGAACACGCAACTGGCTTCCAAGTCTCGGGGAAGGCTCTCCCTGCCGGCGGGCGTCCAGGGGCAGTTTCTTGGTGGGTGCAGCGCGGACGTGGCACTACCCGAATCCCTGCGGGCCTTGACACCGAAGACGAGCGTGAGGATTTCTACGCAGCTGTGGTTTCTTGGTGGCTGAGTGTGAATCCGGGGTGGAGGAAGGAGGGTGTTAAGGATGCGGAGGGGTTCGAGACACGTGGGTTGATACAGCGCGTTGGGGGCGACCTTGGAGCCCTCCCCTCGGGGCTGAACGGGCTGACAAGCGTTCTCGCATGCCTCGCGTGGTGGTACCGTGTCGCCAAGGTTTTGGAAGGCGCACCAAGCTGGAGGAAATTGGTGGAGGATGTGGTTTGGGTGCTGAACGAGAAACATCGAGCCTTCGTGCACAAGCGGGCAGCTTCAGATGCTCTGGAAAACCCCGCCTCCAAGCGTGCCCGCGTAGAATAGGCGCATTTGTATTTTTTTTGGCCATTTGATGCCGCGGGGAATATATTTCTTGGCCCGCTTCCAAAAAGGGGAGTGCCCCGACGCCCGGCCGATATATCGGACCCCATCAGACCGGTTTGGGATGTCCGACACGGTCGGAGATAATAAAGCCCGGTATCTGGGCCGGAAGGTGCACGAGAGCCGGTATCTACACCCATATATGGATGTCCAGTGGCTGTACGCTCACTAATGGAAGCTTTTGCAAAACTCACGACGTTAACTAACGTGGTGTTTTGCAAAACACTTACCATACCGGCTGTCCTTCGTAATGGGTCAGCTGTTTTCAAACGACTCTTGACCTAGGCCTGAGATAGATTCGATTCACCCATCAGCGAGAAATCTGCCACGCCACAAGGTAACTGGCAACCACAGATGTCCTATGATACAATATTGGCACCGAACTGTAGACCTACTTACTGTGAGAGACAGGTAGCCGTGAAAGTGCTGGGCAATTGCAATGTCCTTGGTGATCAGTGTCCGTTTTTTTTGTTTCCATTTGAAATGAATCGACGAAAATTTGGAACCATTTAAATTATAAGCTTTGACGGGGCACCCAATCGAAAGGCCCGTCCAACCAACTGTTGAACAAGAACTTCGTGACCATCCCAACTCATCTATGATACTCCTTTGTTACATTTGGCTTATTAAGTTGGTTCGTCAAGGTACCTAAGTATTTCATACGTAGACGAATATCACTGTTGAACAATGAAAGGACGGATCAAGGTCCAATGATGGGGGTCAAGCCCAACCGCCGTCATCTCCTTGGTCATCTCAGCCTTTACTTCCGTGTCACCAGTCAGTATACTAGTCCGCCAGAAATTCACAATATTATCCTCAACTTGTACTTCCCGCCGCCCCGGACCTACGTGAAAATCGTCCCTTCCTCGTTGCCCGCTTGCCGCCCTCTGGATATCTTGTGTGCAGGCTGATCACCTCCGAGGGCGATAAACCATTGCTGGGGCTCGTGTTATACAGCCATACGCGCCCAGAATCCAAGATGGCAGTATATCACAACGCGGGTATGTGTATCACATCGTGGCGCGCACCGTATACATCTAATCATAAAGCAAGCTACGATCACGGGCGAGGTACGCACGGTCCTCGAAACGCCGGCAAATCTGGGAAGCATCGACGTTTGGGTGCGCCTTCATTTCATTTTCCTTCCGGTATTTACTCAGACCGCGCCTGCAGATCGTGATTTCTTCACACAGCACGGCCGACAATTTCAAGCTTCCCTTCGCAGCGATGAAAGTCAATGTGTGGAATCGCAAGAAAGGCGACCCGAGGTCTACATCTGCTGGTGAGAATCCCTTCACGGGCAAGTTTCCTGCTGGCACGTTCGTATTCCCTCTCGAGTTCCCCTCGCTGCCGGAGGACACGTCAAGCACCCGGACCACACCCAACGAAAGGTACGCACGTCCCGCTTTCTTTTACTTGACGTCTTTCTGATCACACCATGTGCAGGACCTTGCGCGCGTCCCGCTCCCTCGTGCGTCCTACCCAACCTCCGCCCGTTCTTCCTTGCTGACCACACCACTACGTTCGCTCAGCCAAGGTCAACCCTTCGAGCTTCTGGGGTGTCGTCAAGTACGTCGCAGACGTGAACGTCACGTGCGAGAGGCTCGGTGCCATCGACGACGAGTTCGACACCGAGTTCCAGTACACCCCGCTCTACAAGTCCCTCCCGCACACTCCGACGCCGTTCCCATTCCTCCCCATGCGCGCGGACTGCCCTTCGCGCGGGAGACACTCGGCGGGTAGACGCTCATGCCGTTTGGGGGCCAGGGCCGTCTTGGTGTGGAGCGCGTTGAGGTCGAGGGCATTGTGTGTCCTTCCGTTCCTCTCGTTCTCCTTACATCAGCTAACGCTCTCGCTCCCCAACTCAGCTGGGTGTTGCAGACCTCGCCGTGTGCACCGCGGGCGAGGCGCTCGCGTTCTCCCTCGTGCTGTGGTCCGCGAGCGCGCGTGCCCTCGAGGCGCTGGCGCAGCCCAGCACGGGCGAGGTGGGGTTCTTCCAGGCGGACGTCTTCGATCCGCGGGAGGGCTCACGAGGGGATCGGTATGCGCGCAAGATTGCGGCGGGGAGGGCGTGGCGCACGGAGGATGGGCGGCAGGTGGACGAGGGGCGCGGCGCGGAGGGCGAGGTGGAGGTGGTGCCCGACGTGCCGACAAATATGAAGGGACAGCTGCCGGCGCGCCTGCGCGAGGTGCACGCTGCGGACGAAGGCCAGGACGCCGGCACGACACCGACTCGAACCGCCCGAGATCTAGATCGCGCACACCCTCCCTCGAGGACCTCGATGCGGTGGACGCGCACCACAGAGACGACCATTTCGTGCGCCTGGATGGCGAGGTGCGCGTCCCCGCGTGTACCCCACCCGAGCTTCCGATACACGCACATGGAGCGCGAGGTGGGTCTCCTCCTCCTCCTCCCTCCCCTTAGATCCTTTCTCCCTTAATCCCTTAAGCTTTACCCTTCCCGAAGCGCGGACGCTAACCCCACCGACAGTACTTCCTGAACATATCCATCCAGCACTCGCAATACGTGCACATCTCGCCCAGCGGCCCTCACCGTGGAGTGCCCCGTGTGGTATGTCATGGATCGGTTTGCTCATGCACACCTGCCACCGTCTGGCGACCTCACAGCACTGCCGGCGAGCGGGAGCGTCATCGCCATGGGCCTAGACGCCGTGCGCGCGGCGGTGAGCGTGGGGGGCGTATACGCAGGAGCGGCGCCCGACGTCAAAGTTTGCGCGGATGCGGTAAGGCTTAGTCTCTCGCAGAAAGACGCTTCAATATAAACTGATTTGTACCTCAATACTCAATATATCGAAGGTGACACTGAGACTTGAGTCGTGGGCTTGGATGATTTAAGTATCTCGCTCGGGTGTTATGACTGTAGAAGAGGTGCTATGACCTGCGAACCTGCCAGCGAGGCACTTGATCTTACGTCTCCATCCACGCCCAGTCAGCGCTCAGCGTTCCCAGCATGTATGTATTTGTGAATTTTTAATCGGCGGTTGCAGGCCGAAACGCAATCACGTGAGTAGATCGATTGCCGCATGCACAGCTTCATGTATGCCGCTACACCTTGCTAAGAGCCTTTGTCTACAAGCCCTTTCGCTAACAATGCCGCATAGGCCACATCTATCCTGACGTGACCCGACATCTCGTGCGTATGCCGCCTATCTGCAAGATGAGCATCTTTCGCCAGAATTTCATTATCCAAGGCTGCCTTTCGCACTCCCCGAGCATTTCCCGACCTATTTCAGGCACCAAGGCCGCAGAAATAGAAGTTATGTACCTATATATACCGCCGTATCATCTGTCAAGACACGCGACATTTGCGGAGGACTGCAGGATAATTATAAGTGAGCTATTCTGGTCTACTCGTAACAAGGTAGGCGACTCACAATATCGGCCGCGCGCTGTGTACCAGGAACTCTTGTGACTAGGACAGGTCGCACATGCCTGTTCACCCTTGAAGCCCTCGAACCCGGCGGCAGCTGCCACCTCAGCAAGAGAGAACCTATTTTATATTTCGACCGCGATGCGTCGCTGTCTGGCGAGCTGCGGATTCCGAATAGCTCCTGGTAGACTCGTCCTTGATGCGATTTGTCGCGTCAGAGCTTTGGAGATACTCACGTTTACGATACATAAACGCTCAGGCTTCGGACCAGGGCTTTCTTCCCGTTGCCCCTCTTGTATACTGGTACGCGGGGGGTTTGTTCTTCTCCGACCTACATCATCCCTCCCAATCTGCTGAAAATCACCCATAACCTGCGAGCACGCCTACCATCATGGTCGCAATGCTGTGGCACACGACCCGAATAAGTTCTCACTTGGTTCGTCCCCTCAATACTCAGCGCTACCATTCATCTACATATTGCACACGCAAAGATGCCCCGTCCTTACATGTCCTCCCGCTCACTACCGCTACACCATTCGTTAGCAAAGCCCTCAACCGTTCGTGACTTCTTCTGCAACCCACTGCGGTGCACCACCATCCTTCTCACCGTCACCCTCTCCCTCACCACCATCGTCTTGCTGACCGACCATCCGCACACCTTCGCCCTCGCTCCATACCTCTTCGTTCCCGCGCCGCCGACTGACATTGAGCTTATGGAGCTCCCGAGGCCGCGCCCCGTGATCGTGGATGGGACGGTGTACGATGCCTTCACGGCGCTGTCGCCCGCGCAAGCGCTTGCCGACCCGCGCGTACGGCCGATCCGCGCACACGCCGCCATACCCATGGCTTGTCTCGACCGGTGGGTCGCCTCGGGTCTGTGGACGGAGCCCTGCCTCCATGGGATGGTGCACGAGGCGCAGATCGACCTCGTCTATGTCTGGGTCAACGGCTCGTGCGTCTCCTTCCCTGCTGCTTACCTGCATCCGAGCTCAAACCAAACCCATTTGCACATCACTGGCAGAGATCCACTGCACGCAAACAGTCGCCGCGCCCTGCTGGAGGCGACGGGGTACGCGACGAAAGAGGCGCGCTTCCGCGAGCACGACGAGCTGCGCTACTCGCTCCGTGCGGCGCGACGTGCGACGAGGCTATGGCTGAACAGCACGTGGCACGTGGTTACTGCCGATATGGCGGACCCTTCGCCAGAGCTCCGCAGCACGGAGAGTACGATCGCTCGGTGGCCTATAGCTGGATGTGGCAGCGATGCGGCGTCTCGGCATTGTCGCCTCGGGCTGGTGCCGCAGTGGCTGGATATCGAGTGCGGGTTCAATATTAGTGCGCAGGGGCAGCCCCCGATCATGTTGCATCATGGTGGATTATTCGCCGGAGCCTGGTGCTATTAGCACTGACAAAGCACCTCTCATTTAGATACTCAACTCTTTCATCTAACTGGGGATCCGCGCTCTGAGCTACAGGCTGATGACGCTGCACAGTGGCTCGCCCAGGTTGTTCCGAATTTCAACAGGTGCGTGTCGGTCGATTACTTTCCTCCCACCAAACCGAAGACCTGCCGCTCCCTAGCCATGCCGTTGAGTCGCAGCTCGCCAACCTCAGCCCCGATATCGTAGCCGACAACATGTTCGTTTCCATTCCTCTTTTCTCATCCGTCATCCGACCAACATACTAACACCATGCCATTCCAAGTGTCGCGTTGAACGACGACCAATTCCTCATGCTACTCACCCCGCCCTCCGCATTCCACACGACGCTTTACGGGCCCGTGTTCCGCATGGACCCATACCTGCTCGTGGGTGGGGACGACACCGGCGCGGAGACGGCGGCGGCGAGTGGCGCTCGATCCCGTGGAGCGCGCACCTCCTCGGCACGTACTCCACTTCCTCTCCCTCATGCGCTGCTTACCCTTCTGGCACACAGATGAGCGCTTCGGCACACGGCGCCGTCCGTACATAAAACATAATGCGCGCGCGCTTTCGCTCCCTTTGCTGCACGAAGCCGCGCTCGCGTTCGGCGAGGCGTTCGCCGCGACGCCACTCTCGCGCTTCCGCGGGGAACATTTTGCACCACGCGAGTGGGAGGTGAACACGATTTTTCTCGCGACACATTTTGTTATTGAGCGCCATCGGGAGGCGCTGCTGTGGAGCTGGGTTGTTGGCAAGTGGGGCTCGCAGGCGCGGATGTCGGGTATGTTGGATGAGAAGACCAAGGTAGCAATGTGGGCGGAGCTTGGCGGGAGGGATGGAAAAAGCGAGATAAACCTGAGGATGGCGACACGCAAGACGATGCAGGACATTGAGCCGAATTTAAAAAGGGCGGAGATCAAGCCGCCACGCGCACCCAAGTCGCTGCTGGAGGCGGACACGGTTTATTCATGGGGTACGTCTGCCAGTATTCCCTCGTTATTCGATGCTTCGTTTGCTGATGAATGGATGGATGGGCAGTGTCAATGAACGGGTACAGCCCAACGTGGCACAACCTTGCATCGCACATCTCCATCTCGCGTGACAAGTGTCTCGGCGCGAACGACGAGCGTGCGTGGGACATGTTTCGACGGCTTGTCATGGACGACATATCCTGCGGCGACCAAGGTGCGATTTGACCTTATGCAGTTTTCATAGCTCATCTTCCCGACGCAGTCATATCCGCGCTCATGCACGCGTCCAAATCCGGGCTCGGGGTCTTCCTCCCTCCGCACTCTGTGCCACCGCCACCGCCCTCCTTGGCGGACCCTATCATCCTCCCCCTCGTCTTACCCGTAGCACCGACGCCTTTCCCCGCGAATCCGCGTGCGTTCGTGGTGCGCCTGATCCAGCGGTACTCTTATGCAATCGGCGAGTCGGCCATGTACTTCGTTGGCCCGCAGAGCGCGCAAGCGGCTAGTCGCCTGCTGCGTGACGCAGACCGGCAGCGGAACATCGCGCTGATGTGTATTAATGATGATTTGGGAGATGATGAGGTGGAAGTGAGGGCTGCGGATGAGGTGATGCGGCAGTGGTTTGAGGAGAGGTGGCCGGAGAAGTTGGAGTGTGAGAGGTAGGGGGAGTGAGCACATATGCTTCTGGGGTGAAGTCATCCACTGATATTATTACTGTAGTGTCGTCACGCCGCTATTCTATCCCTAACAACTTCCTCCGACATGTTCTTTTTCGTTGCTCAATGGCAGTGGGGGACATTCGGACCTGAATCATCCAGGACATAGTATTTCATAGTCTTCCATTTAGATCGGCGCGTCCTGATCAACTTAAAAAGGAACTGATCAAAACGAACTAGCTAGTAGATTGCAAATTATAAGATAAGAACAAATATGACGATCATGCTGTTCTATCGTGGAAAGTGCTCTGCAAGTGCTGCGCATCGATTGCTTTTGGATTCAAGTGTATAATCTAAATCTGCGTAATTCACTGCGTTCAAGTCCCCCGTAGACAGAGGGTCTGTCTACCTGGGTAGACACAGGGTAGACTGACCTGTCTGGCTACCTCAGTCTATGTTGCGTACACATGCCCAGTTCACCTGAGTCTACCATGTGTCTACCCTGTAGATAGGGGTAGACAGACCTGGGCCAAGGTAGACTGACATAGACATAGTCGGGCTGACATCAACATCGGGTTTTGCCGGTGAAGTTTCAACCCAGGTCGATGTGAAGTCCACAGTGAACTGTAAGCGAGTTGCTGAAGAGGGGAAATCAAGTGATTCTTGATCTGATGGCTACCACTGTCAATCTATTTGCACATGTTGGCACAGGTTACATAAACACTCTTACACGCAGGCCAAGACGGGGATAGTGGGAAGGAGAGATGTCCAGACACAGGAAAGACCTAGGTGAGCCCAAATTAATAGTGTAAGTTTGGACGGGGTGTGTCTACCAAGAGAGACCGAGGTAGACAGAGGTAGCCGAAGGCTGTCCACCTTAGGTAGACAAGGTAGACAGAGGTAGACAGAGGTAGACCAACATGTGTCTACATGTCATGGTACACATATGTCTACCCGGGTAGACAGAGGGTAGACAAAGGTAGACAAAGGTAGCCTAAGGTGTGTCTACAGGGGGCTTGAACACAGTGATTTCGAGCGCGCTGTGGACTTTTGAGGTCGGATCACGCCGCCTCTGCTAACCAGTACCTGCTTGTTCCTTATTGGGACCCTCCGCAGCAATACAAATTATCCATCCTTCCTTCCTTCTTTCCAACTCTCAACCATCGACATAGGGATCGACGAATTCTCCCTGGGTTTCCCTGACACCCAAACACAGGAGGCTTCGTTTTGCCGCTGCTGCGCCCTTGCTACGCGACAGCCGCTCTGGGTTCCCAACCAGGCAGTGTTTCGAAGTTCCCGGGCAATTATGGGTATCCCAACCAGCCCATCCAGCCGCTATGTCTTTTCGAGGTCAAAATTTGCCGTCGAGCAGTAACTAATACACGCCTAGCCAGTGCATTTATGTTGACCCGTGCTAGTGTGGACGTCAAGGTCTAAACGTTGAAAAGTTGGAATCATAAAATTGGCAGCAATTGCACAATATATATCTTCCCCGCTCTACTGTGCGAAAGACGGTCTTATTCGGCCTGCCCGGAATCTACAACACACCTTCCTTCACGATGGATCGGCTACATTTTTCAAACGACTTGGAAAATCAAACTCGACAAACGAGTTAACACCTAGGCCTGAGATAGATTCACCCATCAGCGAGAAATTTGCCACGCCACAAGGTAACCAACCACAGATATCCGGATACTATGATACAACATTGGCACCGAACTGTAAACCTACTCACTGTGAGAGACCGTGAATGTGCTGGGCAATTGCAACGTTTTTGGTGATCAGGATCCGTTTTTTTTTTGTTTCTGTTTGAAAGGAATCAAGGAAAGTTTGGAACCATTCAGACAAGCTTGGATGGGGGACCCAATCGAGAGGTTTGTCCAACCCACTCTTGGGGGTGAAAGGACGGATCAAGGCCCGATGATGGGAGTCAAGCTACTTAGCTAGTTAAGCCCAACCGCTGTCATCTCAGCCTTTACTTCCATGTCGCTGCTCAGTAGTCCGCCCGAGGTTCGCGGTATAATCTTGGACTTCTGCTTCCCGCCGCCCCAGACTTAGGTGCAAATCATCCCGTACCGCACCTCCTGCCTGTCTGCCGACTCGATCTCCCGTTGGCTTTATATCTCGTGTGCAAGCTAATCGCCTCCGAGCTGGGGCCGCTGCCCGCCAAGCTGCGCCGGCTCGACTTCACCTACATCATCCGCGGGCCTTCCCTTCACAACGGCTGGCGCCCCGAGTACGGCGACAAACACGACGACGACTATCACCACTTCCCCTCCATTATGCGTTTTGCAGAACGCGTACGGCTCGTCGGTGCCGGCCCTATTCGCTCGCGCGGCCGCGGGCTGGGGTCTGCGTCGCGCTACCTCGAACCTGGCCCGCAGTGCGCGTTGAAGGTGCTCGAGGTCCAGCCCCGCGCATGGAGCAAGTCGTTCTTGGTTTTTATCCTACTCAGGCATTTGGGCGCCATGACGACGCATCCCGACGTTGCGGGGCGTCTTGAGGTGCGCCTTATACGGGACGCGGACGATCCCCTGGTGCCGGATGAGGAGGTCAGGGCGGGGTTGCGGGCGTATCAAGCGCGAAAAGAGGCGGGCCGACTTGAGGGGCCGATTTCTGTTGACTTGGCTGCGCTGGAGGAGCAGGGCAGGGAGGGTAATGTGGACATGGAGAAGATCGAGGTGTGGTTGAAGTTCCAGGACGTGGAGGACGTGAACCAGCGTTCGGATTGGAAGGGGCCGTTGAATAACGACGATGTGTAATGTTACCGGACATCGCATGCATTGACGTTATGTGAGCAGGGAAAAGAGTTTCGATATAGGTTGACTTTAATTGCCCAGCCAGACCGGTGGTTAGCCCCAAGTGAGACTGCAGCGCCCGAGGTACCTTCCAGATTTATATTTGGTCAACGCATACTTACAGCCCGTGAGGGTCTGTCTTGTCATCCGTTCGGTTGCCGACTTGAATTATTGAGCCAGCTACGAGCCAGAAACCACGAAGAGGAGCCCTGTACGGATGATAAATCATTCGGCCTGAGGCTGCGAGCAGCGAGTTGAAGAACGCGGCGGGATTGGGAAAGTAAAATCACAGCTGCATCATGTTTATGATCCTCCCGCACGGACCCGCAATGCCGTTATGATCCGCACCGCTCATTGCCACCAACTTGCCACCTGGAATTGCACTTCGAACGACGATATGACTCTACACGGAGGCAGGCCAGTGGCTAAGGATAGAAGAAAATGTGCCATTTGCAATGGAGCGCCCAAGATCTTTGCGAATCTGGTACCGGAAAAACAGACTCACCGAGGCTCTGGTCGATGACAAGGATGCTCAAGGATGTCGATAACAAAGGATGCTCAATGATGTCGATAACAAATTACTTGGAAATCGTCAGCCAGAAGAACTCGATGGAGAATTTGCGCGTCCGTGACAGGGCGTGTCCGCTGTCCAATGTACGGTGTCACTGTTATAATCTCTATCTCACTGACAGATCTGTAGACTGATTTCAGCCATTCATTCGTTCCACATGCTCGACCGCACCTGGCTCATGGGTGGTACACATCTGTCGCTTCGTTCTGCCTCCCGCAGCGCTACCAAATCCACACTCCACCACATTCCGCTTCGAGGACAGCACCGACTTCAACAAGGCTCCTAAGTCGAAGACAGTGCGAACTGAAGTGGAAAACCGACGTATACTGGCTGGGTCTCTTCAAGAACCTATTCTGCGGTGGCTTACCATCTCCGCTTATCTTGTGGCGCTCCTAATCGCCGTACATTAACGGTACGCAGCACGCTAGCCAAAACCTCCCGGCTTGTACATATACGCCGTCAACCCCCCCGACCGCAAATGGTGGACTCATGTCTGTATAAAATCAGACCCCGATGGTCCCACCCATACACCTTCAAGATGTCGCCCCTTCACGATCTGTTCAAGCGTAACCACCCATTGTCTGACACAGACTCGCAAACCCCGCTGCTAGCCACCTCCAAGCGTGGCATTAAGCATCACGTGTCGCAATCGTCGGGCGGCGCACCCACTGACTCGACGCTAACCTTTCACAACGGGGGAACCCACGTTCCGAAGCGCAGACGCCCCGATTTTTCCAAGCTAGGCAGGTTTTTATTGTCGATTCCCGATAAACGTTTGGACTGACCACACCTGCAGGGGTCCCGGAATGGTATGCTGAGAATCCACCGCCAGCCCCGCTCGTGCCTGGGACGGAGGTGGTAAACGCCGCTGCCGGCGTTCGCCACAGGGCAGGCCAGCGCTCTCTATGTACCCGAAGGTGAAAAGTCATGGCTGGAGCTCGTATTGTATAGCCATGCGCACCCAGAATCGAAGTTGGCAGTGTATCACAACGCGGGTGTGTATATCCGATGCATGCCTCGTATATAACTAATCTGTGAAGCAAGCCGTGATCAACGGCGAGGTGCGCGTGGCCCTCGACGCGCCGGCGAATCTGGGAAGCATCGACGTTTGGGTGCGTCTCACTTCATCTTATTTTCGTCTATTTTCTAAAGCACGGAGGTAGATCGTCATTTCTTCGGACAGTGCCGCCGACGATTTCAAGCTTCCTTTTGCAGCCATGAAAGTCAACGTGTGGAATCGCAAGAAAGGCGACCCGAGGTCTACCGCGTCTGCCAGCGAGCACCCCTTCTCGGGCGAATTCCCTGCGGGAACCTTCGTATTTCCCTTCGAGTTCCCTGCGCTGCCGGAGGATACGCTCGTCAAGCACCCGAACCACACCCACCGAAAGGTACGCACATCCCCGCTTTCTTTGACTTGACGTCTTTCTGATCACCATATGCAGAACCATGCGCGCGTCCCGCTCCCTCGTACGTCCTCCCCACCCCTCCACCCAGTCTTCCGTGCTGACCACACCTCGCCTGCCGCAGCGAGCTACTACGTCCGCTCAGCCAATATTAACCCTTTCAGCTTCTGGGTGTCGTCAAGTACGTCGCAGGCGTGAACGTCATGCGCGAGGGGCTCGGCGCAATCGACGACGAGTTCGACACCGAGTTCCAGTACACCCCGCTCTATAAGCCCGTAGCCCACACAAAGAGCCCATTCCCGTGCCTTCCGACGCGCGAGGACTGGCCTTTCGCGCGAGAGACGTTCGGCGGGTGGACTCTCACGCCCTTCGGAGGCCGGGGCCGTCTTGGGGAAGAGCTCGTCGAGGTCGAGGGGATCGTACGTTCTCCTTTCTTTTCTCTTTGTCCTCGCTCACGCGCGATATGTAGCTCGGGATCCAGAACCCCGCCGTCTACACCGCGGGTCAGACGCTCGAGTTCTCCCTGGTGCTGTGGTCCGGGGACCTGCGCGCGCTCGAGGCGCTGGGCCAGCCCGGCGCGGTCGAGGTGGGGCTCTACCGGGCCGACGTGTTTGCTGCGAATGCGCTCGATCCGCGGGCAGACACGCGCGGGGATCAGTATACCACCAAGATCGCGATGGGGAGGGCGTGGCGTACGGTGGATGGACGACCGGCGGGGGATGTGCTGGGTCTCGAGACCGGAGCGGGACACACGGCCGTGCATGCTGTGGCTGGCGGGGACGAGACGAGCACGAGTGGCGAATCACAGGACACGGATGCTGTCCGCGCCCCGTCGCCCACGCCGTCCCTCGAGGACCTCAATGCGGCGGACGAGCACCACATCGACGACCACTTCGTGCGCCTCGATGGCGAGGTATGCATCCCCGCGTGTACCTGCCCAAGCTTCCGTTATACGCACATGGGTCGCGAGGTGTGTCTCCTTCTGCCTACCTGCCTTCGTGCTAACGTTGCGCTCCAGTACTTCCTCAACATCCTCATCCGGCACCCGCATTACGAGCACATCTCGCAAGCGGGGCGGGCCTCACGGCCGAATGCCCCGTGTGGTACGTCGTCGGCGATCGCTTTGCGCATGCGCATCCACCAGAGCACGACCTCACGGCATTGCCGGTTAATGGGAGCATCGTCCCTGTGGGTCCCGACGCCGTCCGCGCGCCAGTGAGCATAGGGGCGTATATGCAGGAGAAACGTCCGACGTCGAAGTTTGCGAGGATGGCTTAACTATTGAGTGGACGGTGGTATTCCTTTGTGTCATATTTTCATTTTTTGGGTGGGGATTTGGTTTCTAGCTGTATTCGCTATTTAATAAAATAGGTCTCTAGGGTCCAGACTGCAGAAGTGGGGCATGAGTTCATGGGCACAGCTTTGAGAGCATCCAAGTACTGTGCAACCGATGCAATCCTCCATTGAATTCTCTTCTCCCATACGTCCCCCGTCAATACTCACCTCGGCTGCGTTTCCCTTCAATAAGCCTTGCTCATCGATCTCGTATCCTTACCCACCGACTTTCGACTTTGCCCATCGAGATATGTATTCGTTTTTTCCCGTTACTTTGAAATAGCATATGTACACCTCTAAGATTAAATAGCAGCATAACAAGTACATCGATACAGGTCCATTGATCAAGATATCCGGCATGTGTGTAGGTATCGTATTCGTCGGATGCGGAAGCAGTCTAGGTCCCGCACGCTGATCTATAATGTAGGACGTCGCGGCTCGGAGCGGGGGAGGAATGTGTAACAAAGGAGGGAGGTGTCGTCACTTAAAGATGGCTCTGCGGCGCCTCTCCGGGCACCAGCCCCAGCATATGCTCCACAATCTCCTGCGGCGTCGTCACATGCCAGCTCGCGAGCGTCCGCTTGCTGCTGTGCCCTACCGCCGTCGTGAAGACACAGTCAGGCTTTATCGCAAGGTCGACGGGCGGCGGCGCTTTGCCCTCGTCGAGGAGCGTGACGCTCAAAGGTGCCTCCATCGTTGCCTTGGTGGCGCCCGTGCCGAAGAGGATAAGCGCGCGGAACATGTCTTCGTCGGTCTGGATGGGTGGTGTGAGCAGATGCGGACGAGGATGAATGGGAACAGGGCATACCTTATCATCGCCCGCGCAGAAGATGAACTCTGCGTCGGGGTTCTTGTACAGCAGCCGCTTCACGATCTCGCCCTTGTTTACCGCGATGGGCCGCACCTCCAGATTCTTCTTCCCCACCAGCACTGTGGTGGTGTCCTGTCAGCTGGCAATCCAGAAGTTAGATGGGAGGACACACCTTCGATCGGACGCTTGTGCGCGAGGTTGTTCTCAAGGAGGGTCCTGGCACTGCCTGCACTGGAACAGTCTGCCGTATATGCGTGAGCCGCATATCTACGGACGACAGTAACGACTCACCCCCACTCCGGGTCGCTCGCGCGATAATGCCACGTAATCGAGCTCTTCTTCATCTCCACCACGCTCCCCGTCGTACGCTGTCGTCCCAATCAGCATCTCCGTGACAGGAAAACCGCAACGCGACGCACTTCAGTATAATACCGGAACACCTCCTCCACCTCTCCCATCCACTCCATATCCAGCTTCTCCGTCAGATTCGTCCACTTGTCCTCCCCGGGCTCGCGCATGAACTTCACGATACAAGATAATGTCAGCATTCCATTTAGGCGTGCGTGGAGAACGCAAACTCACTCCTCCATGTTCCGCGCTGAACCCGACGTTCTTCAAGTGCCCCAGATGCTGCTCGAGGAACTCGCCGTCGCGCCCCGAGATAATGTACACGACGTTACGCGGGTCCGCCGCCAGCCGCTCGAGTGCTTCGAGCGTTGCGGCTGAGGGGACTGCCATGGAGGGTGTCTTGACAATCGGCGCGAGGGTGCCCTGGCGTACGTATCAGTTTAGGTCGAAAGGGACGGGAGGGAAGAACACACGTCGTAATCGAAGAAAAACAGCCTCTTCTTCGCCGAATGGTACCTGCTCTCCAGCACGTCCCGCGGGATGTACGGCGTCCTTCTTGCGGTTTCCTGCAAGCGTATATCAGTACTCATGTCTGTCATTTCCTTTCTCCTTCAGCGCGCTCTCCTCTCGTCGCACGAGGGACGGAGATAAAGATGAAGGAAACACTACACACCTTCCCGCCCAACTGCCCCAATAGCATCTTCACCAACACCGCCGCCCATGTATGCGACGTGTGCGTCGTCACGACCTTGTGCAGCGCTTCGTGCCGCGCGAGCTTCTCGTGCGAGGACATGAGAAGACCCTCGTTGATTGCGGCGGCGACGTCCTGGTGATGACGAATCAGCGATCGGGCTCAAGATGAGGAGGGCGGGGAACAAGGAGAGGAGGAAGGAGCGGCAGGGCAAGGCGACGGAGAGGAGGATGGGACGGATAAGGGGAGGGCAAAGATGGGGGTCGAGGACGAGGAGTAGAAAGTCAAGGTACTGACCCCCAAATTCCACGGATTCACCATGAGCGCATGCTCCATATGCTTGCTGATGCCCATAAACTCGCTCAGCACGACGGGGGACTGTTTCGTGCGGCCCTGGAGGAATAATAGTCAGCATTCGTGCAAGGATGGAGCTTCTCCAGTTCGAGTCCGATTCAAGGGCGACATGCCACTGCGTCGACTCGACAAAAGAGCCGCCACTCGTTGGGTAGCCGCTAAAGCTACCCGTATGTAGCGAGTACGGAGCGTCTCATCGAAAAGCCGTCTACTCGGGAGGGAGGGGAAGACATCGAAGTAAACGAAAACCCACCTGCGCGATAACAAACTCCATACTGGTCGTATTCATCCCGTCCCGCAGCGGCGTGATCACCGCGAGATCCGCCACGCTCAGCAGCGCGTAGAACTCGTCCTTCTTGAGGGTTGGTGGCTGGGTGGACGTCAGCGAGTGTTATGCGATCAAGAGGGAAAGGGAGCGAAGGGGAGTATAAAGAGAGGTATACGAGAGAAGCAAAGGAGGGGAAGGAGAAGGGAAAAGGAAGGGAGTGTAATGCCGCATCTCCGCCTGCCACAGCCGCATGGCTGAGCTGCGTCGCATTCCGCGCCACAACATTCACCCCGCCGGTCCTCAGTCGCGTCGCCTCACACGACTCCCCGCCCCGACTGAGCCGCTTTAACACTCTCAGGCGCCCCTCCACCGCACAACGCCCGACACGCCCTACTCCCCGTCGTTCGCCCCCGCCTCGACCTATCCCATCCCATCGTGTGCGTCTCTCGCACCATCCGCATCCCGCGGCAGCGCCCCGTCTCCACACAAGATGGGGAGGCCGAAACAAACAGTCCAAGAAACGAGAAACGCGCCACTCACTAATGATGCACCGGGATAAAGTCCAGACTCCCAAACTCGCCGTTGATACTCGCGACGAGCTCGCTGATCTGCCGCTCGAGCTTGGGCGAGTCGCTCAGCGAGGGGGAGGTTACCTGCGGGCGGATCAGTATATTGGATTAAAAGAGAGACGGAGAGGGAGAAGTGTAGAAGGAGGGACGGAGAGAAGCGAGAGGAGGACGGAAAGTGGGAGAGAGTAGGATGAGTGGGCAGGAGAGGGGCGGAGAGTCGGGGAGATGAGAAGCACGAACCTGAATCAGCACCACATTCCCCACCCACTGCGGGTACGTCTGCAGCAGCTTCTGGAAGGCTTGTAACTGTAGAATAGATGCGCGTCAGCTAGTCTCTTTACTTTATCCCCCTACAACCCGGAGAATCGAAGCAGATAGAGCAGCGTCAGAGCGAGACGCGACGTATCCCTCCCCCCTCCGAGCCTGTTCCTCCATCCTAACAAAAGAGGAAATGGGGACCCGCCGCACACAACGCAGACCGAAAGAATCGCGGCTCTCCCCGTCGACAAACTATGAGGGCGAAACACACACCTTCTGCAGCACCCCCTTGACCACATCGAGCTTGTCCCGCCCCACGACGATCTTCTTCCCCTCGTAGAGCGCGCGCAGCGCGGCGAGCTTGGGGGCGATGCCGGGCCGGAGGCTGGGAAGCGGCGTCAGTGGGGGGCAAGACGAAGGGAAGGCGTGGGCGGAGAAGATGCAGAGGGAGAGGAAGGGAGGAAAGAGGCAGCCGTTTGCCCAAAGACAGGAAGGAAGGAACGGTAGGATGCGGAGAAGGAAAGCACCGATGACACGGGGAGGACGGGAAGACGAGCCGCAAGGCACGCCACGCCGGCCTTGCATCTAACGACAACGACGATACGGCAGCAGGCGCTCCCCGCCCATTCGTCGCCTTCCTCCCCCGTCTTTCTATCCACCACTCGCCGCTGGTCGTGTCATCCCAGCAACACGCGCACCCCCGCCCACAACATAGTGGCATGCAGGGAACACGAAGAGCAGGGAACACAAAGAGAAGAAGAGAACGCGACTCACATATCCCTTGCCACCCGCTCCGCGTCGACGCCCACGGGGCAGTGCGTCACCGCCGTGACGTGCCCCTCCGCGTCGATCCCGCGCGGCGTCGTCTCGAACCCGCAGACGCGGATGCACGTCGAGGTGAAGTGTCTGGGAGGCGTCAGTATAAGGGGAAGAAAGAGGAAGGAGGAAGGGGGGAAGGGGAGGGAGCGGGGAAGCAGAAACGGGAGAAGGAGAGAAGGGATGGGGGAGGGAGGGTGAGGGTGAGATGCGAGGGTGGACGGAGAGAGATGGAGCAGGAGAGAAGCCGACAAGGAATATAAGGTGGGCAATGGTGGGAGCAGACGGAGACCAAAGACAGAGATGTACGGGGAGGAAATGAGGGAGAGAGGGAGGGGGAACACGGATGGGGAGGGCAAATGGGAGGAGAGAGATGGATCCAAAAGCCACCAACGCACCTCGAATACGAATACGTCTGGAAGCACACCAGGTCTGCGCCCACCATGCCGTCGAGGATCTCTTTGCGTCCTGTGGGGAACGTCAGTCCCGGGCAAACACCTCTTCCACAAATAAAAGAAAGAAACAGAAACACGGCACTCACTTGGCAAACAGCGAAACACCTCGCTGCTGGGAAACGGGGTGTGCACGAACAGGCCGACGACGGCGTCGGGGACTTGGCGCGCAGGAGCTTGGGCACGAGAAGGAGGTGGTAGTCGTGGATCCTGGGGGTGTCGTGTCAGTATAAGTTGCGGGTGGTAGGGAGAAAAGGGGAAGGGAGGTGGGCGAGGGAAGGCGGGAGGAATCCTTCTCCCTTCCCAGTCTCCGCCTCCTCAAACCGCCAAAAGGAAACGGCAACCAACTCACCAAACCAAATCGCCCTCCCTGTACTCCCTTGCGACGGCGTCTGCGAAGGCGCTGTTGGCGGCGGCGTAGGACGCGTAGTGGGTGTCCTGGGAGACGTCTGTGGCGGAGGAGGCGACGTCCTGCCAGAGGAGGTAGTGGAAGAGGGGCCAGAGGGCTGTGGGAGGAGCGGGGTTAGTATGTGGGTATGGTGACAAGAAACGCCACCCACTAGTCTTGCAATACCCCTCATAATGGCCGTGGGCGACGCTATCCTCAAGCCACACGGGCACGTACTCGGTCTTGCGATTATCGTCCGGGTCGCTCTCCTTCGGCTGATAAGACTGCAGCGCGGTGCGGAGCGAGGCGCGCAGGGCAGGGGAGACGGTGGAGCTGGGGACGGTGCGGCCCTTGTCGGTGGGGGATTCCGTGGGGGCGGTGAGGGGTCGCTGGTGGGTGTGGACGGCGCCTGGGCAGGAGAGGAGACGTTGATGGCGCCGGTCCAGCCGATGATGAGCTGCTCGTGGGTGGCGGCGAGGGAGCGGATGCCTGAGATCATCGCGGCGTGGCCGTACCGCGGCTCGAGCGTCCACGCGCCTTCCGCTGCTTCGCCCTTATCTTGCTTCGACACACCATCGATCTCGCCCGCCTCCAAGGGGGGCGTCGGCGGGGCATCGTCGGGGCGTGGGGCGGTGGTAGGCGTGACCGCGGCGGCGCTCAGGGTGGCCATGACGGGGAGGTAGTGGCACACATGCAAGACACGCCCGGAGAGCGGGATGCCGGCGGCGCGGTGGTCGGCCTCGAGGGCGCGGACCTGGGCGCGGACCTCGTCGAGCGAGATGTCGTCTCCGAGGCGGGTGTAGGGCTCTGCAAAGCTGTCCATGTTGTTTGTCTTGTCTTTCTTCAAAGTGAATACGGTGTTGCCTAGAATACAGCAGGCAGGCAGACGCAGCAGAAAGAGAAGAGCCGTGTAACCCGAATTCGCGCTTTAAACAAGTACTCGTCCCTGGTGATTCTCTCTGATAGCTGAAATCGGATGGAGGAGCGAAGATTGTTGGGCGCCTTCCCGATTAGGAAGTTGCTATGCGGGATGATGACGGAAGGAGATCGTCAGACATCACCGAGGTGACGCCGTCCATCCAACGCGTCCACAGCTGGGCCTGGCCATCTTAGCACAGTACATTTTACAGGGCGATGTATTGTTAGCTACAACTCGGCACGTTCCGAAAGGGGACATAGCAGCGCTTCAATTCATCCTGAGTCTTATCCATCCAGGGCACGGGTGTCGACCAAGGGGCGACCGACTCCGAGGCAGACAGCTCGCTCGTCGGCATCAGCGGCTATCGATTTCTTACAGCAGAACGAACGTGGGTATTCATTGCGGACGGCTCTCCGTGCGCTCTGCAACGTCTAGAGTCTGGACCCGGCCGACACGTTCGTCTTCTATTCGGACCGCTACTTTAAAATTTTATCACGGTTATCGAGGGACTGCATTCAACTTTCAAGTGCCAATCCGCGGTGTCACTTCAACTTGGCTCTGCCTGGGTCCGCTGTCAACTTAAAACTCTTTGATCTCTTGGCTTGTCTTTCCTGGACGCTCAGCCCTAACTGATACACCCCTGACGATATTTTAATCCCCTGACCTGACATCTTATCTGCAACTTCACCAACTTCGGTTCCGAGCAAACGCCGATAAACCCACCCGTGACTTCCTTCCTGTTTACGGCTGCGTTACGTCCCGCCCGCTTCCCTAACGAGCCTGTGGGTAAAACTACCCGGATCTATTCTATTCTACCAATCCCCCACGGCTCGGCTCCCAAACTCGCCTGTCAACCGCCGAAACTGAGTACCACAAGCAAGACCACAAGTCAAAGCCAAGTTCGAGTTCGAGTTCGAGTAGACAAGTCCAGGATATCAAGGCCGAGTTCAATTTCGTTTCGTTTCGTTCAAGCTCAACGGCGAGCTCGAGTAAAAGTTCGAGGCAGATCGAGTTCAAGCCCACGGTCGAGTCAGGTCGAATTCAGGGTCTTGTTCAAGTGCACGTCCAAGCTCAACTTGTTCCCGTTCAACGCCAAGCGCTGACTTCTCGAGTTCTACTCGAAGCGCCCAAGCTCGCATTCCAGTCCAACTTGAAGCACTCAGGTTCACGTTCCTGTCCAAGTTCAAGCACCCAAGTTAAGCTCGAGCCCACGCTCGCTCGCGCGAGTCAACCTCGAGGAGGCCAAATCCGAGTTCGTTCGCATCGCCACCCTTGGGATGAATAAACTAATTTACTTGCGTGAAATTCTTCTCCATTGTTACGGTTATGCATGCCGGTATTCTAGATCTCATCTGCAACCTCGACAGCTTCGTCTCGAACCCGAATCCTCAATCAAGGTTGAGTCTGAGTCGGGTCAAGTTGATTTCGAGTCAGGTTGGGGTCGAGTTCGAGTTCAAGCTCAAGCGCTCAAGTGCTTGCTCACGTTCAAGTTCGAGTTGAATCCAGGCTCAAGTTCACGGTCGAGTTCAAGGTCGAGTTTGAGGTTCACGTCCAAGGGCAACTTCGCGTGCAAATGCAAGTTCGTGTCCAAGTTCAAGTTCAATTTCGATGTCGAGTCCAAGCCCAAGCCGAGTCCAAGCTTGCGTTCGAGCTCGTGTTGTTCAAATCAAGCACCCAAGCCCAGCTCGCGTTCGAGTTCAAGTTCAAGCTTAAATGCAAGGTCAAGGCCAAGTTCACTTTCGTTCAAGGTCGAGTTTGAGTTTTTTCAAATCAAGCAGCTCGCGTTCAAGTTCAAGTTCAAGTTCAAGCCCGAGTCAGGTCAAGTCGAGCAAGCTCAAGTTTGAGCCTGTCAGGTTCAAGTTCAAGCACGCGTGAGCAAGTAAGTCAGGCTCGAGTCCAAGCCCGAGTTGTTGTTCAACGTTCAACGTCCAACCTCCAACACTCAAGGCCAAGCCGAGTTCGCGGCGTGAGCGTTCAATACAAAGGCTTTTTCTCACCGAAAATAAAGTGCTCTGCGAACTGCGCTCGTACCCCGTGCTTTCTGTGTTTCGTATATAACGGAGTTGTGATTTTCCGCTATCAGCCGGAATCTCCCGTGTGATTACCGATGTACGGAACGGGAGGTAAAGGGACGAGCGGGTCATCCTACCCTCCCACATCGGTGAGCCGGGGCGGTATCGGCTTCGCTGAAAGCGGACGACAGGCGTACGGAGATAGCGCTAGCGCTCGGTGCCACTGTATATATTTCACGACAGATCCTCTGGAAATGACTTGAGCTTGTTGGTATCGAAAAGCTCGCGTACATACCTTGCCTCAAGACTGTAGATTTTCACCGCCTGCAAGCAGGCCTCCAGCCGGTATCGTCCCAGTGAGCGGTCGGCCAGTATATGCGCTTGACGACGCATAATAGAGTATTGCGCACAACGCCGTCGAGGTTGGCCGCGCAGGTCGAGGGGGAACTGGACGTGCACGCCAGAGCTAAGTTAAGGTGGGGGGGATTGGCGCGTGCATGATGACAGACGGGATTAACGGCAACTCGGGTGATAGTGCCGTTATGACAGCGCATCAAATTACTTACTTAGATGAATGCGGTCGACGAGAGGAGCTGCCAGGAAGATGGGAGGGAAAGGAGTGCAGGTGAGGGCGATGGTATGAGGGCGAGGCGGGGAGGCGCTGTGAGGCGGCACAAACTCGAAATAGACTGATGCGAGTCACGCGGCAAGCCCCGGACCACCAGAAGACATTTGTTGAGCATTCACCCATGGTTCGCCGCTGTTCGCCGTTATAACGGAAGCACTTTGCCTTTTTCGAGCCGTTCTGGAAAACCATGGCAGTGGCGCAGAAGAATAATGCCGAGATTGTTCGGCCGCGGTTCACAGACCTTATGACAAGTAACGGACACAGTGCACGGAAGCCTACCACGTTGCAGCCACGACCTTGAACAGCTACACCCATGTCCGAGTGCACTACTATCCCCCCAATCCCGACATCTCTGGCATTGGAGTCCGCATAGCGATCTATGTACAGAACCTCTTGTGCTTTGCACCCGTCGTTGCACACCTTTGGGATGGCAACATCTCGGCCGAGGAGATGAAAGGCGTGAAGGACCAATCTATCGGAATCCTTGCCATTGCTTTTGCAATTCTCATCTCCACCATTATTGAAGCTACTGGACAGGGTCTAACCAACTTCCATGCTGCTGTTATTCTTGATTTGAGTTGGATGAACAATACTAGCACCTGGATCTGGTTCCTGTTATATGCCCACAGCCTCACCAAGTCAAATGAAGGAAAAGACTCGGAAAAGAGACCCATCCCTGCAGCATGGTCGAACTGGGTCATTGTTCTGCTCTCCCCTCTTCGCTATCTTGTGACTGGCCGTGATCCTCTTGAGAAAAAACCAAACACTGAAGAAGATGCTCCTGCCAGTGAGAAACTGGCTGGAAAGCAAAAGCCTGGAGCTCAATATTGTCCTCAAACTTTGCTTGTAGTTGTCCAACGTGTCTGGTACTTGGTCTCCCAGAAACCTGTTCTCACCCTCGGTTCCCTCCACCTATCTCTTATGAGCGCTATTGGCCTGTGGCTCTGGAGTAATCCACCCAAATTTGGCACCCCTATCCACTGCACTCCAACCCTTACTATTGTTGGGAGTAGTGTGCCCTTTTCATCACAGGGATTGCATGGGTTTTCATTAGCAATGTATTCCCTTCTCCTTATTCCTGGTTTCAACCTGGTTCCACCCTTCCTCTTCTTCCTGGCACTCCATATAACATACAACAAGTTTCGACAACATGCTTCCCAGGCTTGTAAAAGCATCTGGCATAGGGAAACATTGCATGATCCAGAGTCCAGCACAGATGCTCCTCCACCCATACAAGCAGAGGATTCTGATCAAGCTCCTCCAGCAGCAAATCACACAGCATTTCTCATAGTTGGCTTGATTTGTCTTGTGGCTATCAACATCATCCTCCTTGTTGATGTCGAAGTCACAATTGCACATAATAATCATGGCCAATCTCAGGAAGAGGATGATGGGCTTTGGCCAGGTTCTCGCTTTGCTCCTTCTTGTTGTTCCACTGCGTGATTTTGTGACATCTATTCTGGAAATTTCAAAAAGCATTCAGGAGTGGTGAAAAGGCCAGGGATAGGCTCAGCATCCTTTAACAAACATCTCTCAGCTATTGTCCAAGACACTTTTGATAACCATGATTTCAAGATCTTGATTGACCAAGATGCAATGCCAATGTAAAATTGATGAGTATGTAAAAATGATATTCCCATGTCATGGACATGTACTGAGCTCTAAGCAGAGCCAGCAGGTCGGGAAGATTTGGACCCTTCTACAGCTGCAGCACGAAGGGGAATGTTGACCTAGTTCAATACCTTTTGAATAAAAGTGGAGATTGAAGGTTGGTCACAGTATATGAGCAATTCCAAAACAAGGGTGATCAACAGCTGGCAGGAGCATTCATAACAGCTTGCCAGAATAACCAATTTAGTACTGCGTGGCTCTTGTGGGATGGCAAAAACAGCTCTAATTTGGCAGGTAGGGAGCATGCATTATGTATTTCTACATTAGTTGACTTGCATTACTTGAAGAAATTCAACAGAAAGGGATCAGGATAGTAGTGAAATCACTCAAGGACTCTGATGAGAATGTTCGCCAGAAGGCAATTGAATGTCTGTCCAGTCTGGGAGGAAATAGTATGCTTTTTCTTGGATTCCTGAGGCCTGATGCCACACTGATTGTCCTGACAGAGGTTTTCCAACAAGAGATCCACAGAGCAATTCCATCTGTTGTAGAATCACTCAAGGACTCTGATTGGCAAGTTCGCCAGAAGGCAATTGAATGTCTGTGCAATCTGGGAGCACATGGTATGCTTATTCTTGTATTCGTAAAGCCTGATGCCCACTGATGGTCCTGACAGAGGTTTTCCAACAAGAGATCCACAGTGCAATTCCATCTGTTGTAAAATCACTCAAGGACTCTGATTGGCATGTTTTCCAGGAGGCAATTGAGTGTCTGTCCAGTCTGGGAGCACATGGTATGCTTTTTCTTGTATTCCGGAAGCCTGATGCCCACTGATGGTCCTGACAGAGGTTTTCCAACAACAGATCCACAGAGCAATTCCATCTGTTGTAGAATCACTCAAGGACTCTGATTGGCTTGTTCGCCAGAAGGCAATTGAGTGTCTGTCCAATCTGGGAGCACATGGTGTGCTTATTCTTGTATTCCTGAAGCCCGATGCCCACTGATGGTCCTGATAGAGGTTTTCCAAAAAGACATCCACAGAGCAATTCCATCTGTAGAATCACTCAAAGACTTGAATTGGTATTTTCGCCAGAAGGCAATTGAGTGTCTGTCCAATCTGGGAGCACATGGTATGCTTTTTCTTGTATTCCTGAAGCCTGATGCCCACTGATAGTCCTGACAGAGGTTTTCCAACAAGAGATCTACAGAGCAATTCCATCTGTTGTAGAATCACTCAAGGACTCTGATTGGGATGTTCGTCAAAAGGCAATTGAGTGTCTGTCCAATCTGGGAGCACATGGTATTCTTTTTCTTGTATTCCTGAAGCCTGATGCCCACTGATAGTCCTGACAGAGGTTTTCCAACAAGAGATCTACAGAGCAATTCCATCTGTTGTAGAATCACTCAAGGACTCTGATTGGGATGTTTGCCAGAAGGCAATTGAGTGTCTGTCCAGTCTGGGAGCACATGGTATGCTTTTTCTTGTATTCCCAAAGCCAGATGCACTGCTGATGGTCCTGGCAGAGGTTTTCCAACAAGAGATCCAGAGAGCAATTCCATCTGTTGTAGAATCACTCAAGGACTCTGATGATGATGTTCGTCAGAAGGCAATTAGGTGTCTGTCCAGTCTGGGAGCACATGGTATGCTTTTTCTTGTATTCCTAAAGTCTGATGGACCACTGATGGTCCTGACAGAGGTTTTCCAACAAGAGATCCACAGAGCAACTCCATCTGTTGTAGAATCACTCAAGGACTCTGATAAGGATGTTTGCCAGAAGGCAATTGAGTGTCTGTCCAGTCTGGGAGCACATGGTATGCTTTTTTTTGTATTCCTGAAGCCTGATGCCCACTGATAGTCCTGATAGAGGTTTTCCAACAACAGATCCACAGAGCAATTCCATCTGTTGTAGAATCACTCAAAGACTTGAATTGGTATTTTCGCCAGAAGGCAATTGAGTGTCTGTCCAATCTGGGAGCATATGGTATGCTTTTTCTTGTATTCCTGAAGCCTGATGCCCACTGATGGTCTGGACAGAGGTTTTCCAACAAGAGATCCACAGAGCAATTCCGTCTGTTGTAGAATCACTCAAGGACTCTAGTGGGGATGTTCGCCAAAAGGCAATTGAGTGTCTGTCCAATCTGGGAGCACATGGTATGCTTTTTCTTGTATTCCTGAAGCCTGATGCCCACTGATAGTCCTGACAGAGGTTTTCCAACAAGAGATCTACAGAGCAATTCCATCTGTTGTAAAATCACTCAAGGACTCTGATTGGCATGTTTTCCAGGAGGCAATTGAGTGTCTGTCCAGTCTGGGAGCACATGGTATGCTTTTTCTTGTATTCCTGAAGCCTGATGCCCACTGATAGTCCTGACAGAGGTTTTCCAACAACAGATCCACAGAGCAATTCCATCTGTTGTAGAATCACTCAAGGACTCTGATTGGCTTGTTCGCCAGAAGGCAATTGAGTGTCTGTCCAATCTGGGAGCACATGGTATGCTTTTTCTTGTATTCCTGAAGCCTGATGCTCACTGATGGTCCTGATAGAGGTTTTCCAACAAGAGATCCACAGAGCAATTCCATCTGTTGTAGAAT
Organism: Mycena olivaceomarginata; assembly: GCA_029378375.1. Lineage (NCBI taxonomy): Eukaryota > Fungi > Basidiomycota > Agaricomycetes > Agaricales > Mycenaceae > Mycena > Mycena olivaceomarginata. The sequence goes on along the minus strand of JARKIC010001668.1, from coordinate 47,564 downwards.
CACTCAAGGACTCTGATAAGTATGTTCGCCAGAAGGCAATTGAGTGTCTGTCCAGTCTGGGAGCACATGGTATGCTTTTCTTGTATTCCTGAAGCCTGATGCCCACTGATAGTCCTGATAGAGGTTTTCCAACAAGAGATCCACAGAGCAATTCCATCTGTTGTAGAATCACTCAAGGACTCTGATAAGTATGTTTGCCAGAAGGCAATTGAGTGTCTGTCCAGTCTGGGAGCACATGGTATGCTTTTTCTTGTATTCCTGAAGCCTGATGCCCACTGATAGTCCTGATAGAGGTTTTCCAACAAGAGATCCACAGAGCAATTCCATCTGTTGTAGAATCACTCAAGGACTCTGATTGGCATGTTCGCCAGAAGGCAATTGAGTATGTGCTCAGTCTGGGAGGAAATGGTATTCTTTTTCTTGTATTCCTGAAGCCCGATGCCCCACTGATGGTTCTGACAGAGGTTTTCCAACAAGAGATCTACAGAGCAATTCCGTCTGTTGTAGAATCACTCAAGGACTCTAGTGAGGATGTTCGCCAGAAGGCAATTGAGTGTCTGTCCAGTCTGGGAGTGCATGGTATGCTTATTCTTGTATTCCTGAAGCCTGATGCCCACTGATGGTTCTGACAGAGGTTTTCCAACAAGAGATCCACAGAGCAATTCCATCTGTTGTAGAATCACTCAAGCACTCTGATGCAAATGTTCGCTGGGGGGCAATTGAGTGTCTGTCCAGTCTGGGAGCACATGGTATGCTTATTCTTGTATTCCTGCAGCCTGATGCCCACTGATGGTCCTGACAGAGGTTTTCCAACAAGAGATCCACAGAGCAATTCCGTCTGTTGTAGAATCACTCAAGCACTCTAATGCAAATGTTCGCTGGGGGGCAATTGGGTGTCTGTCCAGTCTAGGAGCACATGGTATGCTTATTCTTGTATTCCTGCAGCCTGATGCCCACTGATGGTCCTGACAGAGGTTTTCCAACAAGAGATCCACAGAGCAATTCCATCTGTTATAGAATCACTCAAGGACTCTAGTGAGAATGTTCGCCAAAAGGCAATTGAGTGTCTGTCCAGTCTGGGAGCAGATGGTATTTGCTCATATTCTCTGATACATCAACGCACTGACCAAACCTCAGAACACCAAATTATTTCCATCATTATAATTGAGTGGTCTGCCCTGACAGATGGAGAGCGACTATGGGCCATAAAAGCCATGTTCCAATAATTTTACACTCAGCCTATTGAGCACCAGTCCATGGTTGTCTACAGTATGGTGTTGCCTAGAGTACAGCAGGCAGGCAGACACAGCAGAAAGAGAAGAGCCATTGATTGATGTGCTCAGAACCCATATAAGAAACACACAAATAACCCCGCTTGACTGGTGATCAGCACAGAAACAGTCCAGAGACTGTTCCAACAACCAACAAACAAATCAAACAGCAATATCTGCACATTTCCAGAGATCCCGACAAGTTACAGCCCCTAGTACAGGGCCTTGTAAAGGTTGTAGGGAGAGGTTTCATATCTCAAAGAGACGAAGAGCAAACTACGTAGAACATGTTTCTAGACACAGAGGGAACACAGTTTCCAAGATGGATTTATAGCTTCGTAGTGTGTGTGTGTATCCAAGTAACAGAGAAACAAGTTTAAAGTAGTCCCGTAGACCCAAGTAGGGCCCCTAGTTTATAGGCCAAGAGTGTTCACAGAGCTTTCCCTAAAAGGTACTTTCTGAGCAGTGCACAGCAGTCATGTTTCCAAAGTTGTGGTGGAAAATAGCGACATTATGCATTCGGATGGGCACACTGCAGTTTCGTCAATAATTGGCTGTACTCTTACCTGCCCTCAGATGGCAGGCAGCGGGAGTCTACCTCACAGCAAAGGATCCCTGGCTTACGATTCAGGTTGCTCCAAGTCGGGAGGAGGCAGAGAAGCTGATCGAAAAGCAAATTGTGCTACACCATCGTGCTTAGCCAGACCGCTGCTCCGTCATCTCTGTTCGGCCGTCGGCTTGAGCTTTGCTCTTGTATCTCACCCGGCTCTCAGCGTCGACCTCCTATACAATACACCTATAACACACCATACTGCACTTTCAAATCATCCCGCATGTTTCCCTGTGCTAGTGCCTCCTTGTTGTCCAGTGCTCGCTTGTTATGGCCTTCCTGCTTTGTGTACCTTACTGTCCTTATCACCTCTTTGTCCCGTTGTACCTGATGTTTGTTTCCTTCCTGGTCTCGAGTTCTAATATACAACCATATGGAGTGCTCTACCTACATATGGTTTAAGGTATATTTATGACCACAATAAAGCTGAGTGCAGGCCAGAATATCAAGCTCAATATCAGATGGCTGGGAGGGACGTGTGAGAGGAGGGAATTCACACAATAAATGAAATGGCATACCTTGCGGACAACGTGTCACAGTATGTTGCAGACATAAGCAAATAAGCAATAGTATACACAGTAGGAGAAAAGAAAGATGCAGGGATATACTATGTGAGAAGTTCAGAAAATACAAAGCCACAACATGGCGAAAAAACATTATAGTCAACCCCTTTTTCACAGTTCCACATACCACGCGCGTGGGTAGCGCCCGGTATGAGGAGCCGTGAAAGATGGTGTCCACAATACTATGGACGGCCATGTTTCCGGTACCAATCAATAAAATCATGTACTTTGTTGGGAACGTGCTTCGAGTAAGGCCAGTTCTTTCCACACGAGATATTAGTACGGTAGTGACCGAAACAAATACACATATTGAACAGTCCCAAAAAAATAGAAAGAGAAAAAAGCAGGGTGGAGATTAAAGGAATAGGATAGGCACAGAGCAAACGAAAGTACGTGTCTGGCAGGAGGGTAACCCATGACCATAAGATATGATACTGGACAATTTCGTTCAAATCAGCAGTCACGCTGAAACGGTGCACTAGGGTGCAGCCGTGAAATCTAATGAAATCAACTAGAGAGTGAAGCGAGCTAGTCACTAATCACAATCCAACCAAAATCAAAACAAAACACTGATCTGATCCTAATGCTCGTGTGTGTGTGTTCGGGGAAGTAGGGTACGTATCACCCCTCAAGAGGGTGTGAAAAGGTTTTATAAGACTCTGTTTCAATAGCAAACTATGCAGTTTAAGCACAGTTATGCTGGGGTAGCAGGGACTTCACGCCAACAGAATATCAAGACTCAAGTAGACCTTTGACTGTTCAAGTCTTCAGTTTCTTTGTGAGCGACAGAACCTAACACTACTGGCAGCTAGCCAAGAAGCAGAAGGTAGGGCAGACTATCAACAGACAGACACTACTTCAATATCAACCAACGCTGCACGAATGACGGCGGTATCAACGAAACGGGGGCAGTTACACAGAAGGTTGACGCTGGGCTAAGGCGCAGACAGTTACACTGAAGGCGGTGGTTTCACTTCTACTAGCACAAACTAGTCTTTAGTCCGGGAGGCCTAAAGCGCTGCTACAGGAGACAAGAGAGTACAATTTGCACAACAAGTCTTAGTCCTGGAGGCCTAAAGCGCTGCTACAGGAGACGGGTTGGTGCAGGTTGAGCGGGGCTCTTATATTGTCATGAACCGTCTTTTCATTTTACTCCCAGAACCCGAACAACCCGAACAACCCGATCATTGATCAGATCAACTATCTGATCAATCGAACTTGGATACCGTTTTAGGATCCCAAACGGTTATGATCGGTTTCCCGACCCTCGGGTTCCCGATCACCCCTCTACGTTCCTATACCCCTTCATTTACTTCGCATTAATCTTGTCCGTTGTCATTGGACACTGTACCTTAATTTACAAACCCCTAGGGACTTTAGTATATAAACCGTAGTTATTCTCCTGTACTTTACACTATTCTAGTCTAAACTCCAGGCTCATTCATTGGAACTCTTCGTGCTTCAGTCGCCCCTCGTCACCTCAGAACCCGGAATCTGCTCTGTGCTGACAAAAGAATAGTGTCTCTACACGGCGTACCCGACTGGACGTAACATGATGAGCACCGAATATGTGCTCCCCTCGATGGAGAGCTTTGGCGCCCTAAACGGCGAGGAGAGGGACAGTGTCCTGCTGCAGGCCCTACAACACGCAGGAGGGCAATTCGGAGTGATGCAGGAGGAACTGGGGAACCTGCGCGGAGAGAATCGTCTGCTCCGCGAGGACAACGTCCATTCGCAACAACTCTTGCGCGATGCCCTCGTCGCCTTGGGAAGAGCCTCTACGGGAGGGCCCAGGGAGACTAAACAGGTGAAGACGGCCCGTGTCGCCGCCCCTACCCCGTTTAAAGGAGACTCCGAATTGGTGGACTCCTATCTGGCGGAGTGCTGGTTGCACTTCCTGGACAACCCGACGTACGAGCGGGACAGCGCGAAGATCGCCTTCGTCCTGTCCTACATGAAGGAAGGATCGGCAGCGGCATGGGCCAACAACGTTGTGCAGGCCATGCGCAACCCGAGGGACCCCGATACCCCGCTGTATCGGAGTTACGAGGTCTTCGAGAAGAACCTCATTGATGCCTTTAAAGGAGGGGCACAGGTGGAAATCGCGCAGGCTAAAATCGAGAAGCTGCGCCAGGGTGCGGGAACGGCCACGGAGTACTTCACGCTCCTGGACACATACAACAACACCGCGGGTTACGACGAAACCACGCTTATCCGTCTCCTCAAGCAGGGGATCCTGAAGCCGATTCTGCAGTCCGTCTACGGACAAACCGCACTACCGATCACCTACGCCGACTGGAAGGTGGCGGTCATCAAGCACGACGGGTTGCGTCGCGCCTTCCACGTTATGGATGGCGCGCTTCGCGATCGTCCCGTCACGGTGCCTAAGGTGCAACAGAACCAGAACCCAGGGAACTTCTTCCGCAGGAATGAGCAGCGCGCTCCAACGAATCCCCCTGCGGCCGTCGTTCCACCCCCGGTCGCCACTGGCGGGGCCCCTAGCGCAGGGCCCGCGCCTATGGACATAGACCGGACGGTCAGCAAGAAGCCGGTTCCCCGATGCTACCAGTGCGGAGAAGTCGGGCACATGGCCCGTAACTGCACTACCCGAGGACCCACCAACCCGCAATTCCGAGCCTTGATCTCGGAGATGATGGAGGAACGCCTTGGGAAGGAGGATTTTCCCGAAGAATCCGAGTGAAGACTGTGCCCTCGGATTCTCGTATACCCCCCCCCACCTGTAACGACTTCGAACAATTCATTCTCTGTTTTGACTATCGAAGAACCCGGTGTGGGGGAAGACACAGTGGAGATGGAAGGAGAGGGAGCGAGGACTCCCTCTGAGTTTGAGAAGAGTGAGGGAGCCGTTTCTCCCTCTGACTCTAAGCGAAGGGGCAAGAAACCCCGGAAGCCCGAGCGGGAGAAAGCGGAATGGCGCAGACTCCCCCTCGGAAGCGCGCGTCGGGTTGCAACCCGAGCGCGGGCACAAGAATGGAAGGCGCGGGAGATTATTACCAAGTGGACTCACCCGGCCAGAATACAAGAAGTGGACGACGAGATGGTGGAAGAAATCCGGACGGCTTACTTCCCCGACGCCCTGGGCATACTGGACAACTTGAAAGAGCCACCACAGTATATCCGGGCCACTGGGAACTCCATGATGGTTCCAATGACCCTTGAAGGGCTGAATAACCTTAAAGGTTATACAGTGGTCAGGTTACTGGACAGTGGGGCTACCAACGGATTCATAAGCCAGCGGTTCGTCGACGAGCACGGAATCGAAGTGGAACCCCTAGCCGTAGCGGTTCCGGTTTACAACGCGGACGGGTCCCTCAACAAAGGAGGACGCATCACCCACGTTGCGCGCATGCGTCTCCGAATGCAGGACCATGCCGAAATCTTCTCGTTTGCGGTAACGGATACTGGGAAGAGCGACGTGATCATCGGGTTCAATTGGTTGAAACAACACAACCCGGAGATCGACTGGCAGAAACAAACCATTCGTTTCTCCAGGTGTCCTGCCGCTTGCAAACGAGCCCGCTTATGGGAGGAGTGGGAGGAGGAGGACAACGCCGACATAGGAGAGGGAGACCGTATCTTCGTCACGAAGATGTATCCCGAAGACGTTCTGGACACCCGGGATGCCGAACACCTCCGCGCTATGGGTAGCGTGGCTACTAAGCTGGCGGCCGCTGCTCACGAGGCCAAGGGAGCTAAGACGCTGGAGGAGAGCGTCCCCGCTCATTATCTGGGGGAATTTCGAGGGGTCTTCGAGAAAAAAGACTTCGATAAACTGCCGGAGCGGCGAAAGTGGGACCACGCAATAGAGTTGAAACCCGGCGCAGAACCCGTAAAAGGGCGGAGTATTCCATTGTCCGTCCCGGAACAGGCGGAATTGGACGCGTTCATCAAAGAACATGTGGAAACCGGCCGTATTCGCCCCTCGAAATCGCCATGGGCCTCTCCTTTCTTCTTTGTGAAGAAGAAGGATGGGAAACTACGGCCTGTTCAGGACTATCAGAAGTTGAACTCCCTTACCATCAAGAACCGGTACCCTCTTCCGTTGATCTCGGAGATCATGCACATGCTCCGTAAGGCAACCTGGTTCACTAAATTGGACGTTCGATGGGGATACAACAATATCCGGATCAAGGAAGGAGATGAAGAGAAAGCCGTGTTCGTCACAAACCGAGGGTTGTGGGAACCGTTGGTTATGTTCTTCGGCCTTACGAATTCGCCGGCCACCTTCCAATCCATGATGAACGACATCTTTGCGGATCTTATTGCGGAAGGACGGGTTATTGTTTATCTGGACGATATTCTCATCTATTCGGAACATCTGGAAGAACACCGCTCCACAGTCAAGGAGGTCTTGCGGATTCTTCAGGAAAACGAGTTGTTCCTGAAACCCGAGAAATGCGAGTTCGAACAGAGAGAGGTCGAATACCTGGGCGTCATCGTCGGCGATGGTAAAATTCGAATGGACCCCATAAAAGTCGAGGGCGTTCGACAATGGGCAACCCCAAGGAATGTCAAAGACGTACAAAGCTTCCTCGGGTTCCTCAACTTCTACCGACGCTTCATCAAAGGTTTCGGGGATTACGCGAAGCCGTTAACTCGTCTTACCCGGAAAGATTACAAGTGGAGGTGGGGAGAGTTGGAAAAGAACGCGTTCGACCAATTAATATTGGCCGTAACCTCGGAACCCGTGCTACATTTTCCAACGGACGATGGGGAATGGCGGGTGGAGGCGGATTCCTCGGATTACGCCACGGGGGCCTGCTTGACGCAGTGCCAGGACGGGGTGTGGGTTCCGATTGCGTTCATGTCCAAGGGACTGAACGACACCGAGCGGAACTACGACATCCACGACAAGGAGATGTTGGCGATCATGCGGGCCCTTTACGAATGGCGACACTATCTACAGGGCAGTCAGCGGAAATTCGAGATCTGGACCGACCACAAGAATCTGGAGTACTTCACCACGACGAAGAAACTCAATAGACGACAGGCTCGGTGGTCTTTGGAACTCAGCGAATACGACTTCGCGCTCATTCATAAACCCGGGAAACAACATGCGAAGACCGACGCGCTTTCGAGGCGAAGCGGTCATGAGAAGGGGGCGCAGGATAATTCGAATCTTGTGCTGTTGCCGGAACAGTACTTCCGGAGGATGGATGGAGAGGAATTTTTGAAAGCCATGCCGGCGGTCTTGGACGACACGGCGGGCGATCAGTTCATAGAGGACATCAAGGGTGGTAAAGCCGATTGGGAAGATGTGGTGAAGAAAGCGCTAGAAGAAAAGGCCGAGGGCTGGGAAGAACACGAGGACGGGTTCGTAACCCGGTATCGAACCGTATATGTTCCCCCGACTGGAGATCTACGACACCGGATTCTACGAGCACACCACGACGACTACATTTCCGGACATCCGGGACAATTCCGAACGGCGGAATTAATAACCCGGAACTACTACTGGCCCTCTCTGCTATCGGACGCTAAACGATATGTCTCGGCTTGTCCCGTGTGTCAGAGGACGAAGCTCTTTCCCTCTAAGCTCCGAGGACCACTACACCCCAACGCGGTTCCGGAAAGGGTTTGGCAGAACGTTTCAGTGGACTTAATCACCAAACTACCCGTCAGTAATGGGTACGACTCTATCGCGGTGATTGTGGATCGACTAGGGAAAGGAATCCGGGTGGTGCCTTGCACAGAGCACCTGGGAGGAGAGGGGATGGCGCGCATTTACCGCGACCATGTGTGGAAAGACTTCGGGTTGCCCGAGGTGGTGATTAGCGACCGTGGAACGCAGTTCGTGGGGCACTTCATGCGGGATTTGTTGAAGCTCCTTGGCATAAAATCGAACGCTTCGACGGCCTACCACCCGCAAACCGATGGACAAACCGAACGAGTCAACCAGAACATCGAGCAATACCTTCGGGTTTTCACCAACTTCCTGCAGGACGACTGGGCGGATTGGTTGACTCTGGCAGAATTCAACCACAACGACCAGGTTAGCAAGACTACGGGTTTCAGCCCCTTCTTCGTGACCATGGGGTTCCACCCGCAGAAGGGGACGGAGCCACGTCTTGAAGTACCGACCGAGGACGCGACGAAATTTGCAACCCGGATGTCGAAGGTCCGAGAGGAAGCGGGAGCCGCAATGCGCGCAGCGCAGGAGACGATGAAAAGGTTCTACGATGCCAAACGACAGGCAGACCCCGACTACAAACCCGGCGATAAGGTGTACCTCTCTGGAGCAAATTTGGTCACACATCGCCCGACGAAGAAGTTCGAAGCTCAGCGCTATGGTCCTTTCACGGTCGTCCGTAAAGTGGGAGCCATCTCCTATGAGCTTAAACTTCCCGACTCCTGGAAAGTGCATCCAGTCTTCAACACCGTGTTCCTTCGACCCTGGGTTCCACCGGTGGCGGCTCATCAGCATCATGACGATCCCCCTCCGCCTGACGTGGTGGACGGGGTTGATCTCTATGAGATTGCCGAGGTGCTGAAGATACGCCTCAACAAAAAGCGGAAACGCTTGCAGTACCTGATTCGATGGGAGGGTTATGGGCCCGAGGATAATACCTGGGAGCCCTTGGAACACTTGGGGGATTCTACCGAATGTCTTGAAGACTTCTACGAGAAATACCCGGCGGCTCTGAGAGAGACCGCACACGGACGGAAGTGGGTCATCACAGGCCAGGACCTGTGGAACAAGAAGCGGCGTCGATCGTGAAACCCGAGGTGGGTTTCACCTAGAGGGGGGGGTAATGTCATGAACCGTCTTTTCATTTTACTCCCAGAACCCGAACAACCCGAACAACCCGATCATTGATCAGATCAACTATCTGATCAATCGAACTTGGATACCGTTTTAGGATCCCAAACGGTTATGATCGGTTTCCCGACCCTCGGGTTCCCGATCACCCCTCTACGTTCCTATACCCCTTCATTTACTTCGCATTGATCTTGTCCGTTGTCATTGGACACTGTACCTTAATTTACAAACCCCTAGGGACTTTAGTATATAAACCGTAGTTATTCTCCTGTACTTTACACTATTCTAGTCTAAACTCCAGGCTTATTCATTGGAACTCTTCGTGCTTCAGTCGCCCTCGTCACCTCAGAACCCGGAATCTGCTCTGTGCTGACATATATCAATGCAATTGGTAGTCTTTTCGAAGTCCCGTATCTCTTAATCTGATTTCTTTCACAAATCTAGAGTCTACTATATTGCCCGTATATCTGGGGGATAGTTTACTGGCTAATACAGAGTACACAGCTGGCTTTTATACATTTCAGAGAGAAGTAAAGGAGATAGATGGAATGAATAGGAACAATAAAAGGTGGGAGCGCGAGTAGTGATGGCCAATGGCGTAGAAGACATTCTCAACCATGGGTATTATGACCTGCTACCGGGGCTAATCCACATGTATTTCTCTAGCACGCCATAAGACGTGCTTAGTTGTCTTGGTTTCCATCTTTCTGACTGAGCAAGTCTGTCATTGCTGACTAGTCAAGTCAGTCTTAGTCAAGTTCTATTCAATTTCTCTATCAGTCCACACTTTATAAGCTCAGTGGAACTCATAGTAAATATCAAGCAGATTGACAAGATAGCGCGGCGCTACACTGGCAGACCAGTATAGTGACTAGTAAAATATAGCGCGGTGCTATTCTATAGTGTCGATCCTCATCAATCATATCAGTAAATCCTTGATGCGAGGCCCGCATCTTTCTAATGGTCAGATCTGCCCGAGTAACCACAGTAATGGTCAACTCAGTAACATGTCTTCATCACAATCTAATCAGTTGGTCTTATACACAAAATGGCACCCGCGCTATATCTCTGCCGGCCCTAATGTGGTTGTACCAATCCTGACTTCGTATATCTTGTTTTAATAGTCATCAGACTATTCAGAGGCCGTTGAGGTGGCAAGTCAATAATTCTGAGTAGTTCCCTGATGTTTCACCTCCAGCGCATAAGATAATGGCTTACCGCCACCATCTATAGCTCAGTGTAGAATATCATAGTCAGGACATATCAGCCTTTTGGGCTGCCTTGTCAAGTCTACTCAATCCTTCATACTTGGTTTGTTACACTGACTTTCGGCCATCAATAGTGTAGCCTACCACCCCAGGGAGGGTGTACGCTCATAATCGAATGCCTCACTTCTGCCCGCTAATAGGTTCAAAATGAAATAAAAACTGATGTTTTCATGCATGTTTTGGTACATGCCCTATCAACGCATCACGCACCCCCCTGTCGATCACAAACTTTGGTTGAGGTCATGCGTCACTCGGGCCTCTGTCGAACCTCCAAGTGGTCATACAGGCTCCAAATTGCCTAAAAAAAGAAAAAAAAAAAAGCCAAAAAGACAAAAATTTCAGTTCAAATGCCAAAATTTTCGAGGTGTCCCGCAAAAATTCGGTGGCTGCGGAAATGTCGAATAGGTAAAATGGGTCACGCATCACACCCCATGTTGATTTGAATGAAATTGTCCAGTATCATGATATCACACGAATGGGTTAGTATATAACATTGCATGCTGACTTGGCATCAACACGGGACTGATATAACATCACATGATGTCTTGGCATATTTTTGAATGTGATGGCCATTTGAGGAAGAATAGGAGGAAAGGGGGAGCAGGATGTACTCAATAAGCTTAGTACCATACTAATGGACAATCTCACCGAGTGGTTATACATCTTCCCCAACCAATTGGTAGCAAAGCATATTTTACATAAATGTCACATGACTTCCAAATGGGAAAAGACAGAGGAATCCATGTACTGAATCTGTCAAAATTTTTGCAGTGAGACCGCACAATAACGAGTCCTAAATAAATTAGGATTTGTAAGACGTGACAGTGTGATGTCACTCGGCTGGCAGGACACAGGACCTGAGTATTTTACAAGGGGGTGGCACATGAGAAATTGATGGTATCTTGCCGGTCGGTCGGTCCCCCTGGCAGACCCTTGAAATTTTTTTTTGGAAAAGACCTACTGGAGCCCTGGATGAGGTCAGAAATGACTTTGGAACACTTCATCATTCACCTGGTGGCTGCCGAGGGCTCAAGGCCTTGTTTCTCTTAATACTCAGCTCAAAATGGAAGTGATGATATAGTGTGTCATTAACTCTGCGTAATCACAGCCAATGACAGGTGGTGGTGAGGCTTCTTTTTCACTTCCGTCGACGTCTCGACATTCAAACACGTCCAAGGCTGTCTGTACATGCTTCTGCACCGCTGCTGATTTCAGAACTACAAAATGTTTGGCTCAAGCTCAAACCGGGACCCTGCACTGGAATTCAAGGTGTGCCTGCATGACACTTCATACAAATTGGGTGGACCGTAACAAGACCATAGGCAGATGACTTGGTGGTAGAGGATGGTCACCTCCAGTGTCCTCACTGCGGTCATAAAATTACTTTGGGTGCCTCTCTTCCCACCGCCAAAGCGAATATGAAGAAACATGTTGAAAAGAATGAAAAATGCAGGGCCGCACGCATGCTTAGCACATCCAGTGCTTCCAAAAAACAGTCTATGCTTTCCAGTTTCTTTGGAAAGCATAAAGAATATGCTACACCCACAGTACTGCCTATCCCGAAGCCTACCATTAGTGGGCCTTCACACCACTCGCACCCTTTCCAAGCCAGGCCCGCACCAAAATTGGTCCCCTTCCCCCGACCAGGAATCCCTTTCTGGCCAATTTGTGCGGACTAATAGAGCAGCTCGCCGGCCATGTTCCTGAGGCAAATGAGGAACATCCATTTGCCCAGTTCCGCAATTACAAAGGCAGCATCGCAAAGGACGCGGAGCCATGGGAGGTATGGGATCGCAAAATTGGGAATCGGCTCCTGTTATCCTAAGAACAGCTGTGTCCTCTCATCATGTCCGGGCCAAATGGTGTCCAGGCCATGTATGACTTGATTTTCTGGCTCTCAACAATGCACAAAGTCGACATTGGGGTGATGGAACCCAAAATAAATCGGGTTATGGAAGCCATGGAGAGTTTGTATGTGCTGGTTATTCACGCTGAGAGATTTGTGTATTGATTTCAGCAAATTTTAGCCTGCCCACATCGCTAGGGAATACACCTATTGAACACTTGCCAATGTCCACACCTACAACATCACGTCTGTCATCATCCCTGTGAGCCTTGTCCGTAATTGATGTCGACGACACCGATTCCCAACCATCATCTCCTCGACCTGCACATCCCCCTGCCTCGTCTTCACCTTCCTCTTCCATTCTTGCATTATCAGTCATCAATGTTGACGGTGAAACGGTGCACTTCTTATATGACTAGGAATAGCTAATTGATAGGTATTGCGAACAAACACCCAAAACTACCAACCACAACCAATCTACCTCCAAAGATCTAAGTGCTTCTCTTTGTGAGTTCGGGTCCGGGTCGTAGTATGTGACCAGCAGATTTGAACAAACACAAGTTTGATTTATAGGCTTCCAACAGCACACTCTACAACATACTAGCAATATGCAACCGCCAACAACAACACTGCTAGGAACCTAGGGATGGTCTGGGGGTGTGTTTATATGGGGTGGATACAAGATGGCTGGACCGTTAGGTTGAGAACATCAGGGCGGAGTATGTAGGTTTGTGAAAATCCTCACTAAGGGCAGCCCCAAAGACTACTGAGGCTAACAACAAAGGACTTCAATCCTCAAACAGCAAGACTCTCCTTGACCGCCGACCTATTCCTTAACCAAGAACAGGAACCTTTCTGCTTTTATCGGCACTAGTTCACTACAAGTGTCCGGCTAGCGACCCAACACACTATGACAGAGCTTCCGTCTATATCGGGGTGAAGGCGAAGTAACTGACAAGTTATAGCCAAACTAGAGGTGGGGGCACCTAGTCCATCTTCTTCTTAGTGGGCTCAAGCCAACACATAATCCACCTAGCAAGCGATCCAACACACTACGACAGAGCTTCCGTCTTGTCGGGGTGAAGGCAAAGTCACTAGCGCAAACTGCAGCTGGGTCTCGAAGAGAACATCCTTATTTTATATGTGGAGGTCTAGGACCAACAACACAAAATCCTCAACTTAGTCACTCAATGTTTCCAGAGTCCACAGTTTACTGATTCCAATATAAAGAATACTACAAGTGAAGTTTGGTATCAACCTCCACTAGCAGCCTGAGTCCACTAACACCAGCTTCGTCCAAAGTCTGGGGCGTAATGTTCTTAGACCCTAGTCTGTCCTGCGCTCCCTTTTATACTACTAGGTGTGAGTTACATGTGAAAGCGAGCTGAATAATACAATAAGCAATATTAGATGATAAGAAATATGGTCAGCCAATGAGACGACTGCCGTTTGGTTTTGGGACTGGTTTGGTATATGCCAGGTCAGCCTCACCGACCGGCTAGTGTTCAACCATGGGTATATCAATGGATCCTCAGCCCTCTGTCTATGCCGAGTACTCGTTCCAGACCAACCGGCAATGTAGCCGGTGATCTAGGTCATCTCTACTCTGTCAGAGCATCGATCTATTACATCTAGGCGACACTGTGTTGCGACCAACATCAAATGGTCATAGCTCGTTGGTCAGAACGTCGATCTGCCCTCTGGTCATCGGTACAGGCTGTACAATCGTCCCTAGCTCCATTCCAATAGCCTGCTTGCTATTCCCCTTCGCCCTAGCTGCCCAGATCGGGCACTAGCCTCGTGTTGCCTCATCTCGTATGTCGTGGTATGTCTTTGTCAAAGCCCTAGCCAGTCGCTAGTCGGGTTGTTCCGCCTAGCACCGTCTAGTCGCTTGTCTAGAGATTAGATAGTACCACCGGTTACCGCGCCGACCTTCCTAGCTCAAGGCGTAGTCCCCTAGCTGTACTTCCATCGTAGATATCCGTTAGCTAGACCCTCGCTAGCTCCGTCGCAAGTCATCTCTGGACTACTAGAGTCTCCTAGGTCATGTCTCATGAATGTATAGGCAGTGGTTTAATCCCTGGTTGTTTGTACACTCAGCGAGCAGCTAGCGCGTCACACTAGCACAGCCTTGTGCTACAGTCAGCAGTTAGGGCTCGCTCTGACTCTCCTTTATATCACCTAACAAGTGGTCCGCTGATAGGGCGTGTACCAAAACATGCATGAAAACACCAGTTTTTATTTCATTTTGAACCTATTAGCGGGCAGAAGTGAGGCATTCGATTATGAGCGTACACCCTCCCTGGGGTGGTAGGCTACACTATTGATGGCCGAAAGTCAGTGTAACAAATCAACTATGAGGGATTGAGTAGACTTGGCAAAGCAGCCCAAAAGGCTGTTACATCCTGACTATAATATCCTACACTGAGCTATAGATGGTGGTGGTAAGCCATTATCTTATGCGCTGGAGGTGAAACATCAGGGAACTACTCAGAATTATTGACTTGCCACCTCAACGGCCTCTGAATAGTCTGATGACTATTAAAACAAGATATACGAAGTCAGGATTGGTACAACCACATTAGGGCCGGCAGAGATATAGCGCAGCGCCATTTTGTGTATAAGACCAACTGATTAGATTGTGATGAAGACATGTTACTGAGTTGACCATTACTGTGGTTACTCGGGCAGATCTGACCATTAGAAAGATGCAGGCCTCGCATCAAGGATTGACTGATATGATTGATGAGGATTGGCACTACAGAATAGCGCCGCGCTATATTTTCACTGGTCACTATACTGGTCCACCAGTGTAGCGCCGCGCTATCTTGTCAATCTGCTTGATATTTACTATGAGTTCCACTGAGCTTGTGAAGTGCGGGACTGATAGAGAAATTGAATAGAACTTGACTAAGACTGACTTGGCTAGTCAGCAATGACCAACTTGCTCAGTCAGAAAGATGGAAACCAAGACAACTAAGCACGTCTTATGGTGTGCTAGAGAAATACATGTGGACTAGCCCCGGTAGCAGGTCATAATACCCATGGTTGAGAATGTCTTCTATGCCATTGGCCATTCACTACTCGGGCTCCCACCTTTTATTGTTCCTATTCATTCCGTCTATCTCCTTTACTTCTCTCTGAAATGTATAAAAGCCAGCTGTGTACTCTGTATTAGCCAGTAAACTATCCCCCAGATATACGGGCAATATAGTAGACTCTAGATTTGTGAAAGAAATCAGATTAAGAGATACGGGACGTCGAAAAGACTACCAATTGCATTGATATAAGAGCCCCGCTCAACCTGCACCAACCCGTCTCCTGTAGCAGCGCTTTAGGCCTCCAGGACTAAGACTTGTTGTGTAAATTGCACTCTCTTGTCTCCTGTAGCAGCGCTTTAGGCCTCCCGGACTAAAGACTAGTTTGTGCTAGTAGAAGTGAAACCGCCGCCTTCAGTGTAACTGTCTGCGCCTTAGCCCAGCGTCAACCTTCTGTGTAACCACCCCCATTTTGTTGATACCGCCGCCATTCGTGCAGCGTTGGTTGATATTGAAGTAGTGTCTGTCTGTTGATAGTCTGCCCTACCTTCTGCTTCTTGGCTAGCTGCCAGTAGTGTTAGGTTCTGCTGCTCACAAAGAAACTGAAGACTTGAACAGTCTAAGGTTTAACTTGAGTATTGATATCCTGTTGGCATGAAGTCCCTGCTACCCTAGCATAACCGTGCTTAAACCGCATAGTTGCTATTGAAACCAAGCCTTATTCCAACCTTGCACACCCTCTTGACAGGTGATACGTACCCTACTTCCCCGAACACACACACACGAGTATTAGGATTAGGATTAGTGATTTGTTTTGGTTTTGGTTGGTTTGAGTAGAGTGACTAGTTCGCTTTTCTCACTAGTCAATCCATTAGATTTCACGACCGCACCCTAGTACACTGTTTCAACATGTTCTCCAGTGCACAGACTTGAAGGTGAGCATTCAATCTACCTCTATCTTGACCTATCAATTTATCGAACTTATCCTCCTCCAGATCTCTCCCTTCAAACTCGGGTTCAAAGCCTCGGAATCTATCTATATGTAAGTCTTCCCCGCATCTTTGTCTCGTTTCATTTTCATTTCAACTTTTCAGCCCAATTCATTTCAGACTGATTCAAAGATTGTGCCCGCATCCTCGGCTCCACCTCAAACTCAATCTATGTACAGTGGTGCTCTAATGTTCTGCACGCAACTGTTTGGGCTTGTTTGTGCACCAAATTGCTCCAAATAAAATCCCACCATGGATCTTGAGCAAATTGAAGATTTCTGGAATGGTTTGACATATACCATACCTTGACTGTTGTCTCACAATGAATTATTTTTGCATTTTCTGAAAAACCAAGTCTCCAAGTTCAAATGATGTCACAAAATGGTGACAGTAGCATGAAAGTACTTGTAAAATAGACCCAATCCACCTTTTGGTTGACCCGAATTGATAGGGATTTGGGCACACAATGCCTTGTGCAAGGCAGCCATTTTGCTCAAAAAGTAGTAAAAAACAGCCAAAAATGCCCAAAATGGCTGTCTTGTAGGGGCATGGCAAGCTAAAAACCTTATGGATTCAGGTGAACCAAGGGGTGAAGAGGCTCCGTTTTTCAAGCCCTTTAAGGCCAGTATGACCATTTTGCGATATCACTCAGATCCACAGACTCGGGTTTTTAGAAAACAAGAATTTCATTTATTGTGGGACAACAAGGTAGGTATGGTATGAGGTAAATGGTCTTGAAAATCTTCTATTACCTCAATATACATGCCAGGACTTGATTTGAAGTGATTCCGTACCGAAATGAGCCCAAACGATCCCGTGCAGAACATTTGAGCACCACTGTATGTCTTCCCTCCGTCTTTTTCAATTCATTTCCATTCATGATCAATCCGTTACTCGTTTCAGACTCACACTTGGGTGTTTTTGAATTATTTACTTTCATTCCAGCTTCGGGCCCTGTTCCAGCCTCAATTGACGTGCCTCGCATGCTTCCTTAGGCTTCAAGCAATCTCGGTAATTGAATTTCACTCTTGACTGAACTCACATTCAAGCAGTACAGTACTGTACTCATATAGATGTAAGAAACCAAATTCTATTCATTCAAGTGACTACATACTGACTGCTTTACAGATTATCGTGCTACCGACTACTAGAAATATTGTATGTAGGTGCAGAGACAATGTGCCGAGCGTGCGCACAATGCAGCGCCGAGGATCGTCTCGCAAGGTCGTGCTCGCAAGCTCCGGCCGCGAGTCGGCAGGTGGGGCAGAAATATGGACGTCGGCTCGGGATCATCGCGCGCGGTCTGACGTCTGCGCGTGAGAAGGGAATAGGGAGGGAGCGG
Organism: Mycena olivaceomarginata; assembly: GCA_029378375.1. NCBI lineage: Eukaryota > Fungi > Basidiomycota > Agaricomycetes > Agaricales > Mycenaceae > Mycena > Mycena olivaceomarginata. Next base: position 29,856 of record JARKIC010001668.1, on the reverse strand, counting down.
CTCGGCGTCGGCGCGGGAGGAGGGAAGAGGAAGGTGGGGAGGGATGTAAGGGAGTAGCGCCGAGAAAGGCCGCGCACGAGTCGATGCACGCAGCGCGAGCAGAGCGGCGTGCAGGGTCGATGTGCACGGGCCGGAGGGGAAGGGAACAGGGGAGTCAGAGCAGGGAGGGAAAGGAAGTGAGGGAGGGATGCGGATCGGGATCGGGATCGGGACTGGGACGGGGATGGGATACGCCCATGCTCGCGCGAGTCAGGGTCGATGCTGGCATCACGCGTGCGGCGGCGCGTCGCGACTCGGGCAGTCGGCGGGCAAGCGGCGCGCGAAGAGGGTAGTGTGAATTAGCGTAGATCCGGCGGAACAGGTGTGTACGACGCACCTTCAGTCTGCCTCCATCTCCCTCATCAATCTCCCCCACCACCGAGATGCGGGCGCGGCGGCGATTCGAGCTGGGCGTGGCTCGGGTCGGGAATGTTAGATGTCAAGCTGCGGGCATGTTAGTGTGAAGCACAAGCAATGCGAGGCGCGGACTCACCACCACCACATTCAGCACTGCCTCTCGCCCACCGTCTGGCCCTCCACGCGGCTGACAATCACTGCGCCCGTCATGACGCTCGAGAGCCCCAGCATCAGCGCGCTCGCCGTCAGCACCGCGCCCCGTGCGCCCGCCACCCCGTCAGCAGGCTCACCACCACAAACACATTCAGCGGCACCCTAAAGAGGCTGCTCAGCGTCGCCCTGTGCTCGTTCGCAATTAGGGCGCCGCGCAGCATGCCTTGCACGGGGTAGTATAGGCCGACGCAGGCCTCGAAGACGCAGAACGCCCAGAAGCGCGCGCTCGTCGGGCTGGGAGACGGAGACGGCGAGGGCGAGGGCGAGGGCAAGGGCGAGGGTGAGGGCAGCGAGGGCGCACGCGGCGCTGGAGAGCTTCGCGTGTGTCAGGAGAGAGGATTCGGGCGAGATGGCGACGAGGAAGGTGTAGAGGACGGAGCGGGGCATCATACTCAGCATGAAGGAGAAGATGTACCCGAGGAGGAGCCTGAGGAGGGAGTGCTCCTGCAGAGCGGGGACCCAGAGGAAGATGAAGAGGTACATGGAGCCCTCGGGGCACGTCTGGGTGAGGCCGAGGACGAACAGGCACTGGTCCTCGTGGACGATGCGCAGCGCGGTGCGGAGGCGGGCGAGCTGGAGTGGGTCGGAGGCGCTGGGGTCGGAGTTGGTGCTGCCGTAGTTCTCGATCCAGGAGCCGCGGATGACGGCCCAGGCGAGGATGAGCAGGGCGCCGGATGTCGCCTCGCCTCCGCGCCCCCTCCGCTCCCGCCCCTCACACTCCCCGTCTCGACGCCACTCAACACCAACGCCACCATTCGAGGCAGCACTCGACGCCACGACAGGCCCACTCCCCCACCACTCGCGTCCGCATGTGTGCTCGGCTCACTCGCCCTCCCCCGGCTTCCCCCAAATGCCTTGCCCATCCTCCCTCTCAAAGAACGAATGAAAAACACGCCACTCACTCGGCAAACAACGAAACACCTCGCTGCTGGGAAACGGCGTGTGGACGAAGAGGCTGACGACCGCGTCGGGGACCTGCGCGCGCAGGAGCTTGGGCACGAGGAGGAGGTGGTAGTCGTGGATCCTGGGGGTGTGTGAGTATAAGTTGCGGGTGGTAGAGGAGACGGGAAGGAGGTGAAGGGAGAGGGGAGAAGAAGCGCACCAAACCAAATCGCCCTCCCTGTACTCCCTTGCGACGGCGTCTGCGAAAGCGCTATTCGCGGCGGCGTAGGACGCGTAGTGGGTGTCCTGGGAGACATCTGTGGCGGAGGAGGCGACGTCCTGCCAGAGGAGGCAGTGGAAGAGGGGTCAGAGGGCTGTGGGGGGAGCGGGATTAGTATGTGGGTATGATGAGAGATAAGAAGAGAGGAGGGAGGAGGGAGAGGAAGGCGCGTCAAAATTAAAATTAAAATAAAGTAAAAAGCGACAAGAAACGTCACTCACTAGTCTTGCAATACCCCTCATAATGGCCGTGCGCGACGCCATCCGGACAGCGGGATCCCGGCGGCGCGATGGTCGGCCTCGAGGGCGCGGACCTGGGCGCGGACCTCGTCGAGCGAGATGTCGTCCCCGAGGTGTAGGGCTCTGCGAAGCTGTCCATGTTTGTATTGTCTAGAGTACGGTGTTGCCTAGAGTAGGCAGACGCAGCAGAAAGAGAAGAGCCGTCTATCCCGAATACGCGCTTTAAACAGCACTCGCCCCTGGTGATTCTCTCTGATAGCTTAGTGTGGCGGGAAATAGCCCTGTGAAATTCACATGTGCAAATTAACCCGGTAAATTAGCGGCTAATTAACCGGCCAGCTGGATGGCTGAAAAATAGACGGTAAAGTAGGGTAAAATAGGGTAAATTAGCTCCCATAAGCCCAGCTACCATTTGTGCCCCAGCCAAGCACTCTGTAGAGGAGCAGAGAGGAGCTAGAGCTCTGAAACTGAAGACAGTAGTAGCTACAGGACGAGCACCACCCAATTTGGCAATACGCCCTGTGTCACTTTGTGAGGTCTTATTCTTTTTTTGCAGGCCCTTGCAGTAAATATTTTTTCGGCCAACCCAGTCTCTATGCCTGACGAGAGGAGTGTCTCGACGACTACGTGGATCAATACAGCTCTTCGAAACCGACAAGATGTTTCGACTGTCTCAAACCATCTCGCTAGTACGGGGCTTTAATCGAATGGGTGCAGAAAAGGTATAGCACATCATTTCCGAGCTGGGTTTCACTGATTTTGGTAGGAGGTCCGGAGTAAACCAGTCACCGTGAACTGGCGCGACATTCGAGAGACCATACACGGGAGGCCGAATTCGGGTCGAAAATATGCCGAAGATTCTGAAGGAACGCCGCTCACGCCACACGACCCTGCCAATGACGGTTTAGACTGGCTCAATGATCCCCTCCCCGACCTCCGTGGTAGTTCAACGAGCCGGTTCGACCTCGCGGCCGAATTCGACATCGAGAAGTATCTTCATGTCCTCGCCGACAGCATCACAGCCGCCAAAGAAACTCCCGTCGACGCTCGACACCACCGGCCAACTAATGGTAACGGCGGGACGAGTTCAAAGGCGGCAGCGGACAGCGTAGCTCCAAAGGCAGGCGAATGGGGCAGCTGGGCATAGCTATTTGACCGGTAAATTAGTGTTTTCGGGCTATTTGACCCAGTAAAATAGCTATTTTTCGCCCGGGGCTCTGCCCCGGACCCCGTGGGAAATTTACTCTATTTCACCCTAATTTACACCAGTAAATCAGGTCAAATAGGTCGCTGCCGCGACCCTCTGTAAATTACCCAAGTCAACTAGGCCTGCGGCCTATTTCCCGCCACACTATGATAGCTGCAATCAGACGAAGGAGCCAAGATTGTTACCGGGTGCCTTCCCGATTAGGAAGTTGCTATGCGGGATGATGACGGAAGGAGATTGTCAGACATCACAGGGCCGTCCAGGGCCTGGCCATCGTATGTACCATCCAGGGCACGGGTGTCGACCACTCCGAAGCAGACAGCTCACTCGTCGGCATCAGCGGCCATCGATTACTTACAGCAGAACGAACGTGGGCATTCGTTGCGGACGGCTCTCCGTGCGCTCTGCAAAGTCTGGACCCGGCCGACACGTTCGTCTTCTATGCGCACTGTGGACCACGGAGGGTAGCGAAATTCACGGTACTTTTTCGCCCAGATAGCACGAGAACTTCACGCTGAAAAGAAGAGAATTTCGCGGGCAAAAGGCGAATTTCACTGTAAGAATGGGGTAAAAAACTTCACGTACAAAATGCGGTTTTTCACCATAGCTGTTCACCCTTTCTTTCCGTAATTTTCTCTCACTTTCCTCCCGGAAGATCACTCACATTCTAGCAGAACATCTCCGAAAACGACTCATAATTCGCTCGTGTAGTACGGAGAAGATCACGTAGAATTCAACACATTAGATATTACAAAAAACTTGTACTAACGCGCACGCGGCGCGGCGTTTATAACGACTCAAGGCTCCGTCCCAGAGGCACGCTGTTCGGGCTCGGGCGTCAGGACAGGCAACGAGCCTATGCGAGAAGCACCTACAAGAAAAGTGTTAATCAAGATGCATACAAACCTTCCCAAAACATACCACGGCTCGCCACGGGGGAATTGTTGGCAGGCGGGGAGGGCGAGGCATTGGGAGAAAAGGCTACCAGATGCTTTGAGCCATGAAGGAGAAGGAGATGGATACACATACTCGGAGCTCGAGGGCCGGCCCCGCGAAAGACGTTGTCGTCAGGCGAATCAGCATGCAGGTGGTTGATATCGGAACGACGGGTGCGGCGGGTCCTGGCGCGGTAGGTGCCTTCTTTAGTCTTGCAGTTCTTGTAGGTTTTCTGGGCCGAAAAGGTGTTGTGGACACTGCGGGGATAGATTAAGTTTTCACCCCGAAAAACGGGCTTTTAAAACGGGACATTTTGCCAAGTGAAATTTTTCCAAAATGGAAAATTCAGGGGAAAGTTTCCGATTTCCTGTGAGTTTTTACGCTGCAAAAAATTTGAGGGTTTTTCCAGTGGGAAAACAGCAGGTAAAAAATTACCTTTTTCTGGTGTTTTTCGATCCCGAAAGAGGAGAAATTTTGCCCAAGGAAAAAGCCATGCAACTTTTTCTGAAGGGAAAATTTCTCCTTTTTCGGTGGGAAAAACACTCGGTGGGCCTAGAAGACTACCGCAGACGAAATGAAAGCGATCCGTGCCCATAATTATAAAGTCGACACGGACCTTGGTGCCCGGGCATACGACAAGCTCGGTCGGGCTTTTCCTGAGCTCGCCGACCTTCCCTCTCGTCAACGCCTTCGAACACAGGTCGCCTTCCTCTCTGGTGTCACTCCAGTGAAGTATGACTGTTGCCCCAACTCCTGCTGCTGCTACACCGACACCTACGCAGATCTCGACATCTGTCCGTTCAAGGATTGTGGCGAACCCCGTCGAGATTCGGCTGGTCGCCCGCGGAGCACTTTCCAATACCTCCCGCTCATTCCTCGGCTCGTAAACCTGTTCCAGGACACCGCCATGGCCGAGAAGCTCGATTACAGAGCGAACTACAAGCGCGTTGACAACAAAACCACCGATGTATTTGGTGGTACTCACTACCAACGTCTCTGTCGGACCAAAGTTACCATTGAAGACGAGACGCTCCCACACAAATTCTTCTCGGCCCCGAGCGATATTGCAATGGGAGCGTCCACCGATGGATTCGGGCCGTTCAAGCATCGCAAAAAAAACGTGCTGGCCTATCATTATTATTCTATACAACCTTCCACCCGAAATTCGTACCTGGCTGATATATCTACTCTGCGTCGGTGTTATTCCTGGTCCAAAAGCGCCCAAGGACATGGATTCCTTCCTCTTCCCATTTGTGGAGGAGCTTCTAGCTCTCATGCGCGGCGTGCCGGCGTTCGATCGCCGCAATATGCGCCAGTTCGTCCTTCGCGCTTACCTCATCGCGCTCTTTGGAGACATGCCAGCCGTCGCAAAATTAATGCGGATGAAGGGCCACGGCGGTATCTCTCCATGCCGGGCATGTCGCATTCTGTCTATCCGAGACAGCACTCACCCCAAATCCACTGCCCATTACACCCCTCTGTATCGCGACAACGGCAAGTCTTATGATCCGTTGAATCTGCCCTTACGGTCGCACGAACAATTCATCCGCCATGCAGTTGCGGTTGAGGAGGCGCCGAACGATGCAGAGCAGGACCGTCGTGCGAAGCGGTACGGAATCAATGGTGTCCCCCTCCTTGCGAAACTCTCCAGCCTATCTTTCCCCGACTCATTCCCTCACGACTTGATGCATCTTGTCGAAAATATCATTCCCATGCTCGTTGATCATTGGACGGGCACATTCAAGGATTTGGATGGCGGGTCCAAAGATTATGAGCTACCGCGATCCGTTGCAGATGCCATCGGCGAGGCGTGTGCGAAATCCGGCTCCACCATTCCCTCTGCCTTCGGCGCGCGGGTTCCGAACATCATCAACGATCGCTACCAGTGTACCGCAGAGTCTTGGTTCCTTTTCACAACCCTTCTCGCCCCCGCTGTGCTATATAATCGTTTCTCACGCCAGTGTTATTACGACCATTTTGTCCAATTGGTCATCCTCATCATCAAGTGTTTGCGATTCGAGTTGACATCTCAGGAAATCGGCGAGATCGAGACTGGATTTGCGACATGGGTTCAAAAATATGAAGAGTGCGTACACCTGTTGTGACATTTTCTTTCTCTAAAAATAAGAAATAGGTTTTATTACCAGTACAAGGAGTCGCGATTGAGTGCTTGCACCCTCCCTGTTCACGCGTTATTGCACGTCGCCGACAATATTCGCAAAATCGGACCTATGTGGTGTTTCTGGGCGTTTGTAATGGAGCGCTTCTGCGGCTCTCTTGTACCGTCCGTCAAGAGCCGAAAATACCCTTTCGCCAGTCTTGCTCATCGGATACGAGATGTCGCCCAGCTCAGCCAGATTAAATTGCTGTACGGCCTTACTGCTGAGCTTGATCTCAGTCCGCAGAAGAATATGGATGATACGGGACTCGCATTCGATGATTGTACGTGGTCTTATATTTTCTACCGTCACCTATTCTTGACCAATTTTCAGATGCGGATATTCGTATGGTGTATCCGCACCGTACAATGGATGTGGACGGTCCTTTGCGGAACAAAATTGCTTCATACCTCGCAACAAACTACGAACTTTCTCGCCTCGAGGCACATAATTATCTTCCCGCACAGCTATCATTGTGGGGAAAGCTTAAACGGCTCGGCGGCAGTGATGTCATCCATGCTTGGGACATGGTTTCGACCTATCATAACTCCCCGGACTCCGTACGCGATGCGACTTTTATCAAGGTACGTACAACACCAATAATGAGGCCGAATCCAATGACTGATCATAATCTAGTTTACTCTCGAGGTTGACAAGAACGAGCGGTACCCAAACTTACCTGTCATTCTGCTGCGGAAGGCTTTTTTTGGTCAAGTCCGCAAATTCATTGCCCTGACCCTTCCCCCCGAATTTCCCGCGCGACGCGATGCAGGCGGGCAAGAACGTGTTGACTCCATGCGAGAGAGAATTATCCTTCTTGCAGCGGTTGCAGACGCGGAGTTAATCCGCCAACTTCCCACGGGCATCGGGTGTTTCGATGCGAAATCCTCAGATCTCGGGGCTCCTTCGCAGGTGATTGACGTCGAGAGCATCGACTGTCTGGCGGGACGCATTCCGGTCGGTAAGAAACGATGGGCATGCCTCCTCCGGCCCGAAGTTGCTGCCAAATTTAACCTCGTTGAGGATGCGAGTGGAGATTCGAACGAGGGGTAGCACTAGTTCTGAGAATGATATATGTTATCTTGCGGCAGTCATACTGGGTGAATTTCACTGGAGAGGGATAGTGAAACCCCGTTTCACTTCAAAGTGGAGTGAAATGAAATATTCACCACATACCGCGAAAATTTCTTTTCACCCGAAAAACCCGTGAAACGCGAACTTCACTGTGGGGTACCGTGAAATTCGCGTGTTCCGTTTTCCACAGTGCGCGGGCCGCTACTCTAAAGTTTTATCAGGACTGCATTCAAGTGCCAATCCGCGGGGTCGCCTGGGTCCGCTGTCAACTTAAAACTCTTTGATCTCCTGCCCGAACGCTCAGCCTTGTCGTACCAACTGATACACCCCTGACGATATTTTAATCCCCTGACCTGACATCTTATCTGCAGCTTCACCAACTTCGGTTCCGAGCAAACCCCGATAAACCCACCCGTGACTTCCTTCCTTTCCTCCTTCATACCGATACCCCGCACCGCCCAGCGCGGAGCCAAACTCAATCTCGAACGCGTCAATGAATCACATTCTCAGTCCCGGTCTACGGTTGCGACCGCGTTACGCGTCCCTTCCCCGCCCGCTTCCTGCGTCCCGCATCCGAGCCTGTGGGTGCGGCTACCCGATGGATCTATTCTACCAACCCCCCACGGCTCGGCTCTCAAACTCGCCTGTCAACCCACCCAACCGCCGAAACTCAATTCAAGTTCGAATTCGAGTTCGAGCTGACAACTTCAAGTCAAGCCCAAAAGATCAAGGCCGAGTTCAATTTCCGTGTTCAAGCTCAAGGTCGAGTTCGAGTTCGAGTAAAAGTAAAAGTTCGAGGCAGATCAGGTTCAACCTCGACGAGGTTCAATTTCGTTCAAGGGTTGCAAGGTCGAGTAGATCGAGTAGTAGATCGAGTCCGGTCAAGTGCAAGGTCGAGTTCAAGCTCGAGTTGAGTTCCAGGTCGAGCGAGTGCAAGTTCGAGTCGGGTCGAGTTAAGTTCGAGTATGAGTTCCAAGTTCAAGTTCGAGTGCAAGTTCGAGTCGGGTCGAGTCAAGATCGAGGTCGAGTTCCAAGTTCAAGGACGTGTTCAAGGTCGAGTTCAAATTCAAGTTCAAGTTCGAGTCCAAACTCGTGTTCAAGTGCAAGTCCAAGCTCAAGTCCCCGTTCAAGGCCAAGTGCTAGCTTCTCGAGTCAAGTCGAGTTCTATTCCAAGCGCCCAAGTTCAAGTCCAAGCTCAAGGTCAAAGACGAGTTCAATTTCGTTCAAGGCCGAGTTCGAGTTCGTTCAAATCAAGTTCAAGGTCAAGTCCAAGTTCAAGGTCAAGTTCGAGCCAGGTCAAGTTCAAACCCAAGTCGTTCAAGCTCAAGCACTCAAGTTAAAGCCCAAGTTCAAATCAAGTTCAATTTCAAGCTCGAGTCCAAGCTCACGTTCAACCTCGAGGCCAAATCCGAGATCGCGCTTGCGTTCAACCTTAAGTTAAGCTCAAGTCAACTCTGCCGCGCTTAATTCCTTCCCCGGCGAACGTGACGCATTCGCGCTGAGAGGCTCCGATCGCCGACCCGAATACTTCACCTCTGGAATAAATTATTTTACCTACATCAAATTCTTGGGGTGGGTGGAAGGAAGCAGCAGCGGTAGCGCTTTCTCTTCTCCAAGTGCCGTCAAATCTACGGACTCGAATCTCCCGCCTTTGTCGTGTTGCTCTTTCCTTCCTTCTTTAACTCCTTCCCGTTTCCGACCAAATGCAGCCGCTCTCGAAGACGAAGACACGTATTGCAAAACCAGCATGCTCCTTGAATAAATACAATACATCCCGCGCCTCGGAACCAAAGAATTTAGTGGTATGATCAGTTACAGTTCGCCGAGAATAACTTTTCCTTCTGAAGCTTGGTACAGTACCATTTTGCCCATTGGCAGGTCTGCGGTCTGGATTTCGTGTGGTTCCCAGCTCCTTCCCGTCTTCCCAATCCAAAGATACATACTCGGGACTCGCACGATGTGCATTGGACATGCTCGGCATCAGGGGGTTTCAGAACTAAAAACTCGGGCCCAACTTCTGTCAAAGCTCGGCCTCAACTTGCCTCCAACTTGACCCCAGCTCGAGCCAAGTTGGTACCCAAGTTGGGACGCTGTTTGTGAAACCCCCAAGCGGCCTTTTCTCAGAAGTTGAGGCAGCGTTGATACCCGGAGCATCAAAAAGGTGTGATACAGGCCCGAGAACCGAATTAGCCGGAGTTGGGGAGTTGGGGCATCAAGTTGGGACGCAAGTAGAACGTCAAGTCCCTTAGGCCCGGTTTGACATGTAGTCACTTTCAAATTGTGGAAGACCCCATACATCTTTGTTGGACACGCCCCATAGATATCTGCTACACAATGAAATAGAACCGACAACCCATAATTCCTATGGGCCATACTATCTGCTTCCAAACGTCCTGACTAAAAATATTGATCAAATGGTCTCGCTCATACCATACGGAGGGGGGCGCAGCACAATGGGTGCAGGTCCCCCATCGCGTGCCTCAGGCATCCCGGTCTCGAGGCGCTGCATCGACGCCCTGAGGCGCCGCATTTCCTCAAGAGTTTCCTCCGCCACCCGCATTTGTAGCAGCGCTGAGCTGGGGTGGCTCGCGGCGGAGAGCGGGGTCAACGCTGTACCTGTATCGCCCATGGACATCCGAGGCGCATTCGGAATATCCAGGCTCAAGGGCACCTTCTCCGTCACTTGTGCAGTGGACGGTGACTGGAGGAGGAAGGGATTTATGGATGATGGGACGATTTCTTTATCCCCTGGTTGAGATTTGTACATTTTCGCTTGTACAAATGGGTAGGCCTCTTGTTTGAGCCTGTCTCGCCGACGGAGGAGGAAGAGAGTGCAAAGTAGGGCGGCAAGCAATAATACCCCGCCGATGACAGCTCCAACCACGGCGCCCACAGGAAATTTCCTGCCCATACTGGCCGCCGCCACCGATGATGTCGAGGTGTTCATCGGTACCGAACTCGAGGTGTTCATCGGGACCAAAGAATTCGAGGTGTTCATCGGGACCAAAGAATTCGAGGTGTTCATTGACACCGAGGGACTCGAGGTCGACGAGGAATCTGGATCGCCTGAACTGGATTGTATTGAGAATCTGGAGGCACTTGAATGACTGCCCGCGCCAGGCGGCGACACCGATGGTACGGTGGTGATCGTCGGCGCCCCGGAAATTGAACTCGGCGAAGGATCTGGATCACCAGAACTGTATTCTATTAAGAAGACAGACACGTGCAAATAATCCATGGACGTACGTATACACCGCATAATCGAAATACAGTTCCCACTCGGGCAGAATCTGCATTAAAAAGTTGTGCGGTCCATTCGGCATGGTGGTGTTGCGGTACGCCAAGTGGTTCGTCATCGGCGCCGTGTTGGGAACTTCCCACCCACCGTATGTGACCCCGTCTATTCGGGCGGCGAATCCCGAATTGAAGGATATATTGTGCCCCGCAGGGTATGCGACGAAGACGTAGATGGCGGTGCCTGCAGCGTGGATCAGATAAATTAACGAAACGACTCTCCGCAGAGTATTTGGGTTATTTGGGTGCAGGGAAACGTACCGGTGAAGTTCATGCTGATGGTGGGCGAGTCGTGCGGGGTTGCAGCGATGAAGGTGACTGTCCCATCGTTAAGTTTGCTGGGGTCGAATCCTGTGAGATTGCGGTCTATGACGGCGCGGTACGTGACGAGCGGGCTCGCATCGTCGATGGTATGATTGACTTGGGTGGAGGACACGATTCGGAAGACAAAAAGGAGGGGAAGAGGAAGAAGAAGCCACATTAGTAGGGAGCGACGGTGAGGGGGGAAAGCAAGACAGGAAGGCAAGGCTGACGAGTTGGTTAATATAATCAAGCAATCATCTGTCCTTCCCTGCGCCTATCTGAATCCCAGAATCAGTGGCGTGGCGACGAGGCATCTATGAATAGCTCTCCACTTTCCGTCAGATAAGATTTGTCGCTGGGTACGAAATCGTCCACGAAGGTAATAATTAGTCCAAGTCGTTCATCGGTCCAGTCGGTGGATTTCTGTGCGAGTACGGCAAAATATTGGCCGAGATTTTTCTCCTGCGGTCGAGGTAAAAGATCATCAGATGTGCATGAATATAGCGTATCTGACAGGGGATGTGGTTGGGAACAAGACAAGGTGACATCGAAGCACCCAGAACAGTCGTGGGTGGTCCCCTTTGCCGCTACCATAGACAGCGCGTGCTTTCCACCACCAAGAATACCGTGTCACTTTTCAAGACGGTAGGAAGTCAGACAGCACGGTAAAGAATCTTGAGCGGGTTCAAACGACAGGAGTTGAAGCGGGAGGTAGAAAAGAAGCGCGTGGGCGACAGAAATTTCCAAGAGCCTTCCGAGCGTCAACGGAGTGATTGTCTGACAGGGTAGATGAAAACCACGGTCGAACTCCATTTGGCACGATTGCTTCGAACAGAAACCAGCGAGAATCATACACCAAAACATATTTTCCGCTGGGATTACGGTGAATTCTAATTTCGGGACAGAGGGAAGAAATTCACCTAGGCAACTGTTTACCTGGCGGCCAAAAGGGAACATGGCGGGCGAGACACCAGCCGCGTCATATGGCTGTATATACGATAACGGTGGGAGCCAGATTAAGTGAGTCCCACTCCCATCAGTTCGCATCAGTTTTGCATCAGCAGATCAATATCAGCATACGGGCTCGGATTTCAGCGTTTTCTGGTGGTAAAGGTGGTTTAAGGGCTTTTTAGAGTATTTCACGGTGGGGGGAACAGTGGAGGGAACAGTGTTCCTGTTGGAAATCGGCCCGATGCACAGTGACCCTCTGCAAACGCGCAGAGGTCTCGATTCAAAAGCTACGGCTTAAATACAAAACAACTGAGTCATATGGATATAAGGAGAAATGTAATATGACTCTGTCTGAGTCAGGAAGAGTCAGTATGAGTAAGTATGAGTCATATCAAAAGAAGAGTCAGAAGGAGTCAGAAAGAAGCTATGTCACATGGTGATCACATGGCAAATAGGCAGTGCATTGGTGTTTCGGTTGTTACTCCAACACACCCCCACAAGCGATAGCACCAAGGCACACCCCCAGAAACTTGACAGGGTGTTTACCAGACTCCGTCGTAATCATCGGAGTCATACTCAACTGCAGCAGCAGTTTCCTTCTTCTTCGACTCTTCCCAACGTGCACGCTCGGGGCAGTCAGACTTGAAGTGCCCCTTCTTGTCGCAGAAGTAGCAGGTGTGTGTCGAAGCAGCGCGGTGTGCGGCAAAGGCGACATTGTTGGGATCATTGTCGACAGGGGAAGGGGAAGGGATGTCTGCAGTAGTGTTGGACTGCTGGCGTGTCTCCTCATTGAGCAGTCGGCTGATAACATGCTCGACTGTGAGGGCATCGGGAGGAGTAGCATCGAAGTTGATGACGACGGCCTCGTAAGTAGTGGGGAGACCCATTGTGAATGCCAGAATTTTGTCCTGGTCGGTGACAACAATTCCAGTATACTCCATGCGAAGCACCATGGACTGGACACGGCCAATCCAATCCTCCATCGTCTCAGAGTTGAGCTTCTTCGCCGTAAGGAACTGGCGACGAAGGGCGAGACTGGTGGCAAAGCCAGCAGCGCGGTGCACGTGCTGAAGATCTTGCCAAATGATCATCGGATCACGAGATGTCATGTGGGCAAGCTGGCTCGGCTCAAACACGTAGAACCAGTTCCGCACGCGCTTCTGCCATCTTTGTTGCATCCCGTGTCGCAATCAGCGTTCTCAGCTCCATATCCATCTCCACCACTGTCTTCTCACTCCCATCGGAGTTGGTGTCGCTCACGACAATTTGAACCACACCCCATAATCCCTTCCTGACAAGGATAGCCTCCATGCGCAGGTCCCAGTCGTTAGCATAATTCCTGTTGCCGAGGCGTGCAAAGGAAATAGCGGTCAGAGTCGGCCATTGTAGCGAATAAATCAATATGTGGTGGTGAATGAAAAGATCAAAGATCAATGCCTCGTCGTCGTGAGGGCTTGTCTTCTGCCTTCGTCGTCGTGAAGGGCTTTCAACTTGCTTCCGTCGTCGTGGAAGACTTTCGGCTTGCCTCCGTCGTCGTGGAGGGCTTTCGGCTTGCCTCCGTCGTCGTGGAGGGCTTTCGACAGTAAGAGTCTGGAAGACGATCGTCGACGAAATCCAGACAATGGCAGCGAGTGCTGAGTCGATCGAGGGTATGCGTGTATGCGCGTTTGTGTTGGAAATCGGCCCGATGCACAGTGACCCTCTGCAAACGCGCAGAGGTCTCGATTCAAAAGCTACGGCTTAAATACAAAACAACTGAGTCATATGGATATAAGGAGAAATGTAATATGACTCTGTCTGAGTCAGGAAGAGTCAGTATGAGTAAGTATGAGTCATATCAAAAGAAGAGTCAGAAGGAGTCAGAAAGAAGCTATGTCACATGGTGATCACATGGCAAATAGGCAGTGCATTGGTGTTTCGGTTGTTACTCCAACAGTTCCCCCCGGACCCCGGGCCTGATGGCATGTCCAGAAAATTTAATATGGGCCGTTTGGGCTTTTTTTTTCAGCTAAATGTGAGCTGATGCGCGGCGGAGACCCCCGCGGATCCCCCTGATGCTCGCCGCTAAGCCCGCTGCTAAGCCCGCTGCGTGGAGCATTCTCTGATTTTTAAACAAGATTTATTCACTTTTTGCTGCCTATTCCGAGTTTATGGCGGCACGTTGATGTAGTGATCGCCGCAATACGCGAGTCCCACTGTCCGCATTCATCGGAGGTTGAGTCCCACTGAAAAGTCACTAGCCAACGTTACCCGATGTTAAGCGAGTTTTTAGCCGAGTCCCACTCCCACCGTTCTCGTCATTACTCTCTCAAATCACCATCCGGGCAAACTGCGCACATTCAACGGGATGAATGTCGCAGTCTGGTGTGACGGCGTCCGGCACTGGTGCCTGTGGTCTCCGATATTTATATATCAACTGGAAACGGCCCCACCCTCCTCAGTGTCTCCTCCCTCTGGCGCATCATCACCGCCATCACAGGCAGATCGTGCATGCTCTTGCGCACAGTCTCCGGCCCCGAGCGCGATGCACTGGTTAATGGCCGCAATGATGGCGGTCCAGCAGGCCTGTAGCGTGTCAGCCTCTTGTTGACCATGAGGAATTCGCAAGGTGATCACAAAACAGATGAAAACCTAAGGAGGGGAAGGGGAGAAGGAAGAGATTATCGGGATCCACCCTGCCTTATCCTGATAATCTCTCTCAACTATACCCCACTATCACTATGGGTCTCCCCATTGGTGCCATTCGCCTCATTGAGGCTGTGGACCAGATCATGCCGGATAACTGGGCTAAGGCCTCATGCCCCCTCAAGATGTTCTTCATAGGTGTGCATACATCTTGGGTTCCAAAGGATAAATCTAGTTCGGAAGGGAAGGTTGATGATGACTCTCAAACGATCATGAGGTGATGTGGCTCCTCTACTCCAAGCTCACCCCGAGTACCAGTAGCTTGGCAATAATGTCACCTCAGCCCAGGATCTCTGGACCAAGTGTGTTGGTGCCTGTGAGGCATCCAACATGACATCTCGCATGAATGCTCGCCGCAACTTTGTCCACACCATCCACGATCCTTCCAAATCTATCAACCTCTACATCTCAGCCATCGAGGACACAGTCACATGTCTCAATCATCTCGGTGTGAAGCCTACCAACTCCGAGATCACAGACACCCTCCTTATGAACCCTTGACGAGTCCCTCAGCTCCACTTGCACCACCATCCTCACCTCCAAGAAGGAGCCGACCCTCACTGCAATCAAATCCCAGGACTCACAATGCCAGACCCTCTGCCCTCTCAAAGTTATCAAGAACGAGGATGACAATAATAGTAACACCCTCCTTCCTGCTTTGGCTCACGCTACCTGCACTAGTGGCTGAGCACCTCACTCTCATGCAGCTCAAGCAACAGGGACCAGTGGGAGCAAATTCCAATGGTGCTCTGCCACTTCCAATGACCAGTGTCACTGCTGCTGCAGTGTTGCTGGGCACATTGCTGACCACTGCATCCATGACATGCCACACAATGTCAAGGATTATCACTGGTCCTCCTGGCAAAGCCGGTCACGTCAGTGCCACTTTTGCCTCTGATTTGTCCAGTGACGAGTCCGCCAGTGCTCATGTCGCATTTGGTGGAGCTTCCTTCGACTCTGACAGCAAGGTCGAGTATTTGGGTTATCACAGCATGTCAGCCTAAGGGCTTTCACCTGCTTCGGTGTGTCCTGCGGACCAACTTCAGCAGGGCTGCAGAGGTATTCATCTTGTTCTCGTTGGTGCTACCACTTCCGCATGATTATTCTTTGGTCATTGGTGACAGAGACTGCAGTCAACTGTGCTGAGTGCAGTTTGCACCGCTGTGGTTGTCATTTCAACATGACTGCTTTGGTTTTTTCTGTCTTTCTGAATGTGCCATTTGATGGGAGCTCTCATACTTTTATTTTATATTCTTGACTGTTTTTATTCCTCCATCCACTATGTCTCGGTCTTTGTAAAGGTGGGAGTGTCAGGATATGATTGTTCATGTCAGTCTGAGTACATGATAGGCATCACTTCTTTGAAATGATGTATCTATATGTAGTCTTCCATAGTCAAGCATAGCCTCAATTCATCATCTTATCTCTCCCCCCATTGTCCTCTGTGCCAGCTCCTTGCACTCAACTAGCTCCTTGTCCCCTCCCTTGTGAGCTTCTTCCGAACTTCTTCAGCTTCTAGCCTCCTCAGGATATTTTTCTGATAGTGAACAAGGTAGAATTCCCGCGTGTGATGCTTGCCGAGGTTCAACATCTGGATCAAAACATTTCCGAATTGGTTCAATACCATCCGACACTGTACTGGTTTGTGGCACTGATAAAACCTCACCACTGTAATTAAATCCAAGTCATAATAACAGAGAACAATGATGGTTAACAAAGTTACTTGGCAAAACTAACTTAGCCTGAAAAAACTTATTTTATTTTACTTGTGGCAGAAAAGTAAAGTAAAGTAAGCAAAAGTGACTTGTAAGTAACTTAAGTAACTTCAAGTTAGAAAAAGTAACGGCACGCTAGAGTAAGTTAACGACTCTAGGCATGATATCTGTGTCTCTGTATGCAGCAATTACTGCTACCCATGTGAATAACATTCCCACTGCCTCTCAGATGAGGATTCCACTTGCCAAGGCTCCATACCATTGAAGAACATGCAAAACAGCCCCATTATTCAGTATGACCCTATCTTATACATCAATTGAGTCAATGGATCATTAGGAACAATCTGAATGTGTCTCTTTGATGGATGTTGGGGAGACAACTCACCGGTTCTGTGTTCAACTCAGTTAATTTCAATATCAGTGAGCTCCAGGAAAGTTAGCCTAGGAGACTTTATAAATAGACTCAAGAGGTATTGAATGAATAAGAACGTGCACAATTGTTATGAAATCCGGAAAAAGCAAAACAAGACTTGGAACAATGGCATTCCACATCAAATTGGAGTCCCCGCCACCCATATTTTGACAGCTGCAACTGATGCTGTCTAACTGATGCTATCTGATAGCACAAGTCACTTTTGCTGATTGCATTGATCTGACTTGGCGGGCTAAGTTACTGAAGTTATTTGAAGTAATTCGAAGTTACTCAAGGTAATTTTGATTAACTTTATCTGCATTGAGCTAAAAACCACCCCTAATCAGAGCCCTGCTCCACCGCTGACTGGGGAAGTCAGCTTCGCAGAAACCCACTCTCAGACACCATGCCCAATGTGGTGTCATGGCTGTGGGCACAAAACCCGGAGGGCAATGGGATATTTGAGGAGGTACAGTGTGGAAGGTGCCAAAACTGGTTTACACATGCATGCCTTACTTTAGGCATGGATTGGGGCACTGAAGACATCCAATTTGTCTGCATATATTGCATTGTTAAAAAACCCTCTCGCTGAAATGTAGGTCCCATTTCTATCATTGGCTTGGTTATTCTAATGTTGCATGCAAGTCTATGGCCAAGGAGAGGATCTGATGGTCCCTGACCCTAATGTGCTGGATTGGAAGGCACAACAACATGCTGGTATCCAGCCACCTTCAGTGGACTTGAGCCTTGGCCTGCGACAACACTACTACCAGCCATTTCAACTTCAAGACAGGAACAATTGTTAAGTGTGGTAAACCAGTGAAGGTGTCCCTGGATGTCCTTATGCACAGTTTTTAATGTTGAAGGACCATAATTCACTGTTTCTCTCTGTTCCAGGTCCACGCATTTGATACCTCTGCCACCAACACACCGGATATTGTTGAACTTCAAATAAACAATGATGAAAGCACTCACAGACCCTCTGGGAGAGTGAGCACGATGATTACAGTGATCCACCGGTCATTGATACACCACAGATCAATGATACAGCCGAACAATTTCACTCTTACAAAGGACATTTGTTCTTGTAGAGCCTCAAAATAAAACATGCATGGTCTTTGTACTATTATACATCCCCTAGCAAAGTCTTTGCTCGTATCAGTGGGTAGGTCTTGCCCAGGAAAATCATCTTTCTGGGAGATCGGTGGAAATTCCGTGGAGATCAAATTTTGAAAAGCGGTAAAGCCGCAGAAGGAATTTTACAATGTACAGACTTGTTTCTAACCACTCGCGAAGGTGCTTGGAGCGTAAATCATCGAGAGGAACTGGATTCCAGTCAGCCGTCCCTTTTTGGAATGATGTCCGATCACCCACCGAAAATGGCAATCCCCGTCAAAGTCTATAACTTTCCCCTGCGACGCATCAAATATGGTTGGGCGCGCGAAATCCGACACCAAGAAGGCCCAGATAGCTCGCGAAGTATACAATGAGTGGATGGCCCATGCTGTAGCCCAGTATCATGCGGAACAAGCCCGTGTTTTGGCCCCAAAGGAACACTGCAAAGGCTTGCGACAAATCTGTGAAGAGGTTGAAGCACAGTTCCAAGACGCGAAGCGGCTGCACATTGAACTCGCCTATGCGACCCTGGGGAGATTGGTGAAGGGTGACAAACCAAAGCTGAGTCGAATGCAGCGAAGGGTTGGCTACTAGAACAGGAGGAAAAATTGTGATCCGCTATGCTCTCGAGCTTGCATCGTGTGGATTTCCGCTTGATCATTGCAGGCCCAAAGAGTGTGTGGATTGCATATGCCGGGGTCGACTTGGGGACGACTTCCCTGCAGATGGAGTCGGGGTTAATTGGACACAGCACTTCGTCGAGAAGCATTCAGATCTTCTGCAGACCTACTGGGGCAAGTCATGGACAATAAACACGGGAGGGCGGTGAATCCGCACACCAATAAGGCCTACTTCGATCTGGTGGAAGAGGTGCGGGCAGGGAAGCAGGACTACGAGTTTGACTAGGCCCTCGATGATGATTCCGGTGCACCGCCAGATTTTGTTCCAGTGCCGATCAGGCTTTGAAAACATCTATGCGACCGGAATGAAAGCAGTTTTTTTTCCGGCGGGGTGGGGTCCAGAAACGCGTTATTGGACCCCGCAGCACACAAACCCAGCACCAGCAGTCGGACGGAGGGCGTGAAAACACCACAGTCATTGTGGAAAATCTGCGCCATAGGAACTTCCCTCCGTCCGGTCATCATTTTCAAGGGGAAGGGATACCAAGTGAAATGGTTACAGGATAACCCATTGGAAGCCTCGGGCGGTAAAATAATCCGAAATTGGCATTCACTCTGACGAGATGGCTTTGCAGTATTGCTTATCAGGCCAAGGGATGGACAGACAACGAAATTGGGGTCGAGTTTCTCCGCGACTTAGATGCGCAGACAAAGAGAAGGCTGCTGGTGCAACTCGAGCGCTCGGTGTGGATGGACACATCTCGCACTACAGCTATGAGTTCACCCCACCCACATGCAAGCTCCGGATCCAGATCTTCTGCTATCCTTCCCACGCTACACATGTCTACCAGGGCCTCAATGTTGTGATATTTTCGCCATCGAAGGGGTATTGGATGGAGGAGAAGAACAAATTTGAGCGCACTACTCGCCAGAAGATGGACAAGACGAAATTTTTGAAGATTTATGGTCGTGCGCATGTCCGTGCATTGTCCAAGGGAAATATCAAAGCTGTGTTCCGCAAGACGGGGCTTTGGCCAATCGATTGGGCAGTCATAACACCCGTGATGATGACCCCGAGTTTGATACGGCAATGCATGGAGATCTCCCGGTTGCTCCGAGCACTCCAGTCTGTATGACCATTGACACGATGCATGAGATCCATCAGCGGGTGACAGACCTGGTATTGGGGCACCCGGGCATTTATTCAAATCTGCTCGAGTTGCAACATACTATAGTGTACTTCATTACATTACGATGTCATCTCACGAGGGCTATTGCTGGCCTGAGCAGTTATCTAAAAGGGATATAATGTGTCTCGAACCATTAGAAAGGCGCTGGACAACAATCCTGGTAAAGGGTTGAAGTGGGAAGTCGCTAATGGAGCAATCATGGAAAGTGCCTTACCATCCTGGAAACAGATTGGGGCTACTGCACATCCCTGACTAAGGGTGTATTACGAGGGAACATCCTTCTGAACCAGAGGGATCATTGTTGGGCATCATCTGACGTCTCCAGAACTGCCAAGAGAAGGCTGGACTTGGTCGATCTACCAATTGACTAAGAACCATACTCAGGTACTGGGAAGCGGCGGCTATCACTTTATAAACGATGCGTGGACATATTGGATAAACGGAACGGACACATGGAATATAAGGAAACAGATCGGACTTGACAATTGGTTGCAATCTCGCAAGGATTAGCAATCGCGGATACTATTTGGAATCGGGATTCATAAAGAATCACTTGTGTTACGCATTGGAGTACTATCTCCAAACATAGACCCACATCATACAAAACCGTTGAACATAAAATCTCGTCTGTCTATCCGTGATTGCGCCTAGAACGGGTTCGAGCAAGTTTTATCTATACGACTTGTAGACCTGTAAGTCTTGCTTCTCAAAGAGAACTAAAGTTCAAATTGCCACAATCTATACTGGATTGAATCCCCGAACCTGCACGAGGACTATAGTGTTTGAGTTGTTGTAGTTGCATATCAAACCACGTATTCATTTACAAGGTTTGGTTTTGTGGTTATTTCACTGCCAGCCCCATAGTCAGTGTTTCAGCAGGCCAAGCGTCCTCGGTCCCCAGAGAGTGATAACGAAGGAATTGCACCCAGACACCAGGGATTGTTGGCGTCGTACCTGGACAACAGCTTCCAGATGGTCCGCTTGAGCTCCGCAGCATTCCTTGTTAGCTCGTCCCCAATTCAGTCTACTTCGACACCACCTACCTTTGTCCCCGTTCCAATTTCCCCCATACAGCCACAAGAAAGCACGTTATTCGGACCTCGTAGTCCCGCCCTCAAACATGCTGGAGGAGGGAGCTACAGAACTCCATGCGCGAACTCCTCGTAGCAAACAAGGAGCAGAAATCCCTGCTCATCAGCATGCAATCAAGCCTTGTCTTGAATGGCGCATACTGTGATCTTGTCTGAGGCCAACTCGCAGCACAGGAGGAGAGCAAAAAATCGAAGAAGAAGGGGAAGTTGGTCGGCAATGGGATGCCACGGCTGCTGACATCAAAAGATTTTGTGCGTTGTGTTGTCGCCTTCCAGAAGGCAGCCGAAGAAAAGGAGGCAGAGATGAAGAAGAGGTGGGCCACAAAAGCAGAGAAGAGCACAGCGATGAGCCAGTGGAAGGAGTTGGAGAAGGCGAGGAAGGCCGAGAACACGGCTATCCGAGCGCACTGGCAGGAAGATGTCAAAGCCTGGGAAGAAGAGCGCGACCACGTGAAAGCCCACGGACAGCGGCCATCTTGGAACAAACCTGTGCTCAAGGGTCAGCTTTTCTCGCCCGTTCCCAAGCCCACTTTTGTCATGAACGAGCAAGAGAAACCTATTGTTGGACCTTCCAGGCTAAGGCTCCAACCGTTTCCATTTATAAATGTTTATACATGGTTTTAACCGTTTTCGTTTCCGTTTAGTTTGCCTCTGGGGTCAAACAGTTTGTACACGGTTTTAAATGGTTGAACATTTTACAATCACTCACAGTGGATTTTGCTGGTGCGAATATGAGGAGGTCTTGCTGCCAGAAATGTCTCTGGGGTCATATATGGTCCCCCAGTCCATTCACCTGCTGCTACTGGCCCTGGGGTGCTCGACCGGCACATGGATTCCCAATGTGGTAATTGTTCATATGGTTGATGGCTTGGGCAGGATTGATGCACCGCTCGCGCTCTTCATTCTCACCTTTAGCCTTCAGCAACCTGAACCCGGAAATCGTGCAATAACGATCTTCCCAGCATCCTCATCTTTGATAGTACCATTGATTAACTTATCATTTCCTAAGTTGTATCACCCCCGATGCCATTGAAGTTGAACCGTGTGATCTCAAGTTACCGTGAACTGTTCTTGCAAGTGTACCCTATTTTCAACCAAATTCTTTCATGCCGTCAACTGCAATGACAGAAAGCAAAATGAACCAGAATAAAAGCCTAGTCACCCAATATGCGCACGAATTTGGATACCCTAGAAAAATTACTGTTTGTAAACAGTTTTAAACAGTTTAGATACTGTTTCCATTTAATTTACCCGTCTCCGTAAACGAAACTAAATGGTTGGAGCCTTATTCCAGGCTGCCTGCAACACAGATTCAGACAAATCGGAATCAGAGGACTCAGAGGATGAGAACAACTCAGCGGATGATGAATAGTCAGTTGTTATTGAATAGCAATATATATACGACTCGGTGGAACGAAGCTTGCGAGGCAATTGCAAGACACTTCGAAGTTCACGCCGCGGGAAGTAAGTGCCGCATCATGCGCCCCTCGGATCACTGCCCAAAAGGGGCATATACTACGCTCGTGTGAATGTCTCATTGAGTGGTAGAAGAGGTTCAGCTTATACCTCTCTCAGTCAAGACTCGAAAATTAAAGCCTCTCACTCAAGCATGTATAACATGTAAATAAACACTTGGGCCTCCTAAGACTATCTCAAAAGTGCCTGTAAATACAAATACAGTGTTAAAACCCGGATCCGAAAAAAAGTTTGTTGGCCATTACCGGAGCACAAGCGCGAATTTCGCTATTCCAAATGTATTATGGTAACTAGAGACCTTGAAATGTATGCACAAATATTTTCAAGATTTTCCACACAGCCGTTATGTTCCACAGGATAATCGTTTTATTGGCCTATTTTGGGTTTTGACCCGGATCCGAAAATCTCGTCCAGAAAACATTGTTTCACTTCATATCTCCGCATTTTCTGGGCTCAACACATTCATACATCTCCTCTGACACCTACCCACACAACACCTCAGGGCTTTCAGATGGGAAAACCCGTCGAGGGATCATTGAACATCCTGCATTTGAAAACACTGCACCAAAGAGGATGGGCAGTCATTTCTGTCCCCCACACAGGATGGGGATGATCAAAAACATTATAGCACTATCCAATCATACAGTGGTTGCTTTGGGAAAGGTCGTAGATGTGCAAAGAGCCCTTGCATCCTCAGGATACATCACTTTTAACCGGCATCGTTTAGATTTAGCTGTTTTGCGGTACTGTATGATTTTCTGCTGGGGCCCAGTTGAATTATCGTAGTGTTTTTGTGCACTACATTACTCATAGGTCCTCCAAGTGTCCCGCCAAAAAAAGTTGGGCTTCAAAACACCCTGTCTCTAGCTCAAAAGAGATTTTTTTCGGATCCGGGCATTTTCGGATCCGGGTTTTGGCACTGTATCCATAATCTAATTTAGTGTATCAATGACCAGTGGATCACTGTACCTATGTTCAGAGCACTTTTGAGGGTGTTTGGAAGTATCTACTGGGGTCTTTACTTCGTCTTGTCAGAACTGTATAAGTTAGCTGTCAACAAGTTAGTTTCGCCAAGCGTGGGAAAAGTACCGTAAAGTTAGCCCCGCCAAATCAAAGGGGCGATCAAAGTTAAAGTTAGCTGTCACAAGTTACTTTATTCCTCTCAAGAACAATATACCAAGTTCCTACTTTGCACTGCCATTCTTTCGACACAAAATCGTTCAACGCCCTCGTCAACTCCGCAATATGTCCAAATTTGAAACCAGCGTTCTCAAAAGCTGTATCATTTGCCTCCAAAAGGCCCCCAACCGTCTCGAACCCTTGATCTTGAAGAAGTTTCTGAAGATTGCCACTGAGTGTGTATTCTTGGCAAAATTTGGCCAACGTCAACGGCGGCAAACCCATTCCCGTCGATGGCCAGCAGTGGGTGACCAATCCTCGGCCCTTGACCAGTCCCACCGGGGCCGCCTTTCACATTGCCTGATCCACCCTCACCACCGATTCCACCTAGTACGATTAATTGGTCGTTTTGGGGGGGGTGACGACGGGAAAGAAAGCTTGCCTTGAATTCGGCGGAAGAGACCCACATTTTCTATTGCAAGCTGTGCTGCTTCGCCAAGACCACCCTCACCGCCTGTGTGACCACCATAACCACCCTTGCCACCGGTGCCTCCTGTGCGGATATTGAGGTCACCATTCCAGGGAGGGGCATGTGAACGCACCGATAAACTCCGGGCGAGTATCTTCTGCTTTCTCGGAGTTTGCTCCAATTCTTGACTCAATGTATTGAAGCCACCGGAGAACCTCATGGACCTCAACAAGCTATTGACGTGAGCAAGATATGTTGAACGAGTAAAGAATGCCGTACCGTGGCATCAGCAATCATCTGGGCGAGATGGTTGTTGTGTTTCGCGAGAGAGGATGCATTATCTTTGCTGTTGAAGAATTGGTCGAGTTTTTCTCGGGAAGCGTCTTTCAGATCATCCGTGATGGATTGTAAGTCCCTGGGCTCATCAAGTCAGGCTACGGATCATAGGAGGGTGAATCACTGACGTTTTGAAGAGCTTCAACAATAGGTTGACACTGTTCCGGCTTATCCCTAGCCATTTTAGACACAAGGGGCGACAGAAGCTGGATTCGTGCAGCCAATTCAACGAACCTTGAGTGTTGTCCGACGTTAGCTGGAATACACATATGAATACCAATCGTGTGATAACTGTGATTTCGTGCACCTCAATGCGATCCGCGATGTCCAAGAGAGGGTCGATGACACCACTCAGAACCGAACCGAATGGGATATTGCTGGAGATGGAGCTCAATGTCTTCAGGGCGAATTTCAAGGCATTACGCCCTGTGTTGGGGTTCTCTGGCTTCTCGATATTTTGTTTGGTGGACGCATGCGTTCCCTTCAGGTCTCCGGCGGGTGGCTCCATCGCAGGGCGCAGGTCGACTGAAGGTGACGTATGGGTAAGGGAACGCTTGCTCATATCAGAATTGGTGCGTCTTCTTTGTAGAGAGAAACCCCGAGGGAACCGCCAGAGGCCACAAAGCGTCCAAGTCATGTCCTCCACTGAAGCAGAACGTGAAGGGATAGTCATCCGTCGCATTTAAGGAAAGGAGGCGGCGATCAACATGGCGCGGATGTTGGAACTCCGAGTCCTACGCTCGCTATCAAGGCAACCACTCATCTGCTATTTTGAGTTTCTGCATTTATCATGTTCAACTTCGTATTTTGTCCCTTTGTGCCTTACTTACGCTCCAGTTGTTTTAATTCTCTCCCTTTGTTAGTTATATTGGTTCCTGACGAGTTGTGTATATTACCTAGTAGTTTTCGAATGAATCCCTGCGCATTTGCGAGGGACTTCTGCTACCCCCGAGTAAGGCCGCGGCTACCTTTATTTCAATGGCGGAACGGCTGCAGCTTCCCGGCTGCAATATCATGCGTGGAGATCTGAGCTTTCATCTTCAGTACCATTTCCGACGCCGCAGCCGGGTGCGGCACCGTGCGGGAATGTACCAGATTATCTGCGGATCTGCAGTTCGTCCTCGCGTCTCTACCGGTTCCAGTTGAATGGCCAGCTCAGCTGACCGTCGACACGTGGGCAACGTCCAGAAGGCCCTGAAGGATGCCTGCCGACACAAGTGATGGCTGGCGGACGAGCCAGTACTCTTCACGCATGCATCCCTTGATCCCAGACCGATGGGAACAGCAACGCGGAGGGTGAATTCGTTCGAATGCCACTGAAATTACGCCAGTACCCATATCCGCGTTGCCCGTGCCCTGCCCATCGAACAGCACTCACGCGCCTATACCTGTCCGCGCATATCGACTAGGAATCGACGTTCATACGGTATGCCAGAAAGGTATCGAGAGCGGCACACCGCGCACTTGGAGACTCTGTGGTCTTCTGTCGCCGTGCCGTTGAAAGCGAAAGTCAAGCCTTGATTTGGGGTGCACTTGGCCAAACCGGAGAGCTCGCAGTGTTGCGTTAGGACTTCCTGCGTCGTGATGTGTACCTCGCCATCTGTTGCAACTACTTCCTTCTTTGCCCTTGTGCGAGTGCCGCGATTTTCGATGAACGCAGCATCTTGCGAAGTTGACATTTGACGTATTTTGCAGTTTATGCTACGTGCGAGATTTTCAAAGCCGCCGAATACCTTTATAGCATTGGAATGATTACTGATTTTGTCGTACTCAAGATTGAATGTCGTTTGACCCTAGGGACAACTGGTTACTCAGGTCATCAAATGTCTGCAGGTTGCGAGTATCCGTAACATACATGAGACGCGATGTATGTAGTACGGGCACCGGCGTTTCTTAACGGGACCGCGCCGGAATATACCTACCTACCTATGTTGGGTTCTTGCATTTATCATGTTCAATTTCGCATCTAGTCCCCTGTACGTTACTTACATCCACCTGTTCTAATTCTCTCTTGTTAGTTTTACTGGTTCCTGACAAGCTACCTAGTAGACTTACTACTACTAGCCTGTTTACTACTAGTAGCTCTCAAGTGAACCGCCTGTCTTTTAATATCCAGATCGGATGACCGATCTGATGCCGATGTTCCGTCTCAGCAGCGCTTGTTAGTTGCCCCATTTAGCTTAGTACTAGTAGAAGATAGATCGGCGATGGCCATGCATCGTTAGCAGAAAACCCAATAGCCTCCTTGCGACCTACACCTGCGCGTGCCTCTGCATCCTCGTCCCCTTCCTCCCTATGCTGCTTGTCGGCCGCGTCCTCGGCGGTATCTCCACCCCATCGAGTCTTCTCCGCCTTCGAATCGTGGCTCATGTCTGCCTCGACGTCCCATGCCCTCCCGCAGTCCGACCTCTCACCCATCATGGGCGCGAGACCCTCGTCAACGGCCTCGTCGCCACCGCACTGGCGTCTTCTCCAACCAGCTCGTTGGCTTCACCGGATCCTTCGCCAGCCCCTTCATCGCCTCGGCGCCCTCCTCATCCTCGCCTGGGCAGTCATCCGCAGCTCCTGGATCGAGAACTACGGCGGCACCAACTCGACCCCGGCGCCTCCGACCCACTCCAGCTCGCCCGCCTCCGCACCGCGCTGCGCATCGTCCGCGAGGACCCGCGCCTGCTCGTCCTCGGCCTCATCCAGACGTGCTTCGAGGGCTCCATGTACCTCTTCTTCCTCTGGGTCCCCGCTCTGCAGAAGCACTCCTTTCGGGCTCCTCCCCGTCGGGTACATCTTCCTCCTTCATGCTCAGCATGATGCCGGCTCCGTCCTCTACACTTCCTCGTCGCCATATCGCCCGAATCCTCCCTCATGACGCACGCGAAGCTCTCCAGCGCTGTGTGCGCTCTCGCCGTCCTCGCCCTCGCCGTCTCCGGCTCCCAGCCCGAACGAGCGCGCGCGCTTCTGGCGTTCTGCTTCTTCGAGGCCTGTGTCCGCCTGTACTACCCGTGCAAGGCATGCTGCCCGGCACCCTAATTGCGACGAGCACAGGGCGACGCTGAGCAGCCTCTTTACGGTGCGCTGAATGTGTTTGTGGTGGGGTGGCGGACGCAGGGCGCGGTGCTGACGGCGAGCGCGCGCTGATGCTGGGGTTCTCGAGCGTCATGACTGGCGCGGTGATTGCCAGCCGTGGAGGGGCAACGATGGCGGGAGGCAGCGCTGAATGTGGTGGTGAATCCGCGCCTCTCATCGCTTATGCTTCACACTAACGCGCGCGCAGCTCAAATCCAGCATTCCCGACCCGAGCCACGCCCAGCTCGAATCGCCCCCACGCCCACATCTCGGTGGTGGAGGAGATTGATGAGACTGAAGGTGCGTCGTACACCTGTTCTGCCGGATCAGCACTAATTCGCACTACCTCCTTCACGCGGTGCTTGCCCGCCGACTGCCGAGTCGCGACACGCCACCGCGCGCGCGATGCCAGCATCGACCTCGACTCGCGCGAGCATGGGCGCATCCCATCCCCATCCCATCCCCGTCCCAGTCCCCATCCCGATCCGTATCCCTCCCTCACTTCCTTTCCCTCCCTGCTCTGACTGACTCCCCCGCTCCCTTCCCTTCCGGCCGTGCACATCGACCCTGCACGCTGCTCTGCTCGTGCTGCGTGTGTCGACTCGCGCGCGGCCTTTCTCGGCGCTTACTCCCTTCCATCCCTCCCCACCTCCCTCTTCCCTCCTCCCGCGCGACGCCGACGCCGAGCCGCTCCTTCGTATTCCCTGCTCACGCGCAGACGTCAAGCCGCGCGCGATGATCCCGAGGCGACGTCCTTATTTCTGCCCCACCTGCCAACCCGCGGCCGGAGCTCGCGAGCAGGAGCTTGCGAGACGATGCCGGCGCTGCATTGTGCACACGCTCGGCACATCGTCACCGCACCTAGAGTACATACAATATTTCTACTAGTCGGTAGCACGATAATAGACGGTTGTGCAACGGCTACTTGGCATTGTGCAAAGCCACAGGGAGGATTTCAATATCCTGTAGTCCTAAACCCACTGTAAATGACTCACACGAATACCATTTTGAATGTTCCATCCATGCGACTATTGAATCAGATCTGGTGAATACAATGATTTGTCCTTGAGTTTCTGTGTTGATTCCACAGCACCTACAAATTGAATGACAAATG
The DNA here is from genome assembly GCA_029378375.1 of Mycena olivaceomarginata. Taxonomy (NCBI): domain Eukaryota; kingdom Fungi; phylum Basidiomycota; class Agaricomycetes; order Agaricales; family Mycenaceae; genus Mycena; species Mycena olivaceomarginata. Next base: position 1,516 of record JARKIC010001668.1, on the reverse strand, counting down.
GGACAGCCATGCTATAGTCTAAAATGCTCCCCTGCACTCAGCAGGTTCACTGAAAGCTCAACCCTTTCTAGATGAGCTCGGAAAATCCCCGTGGCTTTTCACAATGCCCAAAAGCTGTGTGCAGCTTGTGACTTGGAATTTTGGGGGGAGAGATCTGAAGGTGCGTAAGTTCAATGAATTGAGAAATTAAGATAGATGTTATTCATATATTGCCCCAGTGGAGAGGACTGCATGGTGGCTAGCTCGAGCTGAATGACTGTCCTGCCACTGGAGAGAGAAGCCACCAGTTAGACTGGTGGCTCTGCGCAAACTCTCTAATGGTACAACTGAACTGATGATTTCAGTCCACAAGATATATCAAGTGAGGAATAACAGCCATACATTTACCCTTCAGCCAGAGTTTCGGCTAGTAAGGAAGGTTAGTTGATCTGATTCGAGCTACGGTAAACAAGGAAGGGAAGGACATGATCAAATGCAACACCTGAACTGGGTTATAGTTTGAAGCTCAAGACATACCTCGACAAAGGTCACTTGAGTCGGAGTTTAGTAAACTAAAGCCGAAGTCAGTGCCAGAGACAGAGGTCAAGCTGAACAACATATATAACAACTTCAAATGCATGTAGGAGAGGAGTCAATCAAATCCTAACATACCTGATATAAAACCCGCTCGAGAATGTAATGTTGATAGTTGAACTATGCTTGAGTCAGTTCAAGGAAAAATGGAAGCATCACTAGAAATACAGACATAGTACCCGAACTAGCTTCAATTAGCAAGAGATATTCAATACAATAGTGGCTGTCAGGGAACCCCAGCTCCGGACGCCCCAGCTTCCGCCTTTCCGGATCTTCCAGCCTTTCCGGCTCTTCTGGCCTTCTGGGATCTCTCCGGCCTCTGCCCCGGATATCTCCCTGGCTAACCCTCCAGACAACTCCTCGTCCGCCTGCTCTCGCTGGCACGTGCTATGCAACCAGGCCCGCGATCACTGTAGATACCTCCGGACACGTGCTACTGGGTAGTTACCATTTAGTATATGTCAGCAATGGCCTCTGGGTCGGCTAAACAGCGAGTAACCCGAGAGAACCCCACACCAGGATAAACCCGATAGAGGCTAGTAGCTCGTATTTCCCCGAGCAGTAGGACCAGTCATACAGCGTCCTCCCTAGGAGGCCGTATGTTGTAGGTCGGGATGCAAGGCGGAACCCGGAACGAGTCGAAGAGGGTGTGATATCCACTCAGGTATACAACCCGGGGTGTGGATATAACCCGTAGTACGGTGCGAGGGAAGCGGGGCAGGGTGGAGACAATGCCTATGTCAAGCCAAGGTAGAAGCCTGAGATTAGACGAGGTAGAATCTACTGTACATGGAGATTCTACCGTGCTTATATAGGCTTCTAAAAATTAAAGTGATCACGGTCAATCGCGATCAGTTCCTGCACCGTAGCATTAAGGAGCATTAATGCTGATGCTCCTGGACTCCTCTGTGTTGGTCTCCATGGCGTCGGTGGACCTAGGAGA
>JARKIC010001667.1:0-103176 GCA_029378375.1 Mycena olivaceomarginata | reverse complement strand
TCCCGGCCGAAGGCAGACCATCGATGTGAGTTCGACGACGAACATTAGATCACGGCGTTTTGCTTCAGTGTGTCAAGTTCACACTGACAGATGAATCACAATCAGAAGCCCCGGCAAGACAGATCCTTGAGAGCTATCACCCGCCGTCGCGACCAAGATCTGCCGTTGCCAAGTGAATGCGGGAGCCCACCAGATGCCCGGCCGTGGGACTTGAAGGCGCCCGGCGTTGACTTTGGCCGTTTTATTGTACGATATCGATTCGACCAAGATGCCAAGATATGTGCTGGAATCGCCGGGTCGCCGGGGAACCGGGGAACCGAACCAGACAACGATAGACATGGGGCAAGTCGATATTTTGCTGACAGAACATGACTGACCACAGAGTGAGAGCCGGCGTCAAGAGCTCCAGTGGCGAAGGAGGAGAGGTCCGAGAGGAGCTGAAGGACGACGGCGGCAAATTGCTGTGCAAGCGGATCAATCCGGATGCGTCCACACAAGCCTCTCGTTCCTCGCCGACAGCATACTTAGTTTCAAGTTGTCGCGGGGTTTTTTCCTCACAAGAATACTGTAGAATTTCATTCAATTCGGCGGTCACGCGTCACGCACCCCCTGTGCCGCGATGAATTTTGGTCTCGGTCACGGGTCACGGCGCCCAGTGCCGAATGAAAATGCGTGACATTGGGGCCAAATCTCCCTTGGAGGTGCAAAAAAGGCATAATTTTCGAAATTTTTCGTCTTGAATGCCGAATTTTGGGAGGTGTCACGCCAAAATTGGTTGGGTGCCGAAGTGCCGAATCGGTATTTTGGGTCACGGGTCACAACCCGTGCCGAATTGAATGAAATTGAACAGTATAAGAAGTTGGTTAAATTCCCGTACATGTTTGAGTAATCTCAACTTGTTAAAAGAAGGAAACCACTGGCCGGTCTCCCGACATTGTATGCGAGCGCGAATTGAGCGCGAAAATCTGGTAAGCACAGGAAGCAGGCTCCTGTAATGGGATCTTTCAAGGGCTTTCCAGAAGTCCCCGTAACACTCGTTGATCTTAAACTGTTCAAGATGCTGACCCTTTGCTAGCTCTCTAAACTGCGTCTGACTTAGATCTCCAATGTCAAACAATTCCAGAACACTGAGACGCGTGCGTGAGCAACGAAAGAAGTCTAGGAGGGTCGCGTGGAATTTCGGGCAGCAGCTGTTTGGGCCAATTTGGGTAGCGAGAGTAAGATGTGTGAGCGCTGGGAGTCTGAGCTTCTCGAAGACCGCGGCGGCCTGAACACCAAGTGAAGATTGGTAAGTGCCAGGAGGTAGGTAGGTAGGTAGGTAGGATTACACGGCCGGTCCCGCTGAGAATGATCAGATTCGTCTTGTCTATGCTCGGTCCGAAAGCGGAACCGAGAATCATCTGTTCGCCCGGCGTGTCGTCGATGCTGATCCCATCTATGGGGATTGCGCCTTCGAAGTCGTCAGCGTCCAAGTCCATCATGCCTTGACCATCGCCTAACTCTTCGTCAATATCCAAGGGCTCCCAACCGTGTTCGCGCCAATACGCAATACGCAATACGCAGCTCTTGAGGCAGCACAACGACGGATGCATCTCGTAGACCTTCTTGTGGTGAACTGGCACAAAGATCTCGAGTTCCGTCTATTCAGCGCAGGCCAGCCCGAGGTGGAAAGGGTCGATTTGGCGCGTGCACGCATAGTATGGGTTCGGCTCAAGCGAGAAGCTCGATAGCTTTGGGGCGAGTTGCGAGAGCGGGGCACGGGTAGTGTCCACCGGGTCGCAGAGCAGCCACGGCGGTTCCGGTAGCTCATCGTCCTCAATGTCGTAAGCTTTGGAGGAATGGGAACGAGTCTGCGGGCAGCTGGAAAACGCTCTCGATGAACTCTTCGTCCATATTCAAGGAAAGGGTGTGGATTCGTGCCCCGTATCTGACCACGATGTCGTCCATTACGCCAGGGGGCACGTCTTGATCTGCGCAGAAGCTGATCTGCAGATTGCGAGTGGAGCGCTCTCCATCGTGCTCCAGGAAGTACCGAGCCAACTCGACGATCTGCGAATATGGCTGAATCGAGTCCAGATTGTGGCCTTTGCGACATCTCTCCAAAGCCTACAGAGGTGGCTGGGGCGAATGGGAGCGGCGAGCTTGCCAGGCCTCCCTGAAGCCACCGAGGCTGGGAATGCAGATTTCGATGTCATCGACGGCGAATTGAAGGAACTTAGTGAGGATTTCGTTGGGGATATTTCCCAGACACGAGTTCATGCAGGGGCGGGGGGTCTCCGAGAAAGCGGGGATCTCAGAATCGAAGTAGCAGATTCTCGGGTACGAGTGGGCGTGCGAGGGAGCTGCATCCGCTTGGAACATTTTCTGACGGGGTAGTCGCACTGCGACTGGGAGGAGCTGTCAGAACATGCGAATGCACATATAGCTAGAAACATCGGTACCGTGTTCATGTTAAGGGATGTCTGAAGAGATGAAGTGGGGAAACAACGTAGGGCTGTCGTAAGGGAGTTCAAAATCAGCCCTTTAATTAGATGTCGCGGGAGAATCTCACGCTGGACGAACAAGGATTTCGGTGCACGGAATTGTCTTACCTGGTAACTACTGTCGACAGCGAAAGCCTTTGCTTCTTTGTCTAGACGGATTTGGGAAGCCCATCTGTCAACGAACATCAGTATACGCAGAACAATAGCGAAAAAAATGAAATGAATACGGACTTGGAGTTGTCCCGGTACGCACGGCCTTGTTGTACATTCGCCTTCTACTTGGTCGGTTGCTATGCCGTTGCGTGAATGACGAACAAGAAGACCCGACACAGCCCGAGAGTCAATGATGTCGGCCTGAGAGTCGACGACGTCAGCTGTCAAGGACTTGAAAAGTATTGGTGTTAAGTTCAACAACGTTAACGTACCGCGAGTACTTGTGATTGCGTAAATGAGAGGAAAGCTGCAAAGCTGTATCGCGTTTTGCGGGGGGCGCATGAATTGAGAGAAGAGACCATGGCGAAAAAAACCAGTGGGCCAGGGGCGCCGACCGAATGTGTTGCAACACCAGTAAGAATCTGTAAATTTGGAAAGAGCTCAAGAGATTGTGACGAGATGTTAGAATCCCCGGGAATTCAGAAGTCCGAGTCGAGAACGCCAAATCGAGCGAGTATTGAAGATTGATCCGCCTAAAACAGTGGGCGGCGAACAGCGTTGAGGATGTTTACGAGGTGCCGCCTGATTGTCCCAGCCTTGCTCAAAAGTGAGAGAAGACCGCAGCACACGATGCTGGGCCATTCGAAGTCTCAGTGTCTCAGACAACGTTTGAATCGGAGGAGGAAGCAACGAAGACAGAAGGCACAAGAGTCCGTTCTGTCGAGGCAAAAACACACGGCGATTCCGTGCTATCAGCAAGATGGAGCAAGATAGGGCGCGTATTGAAAACGGGCACAAGCATGATTTTACTAATGCTGGTGCCGGCTGACGAGGGGGCAGAAGGAAGCAAGCGTAAAGAGCGGTTCAGAGTAGATAAAGCCTTTGAGGTGAAGTCGCTTTCCCGCACGGTCAACCGGTGTGGTGCGTTAACGGTGGGAGATTGGTGGCAAGCGGCAAGAGGGCCGAGGCGCTTTCGGTGATTGATCCGAAGCTACTTCTGACGTTCCTGAGGTTGGATACTGGTTGGACTTTGAATCAAACTCTTTTCTCAGGTTGTTTTTGCTCAAAGATGCGTACGTTTGTGTAGTATGTAGATGTGCAAGTCTTGTGATCTTTTCCATTGTGATTCATGTGTTTTAACCTCGGATCAAAACAGAATGGAAAGGGTCAACCAGACCGGTGAGCTGGAGCAGCGCATTAATACTGGGCTTGGATTACGGCCAAGGGGAGACATCGGACGATCTGCACGAATTGGATTTGGGACACCCCCCACGAGGGAGATTTTTGGACCAGTTATCAATTCAGATTCATGTGAGTCATTCGAGGTCGGAGGCGGAGACGCGAGACCTTCGAACTCTTACAATCAATTTGAACTATGTCGAGACTTTCCAAAAAATTCGCATCAATTGACTATGACCTGCCCCTGAATCGAAAGGGGACCCATTTGACTTTTCAACGCGCCTCGACCTACGGATTGTAGATGCGCACAAGCCCTTGCAGGTCTTGCGCTGAGGGTGTGGACCTGGGATGTCTGCCTTTGGGACAGAGCCTGAATCCAGGTCTCGAGTATGTGCATTGACATCGGAGCCAATCATCCAGTGCCAGTTGTCCAGTTTCAATCTTGATCTCGAATTCGGACTTGGTTTGAGCTTGAATGATAGGCGGAGCTTGAAACGTGAACGTTTGACGCGTGAACGGTCGAGGTTCAAAAAGTCAATGAAACACAGAAAACATGACCTGCCCCCGAATCGAACGGGGAGTCCACTTGAATGTTTCACCTTGTTTACCATTTTTACGGATTGTGGATGCGCACCAACGCTACAGGTCTTCTGTTGTGGAAGTACGAGCCCAGGTTTGTCTGCAATTTCTGCAGCCACACTTTCATTTCTTTATTTGAACAGTTGAACCGCCGAGCAGTTGCAATTTATACATAGGCCTATCTATCCGTGTCGAACAGAGAACACGGATTCGATACACACCCAGTTCCCGATCGTCTGGACAAAAAAAACGAGTAGTCCATCACTGTACAAATTTATTGAGGTTCAATACCAACCCCACTCGCCGGGTGATTCCGCCAGTTCGATCTCAAGGTGACCTGGTGGTGAGCAATGACTGTGGTCCGATCGGAGCTCCCACGCTTAGTCACTTGATTGAAAGCCGGTTCAGACTGACCCAGAACTCGCGGAAAGGTTTTCGAGGCCTAAAATATTCCGGGGTTGTCTCGGTTGCAAGAAGTAATATGCTCTAAACATGTGGAGGTGTGCTGTCTTCAAGGTGGAATTTTTGATTTCGGCCATTGTTGGGAGGGAGTTGGATTTTGGCCGCCAATTATAGTCCTGCACTGGTAAAAAGGCGAAATTACAAAATCCGGATTGAAGGCGACATGCCTGCTCATAATTCAAACAAGCTTCCCCAATTGACCTAAGGGCCATTCTCATTGTGAATATAAAAACTTTTCACACTGATGCATGTCCCATCATTTGAGCATGTTTTGATCTCGCAACCTCCCGCCGACTGCGCCAATCTAGATCACATTGCTATTTCTCAGCAAATTTCTTCCACAGACAGCCTACACAAGGTCCTCTGACATATAACTGATGTAAAAACCAACCAAAATGCACCTAAATAATAGTGCATTCGACGTTGGGGAGTTAGGTCGGGCTTAATCGGCATTACGACTGGCAGAAAGGTTGCACATTTTTGGGTATCTCTTCGGCCCCAAATATTGTGCGGGTGAGCTATGATGCATATATGATGCTTAGGATGTAACAAACCATGCTTCTGAGACCTAATTGATTTTTTTCTGGCAAGAATGAGCTCGCTCGAGGGCAAACACTGGTGGGTCAACAAATTTGGTGTTACTGTGACACGTGATCGTCACGATTCGGCGATTGGCGTTGCCCACCACACAAAGGTCGAACTCCAACTTAAGCACCGCACCCCCAGCAAAAAAAAAACATCTTTCAAACTCAGAAGAAGTACGACCTATCCCCGAATCGAACGGGGGCCCCACTGGAATATTCAGCTCATCCCCATAATCCCGCACAGATTGCGGATGCGCACCAGCGCTACAGGTCTTCTTTTGGAGGCTAGTTTCGTCGAGACATCTGCGTTCTTTGAATTTTGAATTCACGACCGAAGTCATGTTCAAGTTCTGGAACTTCGGACACGCAGAGTCGGTAAACGGGACTCAAACTCTCGGGTCCCACATTCCAACCAAATTTGAACCAAATCCAAATCCAATCCCAAGTCGGGGACGTAGAGCTTGAAAGGGACGCACCCACGCCCGAAAAAATATCATCCGGATGTGGAGCAACCCATCCCCGAATCAGGTCTTCTCTTCTCCGGAGGCTAGCACCACCGACCTTGTTTTGGCGAGACTTGTTTAAATTTTGAACCCACACCCATGTTCGCTTTCGCTAATTTTGAAGACTCAGACTCAGACTCAGACTCAGATTCTCGGATCCCACGTTCCAGCCGGTCGACTCCAATTGCGAGTCTGGGACGTAGAGGACGCACTCACACCCCACCCCACTCGTGAAAAAAAAATGTTGTTTCCAACACCAGAGTGACCATCCCCGAATCGAACGGGTCCCCACTGAAATAGTTCACGGCTCCACAGATTGCGGATGCGCACCGGTGCTACAGGTCTTCTTTTTCTCAGAGGCCACTGACCTTGGTTTTTCTGTGTTGTTTTGAATCACAGCCGAGTTGAACTCATGCTACTTGTTCACGTTCGCTAAATTCAGACTCAGACTCAGACTCTCGGGTTTCATTCTAACGTCCAACAACTTACAATTCTGGCTCGGTGACGTAGATCTTGAAAAGGACGACTCACCCCACCCCCACCCATGGAAAGAAAAAACATCATTTCAAACTCAGAAGAAGCAGGACCTACCCCGAATCAAACTGGGGGTCCCACTGGAATATTCACCTCCACACCGTGGGTCGACAGATTGCGGATGCGCGCCAGCGCTACAGGTCTCTTTGCTTTTTTTTTCAGAGCCTACTGACTGAGCTCGGGTTCCTCGAGACATTTATCTACGTTGTTAATCTGAACCACACCCGTGTTCGAGGTTCGCTAAATTCAGACCCAGACTCAGACTTAGACTCTCGGGTCCCACGTTCCAAGTTCCATCCAGTCAACTCCGCTCTGAGTCTGAGCCGGGGACGTACTGTAGAGCTTGAGAGGGAACGACGTATCCACCCCTTGAGAGAAAAAAGTTTTTGGAGCCAGTTACAACCCATCCCCGAATTCGAACGGGGTCCCCACTGGAATTTTGAGCGTCTTAGCGTCTTAACTTATAATAATTCGTAGTTCGTTTGGTTTCTTTGGTTTTCTTCAAGCTTGTCTGTAAGTATGTATGGGTTTAGATAGGATAGGTAGCTGAGATGTGTAGATGATAGGTGGTGAGAGATGGTACAATCAAATCATAACAGCAGTGAAATGTCGAGATGGATGAGGAGGATAAGCCGATGAGGAGAGGACGAGATGGACTGAGAGGATGGACAGGTGGGATAAATACCGAATCACCGATACCGAAAGCAAAACAAGACGGGTATGGCTGGATGGGTATCGCCCCGGAAGACGGAAAGAAAGAGAGCGAGGAGCGACGGGATGTCGGATGTCAGATGCAGGGTGCAAGGTGCACCCGCACAGGGAAAGCGCAGGCGTCCCGTCCGATTCATCTGCAGTAACGTCCCTCAACGCCCGATGCATAATACGTTTACCGACGCCCCAGCACCCGCACTCCCCCAACTCGACCCCGAAATCTCGCTCCCCGTGTCCGCATTACTCCACCGCTCATCCCAGCCTTAAACCACAAACTCCGACTCCGACGCTGATAGGATCTCAACACCGAACTCGGTGCGACCGCACGGTTTCAATCCCATGAGGCGAGTACGAATACGTCGCGAATGAGTGGAACTGCTCGTGGCCCGCCCCCTCCTTGCGACAGCGAGAAGTCCGGAAACGGGCGACTCCGGCCCTTGACGAGGAGGGGTGCGGAGAGCAGCTCGCCGTCGTCGAACTCGAGGCGTGCGAGAGGGAGAGGCTGGGGACGGTGTGCGGGGAGCGGATGCCGGAGAAGAGGAAAGGGTCTTCGTGGTCTTGTCTTCCGGCTGCTGCGCTGCGTTAGGGTGAGCGGGGGCGCGGCTTCGGGGGGGGGCGCCGTGTGGGTGCGGGAATGACGAGGGAAACCGGAGGGGAGGAGAATGGGGAGGCGAAGGAAGATGAAGCAAAGGGAGAGTGCGAAGGATAAGCGAAAGCACCCCGCGCACGGACAGCTCGGGCGTCGGGCGTGCGCGGGGTGCCTGCACTGCGGGCGGAGGCGGGTGCGGAACGTCGGTGCGAGAGCGTGCTCCTACGCGTATGGAACGACATCCCGGCGCGGGCACGCGGCTGCTCATCTTGGAGGTCGAACGAGGGTGAGGAATCCGCATCCTCCCTGAGGATGCGACGGCGTTAAAGCCATCGGTGGAGTCGTGTCGGTATCGATCTGTTCTATTTTGATTCCGTCGGACCGTTGTCCAGGCGGGGACATTTGTGGATTCTCCGTTATGTCTGCGTCGGAGGCCGTCTAGATCTATGTTGTTGGCACAAGGGCGCGTAGTGATTGCCGAGCACAGCTACAATCTTTCTTGGCTTCCGCGTCTAAGCGACTTCGCATCGTTCCGTCTCTGGCCCAACTTAAGCTTCTGGGCATATACGACCGTCCGTCTTAAGCTTCCCGAAATTTCTCTCTCCAAGCGGCCTGAGTTGCGCCCGAGCTGAGGGGTGGTGGCGCTCTACTGTAGTAATCCGACCAACTGTTCAGGTAACGCGTGACGCCAGCCTCTGAACTAAACACTTTGGCGTTGGTGACGGTGCACTGACGGCAAGGATTTCTGTCCAAAATAGGCAAAAAAGTGTCAAAAATTTCGGTCCGGCTATCGCCGGACTACCATATATAGTAATTCTCTCGTGATTGCCGACAAATGAACACCCTACCCAGTGAACACTGTAGGTGGCGGGTGACACCCAGTGAACAGTTGGTCGGATTACTACAGTACTTCCAGCTTCTGAGTCTCCGATGTTCTCATGCCAACACTAGGTTTGATCTGCAGATAAATCTCATCGGCAGAAGATGACCTCTATGCTCCAGTGAATTAACGCTCTGAACAGGGACCAGGACCAGGAGAGCACGCAACGGAGCCCTTTAGAAAAGGGCACTAAATAAATGTGCTGCAGATTTCTTTCCCTCGTATTGTTCCCTCCCTCCGACCGTCTCTCTCTTACTGTTCTAAATCCACGTTCTTTCATCGCCCGTCCCTCCTTTCACCATGTGTCCCACTGACGGCTCTTCTCACCGGTCTCACCCTCATCGCTGCCACCACACCCATCACGACAAGCCCAAAGTCTCCTTACCCAGATATTTCGGGCCTTCTGGTTCAATCTGACTGTCAACATTTTGCTCCTGCTCCACGACAGGCGGAAAGTCTCCCGTTCACCGATGCCAAGCGACTCCAGCTGGGCCTGCCCCCGAGAAAGCCTGCTCGCCGCAGTCTCTCAGAGGCCCGCCTCTCCCAAGCGTTGTCTGGGCAGAGAATTGCCATGAAATTATGGTCCGAGACTCGAGTACGGCTCGGTGCCAGAAAACGTCTCAATGAATGTGATGTACTGCAGGAAATTGAAGATTACTGCCAGATCACATAAGATTTCACAATGAGAGTCTGCGGTGCGGGGCTTAGACTTATTTCGGCACAAGATGAGGGTGGGGATAAATAGTAACTAGGTCTAGATTTATTTGAGAGCAGTACGAAAGCAAGGTTCTTATTGGGCTTCTATCGGTCGGTTCGGAATTCAAGGCTACACCGGTCCCCAAAATGATCTCGGTAGCATTCCTCCGCTGCTTTCATCACGTCGTAGCTAAGGAGGTAGGATTGAATTTCTTTGCTTTTAAATTATGAGACATGAGTAGAGTCCTGACTCATATTGGCTTGGCATACCTTCGACCTCCGCTGCTTTCATCACGTCGTAGCTAAGGAGGTAGGATTGAATTTCTTTGGCTTTTAAATTATGAGACATGAGTAGAGTCCTGACTCATATTGGCTTGGCATACCTTCGACAAGGTTAAAACCTTTTGATAACTGCGCGACAGATTCGGTATTCACGAATTCCCCCCGCTCCATGCGAAGCCGTTGGTACGCCTCGAGTCTGGCTGGAATGTCTTCGCGTCTAGTTCCAGCTGGAAGCAGGGAACCCGAGGGAACCGCCATCCTCGACAGCCATTCCGGCTCCTTGGCCTAGCAGAGACAGGGTTCCGTGTGCAGCATCTCCGAGAAGCGCCGCTCGGCCACGGACCCAAGTCGGGAGGTGAGGCAATACCCCGCAATTCCATCGGTGGAGTCGAGTCATGGATAGGTAGATCCAGGAAGGTCAGGAACTTCGGGTGGAATTTGGGGAACTTGGCGATGAATTCCTCTCGAGTCGCAGTGGACATCCAGACTACAGGGAATGTGATAAGAATGGGACTCGAGAAAGGCTTTCCAAAGACTCGCCTGCGTCAATCCTCGGGCGAATCTGGGTAAAATGCTACGACATGATGAAAGCGCCGTTCCGGCATGGGTAGAACAAGAACATATCCGGAATGGCCTTCTCATCGATTACAGTGCGAATACCGGTGACGCAGCATGAAGCCATTCAAGCTCGGGCGTGTTCAGAAGGCTCGAACCGCAAAAAATAACCGGAAGCAGGACCAGCCCCGAATTTTCGGCTTTCACAGTGTTTCCTAGGATTTGAGAGCGAATGACGGACTAAACCTCAATTATTTCTTTCAAAAGGGAAAGAAAAAAAGCGTGGTGGCATACATGGATTCCGTCGGCCCCGAGGATACAGTCCAGCATCAACAATTTCACCGCCCTCCAAAGTCACAGTTCCTGCTCAGGATCGGAGCAACGACAGGTCGTTCCAAGCCGAAGTATAGCGGGCGGGCCCTCGCCTTCGCTCGTAGCCAGCCGTTTGAGTTCCTCGTACAGATCACTCTGATGACAGAGTAATCCCTGTGAGGCATAGATGAACCACCCTTTGAGGCAAAAATACCGACACATACATTCTCTTTCATTCCAGGAATTAACCATGACAACTGGTTGTTCCCCTCTTCTCTGCCGTCAGAGGGAAGGACGACACTCTGAATGAAGTTACAGTTTATTCACCAAGATAACAGGCATCATACGCCTTTCCAGAGAACACCGTTCAATTCTCCTTCGACACTCCGAGATGGTCTAGAACTCTCAAAGAGTTGGCCTGACCGCCACGGCAGCGGCCAATTTCTGGTTTAATTTCCGTGGTTTCGATATCTATAAAAACCCCGTTGGTGGAGAATAACAACCATGGGTGAACAGACAAACCTGCACATTGTGCCCATTCTTTCTGAGTGCGATCGCCGCCGTCAAGCCGCCGATGCCTGCGCCGACTATGGAGATGTTAAGAGGTTGGTAGGAGTTGTTGGAAGATGTCATTTCGTGATGAGCATACCTCACTCAAGACGATTCTTAAATACCATTTCTCGGGCTAACTTTCTGGAGAGCTGACATCGTCCGTTTATTCCATGGGCGTCATCCTGGGTGTTTGATCAGCGTGCTTACCTCGCTCCGAACTGAAGTCGGATCAGGGAGTTTGTGGGTGTTAGTCCATTGGCATTCAACCCCGAGCACTGGACATCGTCGGAGCGAGCGGGGCTTGAGGTGGTCAACATATTATGTTTCTATGTCGAGTTCCGTAGCAATGATGGAACGACATTCAGGGAAAACCATACCTGAGTACTTGAAGGTTAACGACGTGAGAAAGCAAAAAAAATTGCTATTGGCTTCAGTCCGATGGAGCCGCGATTCCAGGTGGTTTCCGAGGTCAACACGGGAGAAGAGAAGCTCAAGGCGGGAATACAGTGCCGCATACTTGGAGCTTCCAGTCTGATTACGGAGTGCGTGCGCAGCAGTTTCCCGACTGGTTTCGAGTCCACGACTTTATTCCAATTAACCGAACGAAGTGGTCCAGAGTCCGAGTGGTTTCCGAGTCCAAAACTGGACGGATGAATATCTTAATGTTGATCACAGATGAATACATGGAGGTAGCCAAGTATTCGAGGGGACAGGTGGTTGAGAGCAAGAGGGGCGTTGATTGCCGGTTGACTGGTGTCCTTTTTCTTCCACGATTGCCTTATGCACAGACAGACGGCACCCAAATAACCCAGACGCCTGACGGACTGCCAGTATCGCCGCCCTTCTCTTTGCCGCTTGCTATTACGGGACTCCGGGAAAATAATGAGCTATGGGTAAGGAAGAAGACCCACATTAACATCGTCTGTCCGTATGGTACCCGCCGACTCGCTCCACGGCCACTGAGCTTCCACACATTTGACAGTCATCGGCCACGTATAGAGTCGACCACGGCAGGGCACTCGATTTCCAAGTGCGGTGGGTATCAACACACGCTGAAGAAGGGCAAATGTCCCGGTGCGTAGGTCCTGGAAATGGGGTCGATGATCCGAGTAGTGGTCGAGTGGATGATTGGAATAAAATAAGAGAATGGCCCCGAGCCGTAGAGTACGAAAGTGGGGGAAAATCAGAGTAAGAATGTTGAAAAATGGCGTGAAGAGAAGATGAGGTCCGTGAGGTGCGAATTTGGGGGTTTGGGGTGGCTAGACTGCCCACTGGCGGTGCTACGAGAGTAGGGGGCGAGGTGCCTCGGTGGTACCTCTGGGCGAGAGCCCTGCACTGGCCGCGTAGATCGTGGTACGAGTGTGAATTCGAAATTTCGATGATGTGGCAATGTTTACATGTCAAACAAATAATGTAATGTAAAATAGGGGCATAGTAATGTAAAATCGAACCAACGTGCAGATGTATTTCCACACGTCGGCCATACGACCCTCCACAACGCACAAATGACAAGTTGGAGAAGGAGGCGTCCTTCAAGTTTGGTTGTGTCGAATTCTTGTCGAGTTTTCCCTTCGATTATCCTGATCACAACCAACAGCATGGGTGTTTGACAGGCTGAAGGCCGAGCTTGAGCGATATTGATCACCATCGATATCGCACTGCGCAAGTGCGAGACCCCAGGTCCGTCGTTACTGTGAGCCCTATATTTCATGGCTTTTAGATCTTGAAAATGTGGCTGATTTCTCGAGTCGCAGGGCATCGGTGCGCCTGGGCACCCTGAATTTATCAAAAACATGATAACCGGCACCTCCCTGGCTGACTGCGCCATCCTCGTCGTCTCTGCTGGTGCCAATGAGTTCGAGAGTAGTACCCTCCCAAGATGGTCAAACTCGCGAGCACGCCCTCCTTGCATTTACGTTCGGGATACATCAACTCGTCGTCGCCATCAACAAGATGGACAACATCGAGGTTTAGTATTCATTCATCTTACTTCATTGATCTAATCGTGAACTCAGTGGAATGGGGGCAGGTTTAACTTCCAGCATGCCCTGGTTCGGGGGGTGGACCAGAGAGACCAAGGCCGGCGTCGTGAGGGGTATGACCCTGCCATTAACGCCATTGCTCCACCGGTGAGGCCGTACACCATGCCCCTCTGAATCCGCATGACCTTCCAGGATGTGTACCGAATTGGTGGTATCGGCAGAGTGATTGTCGGACGCATCGAGACTGGTGTCATCCAGGCTGGAATGATTGTGAGGTTCGCTCCAACCAGCATGACAGATCAACTACAATCCGTTGAAATGCACCACGAGTGGAGCGGGGAAGCCCTGAGGATATCGTCGATTTTTGTGTCAAGCATGTGCGCTTCTTGCTCTGGCCCTCGTTCCTCGCATACATGTGCATGTTAAATAACTATTTATCACAGGAGCGACCTTTCAGGTAAGAAAATCGAATTCGGCGCGGACATCTCGTCTCTGACGTGGAGGAAGACCCGGTCAAAACAACCGCGTCTTTCTGGGCGACGGCCATCGTCCTCCCCCATCCCACCCAAATCACCACAGGTTAAACTCGATGTCACACTGCACACGTTCAAAAATGATTCGTTTGTCGAAGGCATACATCGCAAGTACTCTCAAATTTGGCTAACAAAATAACTAGATGATATACGGCCGTCTGATTGTTCAGATCGCCTGTCTGAGATATTACAATGCGCACCGAACCGTGTTTTCGTCGGCAGCAGTCAGATTCGCAAGGACAACAGGCTAGACATGCTCGATAGCGAGCCGCCCACTTGTGAGAGCCCTGGGCATTGCTCGATGGATCATGTGGACGAAGGTGTCCAAATAACGGGAAGGTAGACGCGAAGATAGATCAGTATGCCACCGAAATCCCAGGTAAGGGTGCGCGGGGTGGGCCTCGATTGCGGCATCCAGCATATTCAGGGTGCCGCCATTGATCGCAGCCCCGTCACCGAGATGAAAGATGA
Organism: Mycena olivaceomarginata; assembly: GCA_029378375.1. Classification (NCBI taxonomy): domain Eukaryota; kingdom Fungi; phylum Basidiomycota; class Agaricomycetes; order Agaricales; family Mycenaceae; genus Mycena; species Mycena olivaceomarginata. The sequence continues at coordinate 89,136 of JARKIC010001667.1, read as the reverse complement.
CTATTATCCCATCCAGTCTGGGGCTCGATTCTGGGGCAAGGAAACCACGAAGGTTCTCGACGAACCAGGGATGTCCGAGCGCTAGGATAGGAAGGTCGTATTGGAGGAAGCGAAGCGCGGGAAAAGGTGGGAGGGGCGATGTGATCCTGTCGGAAGCTGCGCGAGCGATTATTATACCTCCGAAATTGGGCCTCATGACGCACCGCTCTCAGTTTGGATGTGGAGGGATTGGAGAGTTCGCGCCGCGTTGAATATGAGTTTCGCGTTTTCACCGTCACCACGATTGCCGTTACTGGTGTGTATTCCAAGGTGGGTTAATCCGCTCGTGAACGACAGATGTTGTGGGCGGATGAAGAGTCTGTACAAGCTGGGGCATCGCGATTCGAGGCTCAAACGGCGGAGTCCTGACGTATGCCGCACCCCAATTTCAGAGTCTTCCGCAACCATGATGACGCCAACTCCTTTGGCGGTCAGCATAGGTGCAGCTCTGATCAGGGAAAGGCCTACATCCAGGGGAAGTTCGATGATATTTCGATAGTCAGTTGGCGCAGTGAGGATTGTCGTAAAATGAAATTCAAGCACGCCGACGAAAGGCCAAGTGGTAGATGGGCCAGGAGGTGAATGTACGGATGTTGTCGGGCATGCTCATGCCACCGACGACACGGCATCGGTGTACGTTATCTAGCGTGCCCAGGATCAACAGGATGTCTGGGATACTGTCATGGCTGAGCGGAGAGGGGATGTGGAGAGTCAGGTCGGTTATATATGTCGCGATGTGAGGTGATTCATCGAGAAGAATGCACCTCGCATGAGTATCTGTCTCACAGTCATCTCCACCCAGTGTCAACGAGTGAAGAAGGATGCGCTGACTCTGCCCGCGTAATGGGGACCCCACGAGAGAGCAGCTATTAGGGGGTTTCAGAATTAGATTTTCGAGCCCAACTTTTGCTCCAACTTTTGTTCCAACTTTATGAAAGTTGGAACAAAAGTTGGAGCCAAAAGTTGGAGTTGGATGTCAAGTCGAGCACAAGAGCCCAACTTGACATCCAACTTTTCAGCTCCAACTTTCTCCTCCAACTTCGTGTTCTAACTTCGGCTCACTGTTCTGGTCGACCGTCGCCGGGGCTTTTACTTGGATCCGTCTCATGTTACGTAATAATACTATATTTTCTTAGTGTGTAAGACTTCCGACTGCCCTCTGCATTCATTTATTTATTGTTCTCTGATCCTATGGCCCGATCCGAAGCTGCACCGAAGCCCAAGGCTGCACCCTCAAAAACCGGAGCAAAAGGTAAAAAGGCCGCTGATGAGGTGGTCAAAGTCATCGACGATGATAACGATGATGACCGATCCTCTGATGTTGAGCCAGACATGGTGAGACGAGACGAAAAGTGCATTTTCTCACTCGGGATTATCCGATTCCATGGCGCGAATGTCGGCCGGGTACATAGAAAGTTGAACAGAAATCTAACAGGGTGTTTCACAAACAAGCCCCAACTTTTGCTCCAACTTTTAAGAAGTTGGGACGAAGTTGGAACAAAAGTTGGAACAAAAGTTGGACTCGAAAATCTAATTCTGAAACCCCCTAATGGCATTCGCCAAAATATTTTTTTTGAAAGACCTTGACGGTCCTCAGTTCGAGCCGGGACGTGTCCGCCGTTCTCAGCCAGTGACGTAACGCGTGACTCGACGCGCACTCTTCTTCGCTTCTGGTATGTACATGTACGGCGACGACGACGACGACGAGCGCAGCGACAACAATGGCCAGCGCGAATCAAGCCTCGAGCGGCAGCTTGAGCATCAGCGTCGAAACTGTGATGAGAACCCAGGTACATTACGGTCTCGATCTTCGGGAACAGTGTTTGGGAACAGTGTTTGATGACTTCGTTAGAGTCGCAGTACAACGATAATCAGGGGATAAAATATGTTATAGCCTTCCAGCCAAATCCTCCCCCTCTCAAATCCGGTGAAAAGCGTCGACGGAATGCTCGCACCGAAATCATCAAATGCGTCACTTACATCCATGAAGATTCCTCGATGGCCGAAGTCATCGAAGCGTCTTTCCTCGCTGTTGGCCGTAACCCCGAGTCCTTGAAATTCAAAGTTGTTGGCCAGGAGCTACGCACCACCGCCTTCTCCATCAAATACAGCATTCCTGGCCGTTCTCCCTTGAAAGACATGCAACTCTCGACGACAGCCCATTTTGATGAACTCCTCAAAGAAGCTGTGAAGAAGGGGAGTCCAGAGGTCAAGCTGGAGATAACTGAAGATGTAAGTCGTCGTTTATAATTCCACGTCATTTTCAATTGACCTGAATCCGACACCAGCCGTCAAACGTGTCTGCAAACGCACCTGCGAACACCAACACAGCCGCAAACACTGGAGAAAGTGACGATGAGCTTGCCTTGGGCTCGAAGACAAAGAAGCGCAAGGTGCACCCTTTGAGCTCATTACGCACTACTTCCACTCACATTGTTTCAGCTCACAGAGGAAGAAGAATCTATTGCAGAAACCATTACCCAGTTAAAGGCAATTTACGCTTGTTCCGATAAGCGGTGTAACTCGCCTATCTGCTTCCTTGGCAATGCGACAGGCCAGCACATCCGACTTACACCGATACATCTCAGCACTTGGGCATCGGCAATGGTGCGTTGGCCTCCGATCATGTCTGTCCTCGTACTAATCATGTTTCAGCTGGCCAAGGTCGAAGACGTGGACCTACAAAATCCCCACACAGACAAGATGTTTCATCCGCTCGAAGGGCAGGACGACATCGACGATATTGGCCTCCTCGCTCGCCGCCGCAACCAGTCGAATAAGCCGGTGGCAGCTACAACCCAAATCACTGTTGTTCCTGACTACGGCGGGCTGGCAACACTGTTACAATCGATCCAGAACCCTCGTCCCGCAACTCCCATTCAGCATCGTTCCGCAGCGCCTTCACCCGTAAAACCTGCCCACATGACTTTCGAGATGTTCTGTCAGGCCACCAACATCCCCCATCTCTTCCTGAAGCTCGAGGTCCTGGAAATGAGGGTCCACATCTCTTGGACTTTGTCACCGACACCGACCTGGACAAGTATCTGTCGGTTGGCCAGCGCGCTGCCCTTCGCTATGCGCACGCCCAATGGAAAAAGGGGCTGGTTCGGTAATTCATTCATTGTTGTCCCTATGCACTGCTCTGTAGCTTCTTGTTGTATCGTAGCACTTGTTGTATCGTAGCATTTGTGTCCGCAATCCGTACTTGCATCCCTCGCATTATTTTACAATGACCACTTTTATTTTGTAACGCTGAGTACAAGAATACAAAGGCTTGTCCACATCTAAATGAGCCCGCAGTGACGCCAAAATCCCCAAGTCATCTCCGGTGTAATGATTTGGAATGCTTTGTAGAGTTCGTAATACGCCGCTGAGGCAGGGAATGCGCCGATCCCAATGCGACGAAGGTACGACTTGATGGCAGAGAATGCTTGCTCAACAGGCTGGAAATGGGGGAGTACGGCGGCAGATACTCGATCTTGCAGCCTACGATCAGTCAGAACGGGAAAGACAAAAAAAACAAAGCAAGTCTTACCGAAAGATTCCACAAGATCACGAATCTCTTGTGAGTGGTGGATGCGTGCGTTGTCCAGCAGTAGAACACTCTGCGGTGCAGGGAATGGATTCATTACCGGAAGCTGTCAATGCATCAGAAGGGTCTGCTGGAGCCAATAGAACTTACCAGGTCGTGCCGAAGAAAGTCAATGAACGTCTCGCGGTCAAATGATCCTTCTACAACACGCGATGCAATCATTCCCTTGTCCAAAGCGCACGCGCAGATGCCCGAGAATCGTCGCTTGCGCACAAATGGTGCCCCAACCTCCACACGCTCACCCACGGGCCCTCTTCCCCACAGTCTCGCGTATATCCGATCGTCTTTGGACATCTCGTCGGTGGAAACAAGTGTGCGGGATATTGTGCAACACGATGAAGGAAGGCACCTGCCTGTAGGGGATCCCGTTCAGATGCCATCCGCTGAACTCGTTTGACGTTGAGTCCCGCCCGCTCAAACGTGCGATGAATGGTGGTGATTGATACAGGAAGATGGCGATATTTCTCCATGTAGTGTGCGTACTCGTCTAGGAAGGTAGTTGGTTTGTGTTTCGCGAGCTGGAGGAGATAATTGGCGTCAGAAACTGCAAGGATACGGGGGCGACCAGGGTTTCGGCGACGGGCTCTTGCAACGCTGCCAGTCATGCGGTGCCTTCGCTTGGCGCGGTAAAGTGTTCGTGTTGAAAAGTCACATATTTCGGCTATTTCCTGGCGTGTATCGCGTCCACGGGCTAACAGTCGGAGTCCGATGCGTTTTGCGTCGTCACTTATCTTGCGGTTGACCATGGAGGAAGGCGGGAGAAAAAGCGCGCGTCGAGTCACGCGTTACGTCACTGGCTGAGAACGGCGGACACGTCCCGGCTCGAACTGAGGACCGTCAAGGTCTTTCAAAAAAAATATTTTGGCGAATGCCATTATATTTGAAAATTGCATAATATCACGCCGGTATTTGATGTTGATCACCTGGATTACAGAACACATATATTGTGTGGAGCCCCGACCTCGCGCGACTTGGTTTTGTTGTGTGTGTTGTTGGTGAATGGATATCCGCTTTCACGCGCTCACACCGACCTCGCGCTTCACCAACACCGATATCGATGTGCCCCTGGGATTTCTCTCAACAGAAATGACCGATCTTGGATTCTATGGTGATCCTACGTTCGAACCGTCCAGCGCGTTGCTTGTGACCTTTACGTACTCCCCCAATGACCTTCCGAGATATAAACTTATTTGCGGCAGTTGTCGGCACTACCACCGGTGAACTTGGCAGTGGAAGTGCGGTGTAAGCCCCACCCCAGAATGTGAAAGTTTCCAATGCTGATCTGTGTGGCTAGCTACAATTTCCTCGTCGGCACAGAGCAGAGTACGATCGAACTATTTCGTTCAACATAAGCTCTGTATTCACATGCTCTTCACCCAGTTCCCTCCGGTGCCACACCGCTCTTGACAAAAATTCTTTCGGAGACGCCCTAGGTGTCCAGCTGAAAGTCGAGAGCCATTTGGCAAGCTACACTGCTATCCATGTTACCTTCGCGCCTTCACTCTCCCTTGTACTCACTCGTTTGTTGTAGTGGACTTGGAATCCCGCCATTGGTTGGTTGACTCCACATTGGGTCACTAAGAGCGGCTCCACTATTCCAGTATTCATTGTCCTTATTGATGCGAGTGAGTAGGATTCAATCATTTGTACCACAGGCTTCACTAAATCACTCGTAGCTCCGCCAGTGTTCCAGCTAACCGGAGACTCCGGCGCGCTCAACGTCAATTTCAATAACGCCGGGACCAATGTTGTAAGTCTGGCCTTCGCGCATATTTTCTCCTACTAATTAATACTCACTTCTTCGCAGACATTCGGCATCGTAGTATCGGGTATCTAAAGGCCGCCCGGGCGATATTCTGATTGCCCGAGTTCTCCGAATCCTACTGGGATTTCCTCCCAGAGTTCTCAATACCTGTTCCCGACACTCCTTCTAGATATTTCTCGCACCAGTGCTATTTTATCTCACTATTCTCTCTTGTTATCCGTTCTGCGAATTGCAACAGGAATTGGGGGTCTCAAAGATTGTTTGTGCCGCGCCACGACGGATTATTCAATGCAAGATCTCCGCTCCCGTGCTCCTAAGGCATGGTATTTGAACACCTAGTCCGAAATTCCTACCCATTATTCGAGTTGGGTCTTTCTTTTTCCGAAAATCCCGAGTTGCAATGTATATGCGCCTCACCGAGTTGTCTCTCCCTTTATAAAATTAAGCATGTCTGAAGCCTTTTCAAACTCTGCCATTTGTCAATCAGCTTCTTCGCCCGAAGATCTTCCGCAATTTATTAATTTACTTCGAACCACCTTTAAACCACGGAAAGATTCATAGCAAGGAGCATGCAACTCCAAAATTCACACATCAGGGAGGGGATGCGAGGCCGCGAAGCTGCCGAGCAGCCGCTTGTCAAGATTCAAGAAATACCCAAATCCAATCCAGAGGATTTGTATAGATTGTGGCCCGTAAGCGACCCACCGATGCATTTGGAATCCTAAACTCGCCGCTCTCGTCTTTCACTCAAGGTGACAGAGCGCAGACCCTTGTCGAGTTCAACCGCACTCACGTGACTGCGAACTTGCGCTTTGACCGCCAGCAAACTCGACAGTTCGTCTGGCTATTAACGGTAAGGTCGGGCCGATTTGCAGGCTTATAAGTACCTTAGCCTCGTTATCTGTAAAACCCCCACCCTACGAAGACATCCGAGCGTTTAACGGCCGGTTCATCTATTCGGATTCATGTCGGTCGGACGTCGCGAACCTTCTCGAGTTACACCTCGTACCGATCCGGATCGGGCTGCAACCGACCTAGATGATGAAAAAACGAAGGCTGTCACGGCGGAATATCACCTGTCCCCGAATCGAACGGGGACCCCAGTGAAGGTCGGTGCACCTGGAGCTATAGATCGGGGATGCGCACCAGCGCTTACAGGTCTTCCGTTTCAGGGTACGGATCTGCAATGACGGAGTCTGAATCATCGAGGGTATGTGACCTGCATGCCAGGTCATCTTCAGGGCACAAAACTCCCGCGTATTTATTTGAACACTTCAGCGAATCGGGTACCAGTTTGTCCAGGTTGCTTTGAATATTTACGAATACTCACCTCCCTAATTGCACCGATTGTGGATGCGCGCCAGCGCTACAAGTCTTTGTTGAGATTCTATGACCTGGGTTGTCGGAATTTTCTTGTGGCTGATGGGCGCACCTTTTACTCTTCCGGAGGGCACGAACCCGACTGAGCGCTCAAGTAATGGGTCGCGTAATTATGATCTGCCGGAAAATACGAAACGGTGAAAAAAATCAAAAATCAAAACTCATACGACTGTCCCCGAATCGAACATGGGATGTACTTGGATCCAGTCGGAAGCATTGCCCACAAATTGTGGGTGCAGCCCAGTGCTACAGGTCTTCTGTTTGTGGAAAGGGTACGGACTTGTGTATACCATGTACATTTGTCTGCATTTTCTTCGGGGCGCGGATGCATTTTTAGGGAAAGGTTCAAGTTACTTGCTTTCGCCGTTCTCGTTATCGTTCAACGTTCAACTCCAATGTCGACTTCGACTCATACAGATGTATTTGTCGAACCATGCATGAGCTGCTCACTTACCGAAAAAAAGAAACAGCAAAACATAATGACCTGTCCCCGAATCGAACGGGGACCCACTGAGATTGGTTAGACACGAACGACAGATCGCGGGTGCACGCCATTGCTACAGGTCTTTTGTGGGAGGGGTACAGACCTGGACTTCTGTCTGCATTTCCTTGGGGCGTGGATGCATTTTTAGGCAAAGGTTCGAAATTATGATCCTTGATTTCGCCGTTCTTGTCTAGTCTCTCGTAGACAGATACTCTATATGTTCCAACTCGTACCTCGTTATATATAGTTCTTGTCCAACTTCGGCTTGAAACTTGTACATATTGTCGAAGTTGCCGTTCTCCTCTGTTACCTACCGAAAAATGAAACAGTTACTAAAAAACTCATTGGACCGAGCCGGTTGACCTGCCCCCGAGTCGAACGGGGATGGACCCACTTTACGCATATCTCAATCGGATGCACACCAATGTTACAGGTCTTTTGAGAAGCGGCGAAGACGAACCTGGCCACCATGGATTTTTGCATCTTCAGCACAGATATTAAATTGTACTTTGGAAGGCAGATTGAACTTTGGTTCAGCTTCATGGTTGCACTCAGTTTGCTCTCATGAACGGGGACTCGAATCAGTATCTCTTTCAGCTCTTTCAGTCACAATCCAAGATTTTGTCAGTGTTTTCAGTCACTTCTTGCGAAAAGAGCACTCACAGATAAATTGAGACAGTTCGACCGAATCGAAATTGACTCAATGCGCTGGTCTGTGCATGCTTCTTCGGCATCTCACGCGCACGGGGAGGAGAACATGTGTCGACCGTCTCGATCAAAGGAAGGGTGTGGGGTTCGGCTCTTCTGAAGTTCGGGACGGACAGGTGCGACGCGCATCAGTGTTATGCTTGGGTGCATTTCAGTATGGCCCGATATCCGGCCTTTCGCAAGGCTGGGTTTGAAGACGTCGGAATGCTCGAGGTGGATGTCACAGACGACTAAGCGGAGGGCGTCAAATGGATGAAGGACAGGAAAGAGGAAGATTGGGGGACCTACACTTTTAGGTATTGTAAGTACGAGCCCTATAACGCCGGGGACTGGGCGAATGTATAGCAGTGAATACAAAAAAGTCACACGTGAAGCAGCACCACCAAAAGCACACTCAAAAAAGCGGCCAAAAACGATTTCAATTTCCTACAAGAGAGTAGATGATACATATGGTACAGGTTCTGGTTCTTTTATCGTATGTATGTATGATCTATGCGATCGAATGAGCGACTATGTGTGTAACATGGTAAAAAGACAGAAAGCGAATGTTGGGAATATCAGATGAAGGCAGAGGTCGTTGGTGCGATATGAAAGGACTGGCAAGATACAAAATAAAGAGCAGGATGGAATGGGTTGTATGGATGGAATGCTATGCGGGAATGTCGATGATATGATATGTATGCAGGGTCCGTGCGGATTTAACTGAGATATGCGGGGATGTATGCAGCGATACGCGGATGGATGATAGGGTATGAGGTACTACACAGTTCGATTTATCCTGTTCCGAGATGTAGATTTATTCGATATGGTCGAGTGCGAGTTCGAATCGAGGATCGGGATGCAATGAGACTGGTATGCTAAGGTAAATCCGCGTGAAGCCGAATGGCAGGTATGAGTATGCGCGCCGAGTGAAGCAAGGTCTTGTTATGAGATTTTTCTGTTTTCTTCGAGTCGATTAGGTGAGGTATTTTTTATACTGAGGCACTCCGTGACTGGGATGACAGTGATGATGCATCGCTTGATAATTTGAGAGTGATGGAAAGGAAATCAAGCGAATAATATCAGGGGTGCTACGAACGAGAACGGGCATGGAGCGCGACGTCGAGTATGAATGGATAAGGAAAAAAAGCGTACCGAAGTTTTAATCGGTCATGCAAACGAAGCGGGATGAGCGAATATAGGTTTAGTACCTGTAGTAGGCGCGCATCCGGTCGCGGAGAAGAGCATGCACGGGAGCGGGTAAAGGAGGAATCGGATTTGGATGGACGTACAAAAGCCAGACATCGAGCCGGTCTTGCAGCCGCGCACGTGTCCGCGGATGCAGTCGTAAAGCGAGGCGCGCTGGTCCTTGTCAGCCTGCGCAGGAAACCAAAAGATAAGGTTGTGAAGATCAAGTGAAAGGAGGCGTACCATAGCGAGCACGGAGGCGATCAGCTTGCTCCCCGTGAGCGAGAGCGCGAGATCTACGATCATGGCACGACGAACACTACGCGAAGGGTCAGTCACGAGGAGGAGAGGAAGGAAGGAAGGGTAACGTACCCACCCATTCGCCGGCTCGCACATGCGTTGCACGACGCCAGTCGAACGTCTCCCTCCCGCCCTCCTTGAGTGCGGTAAAGGCGCTCTGGCTGCCCTGCTCGTTGGTCATGAGCTCGAGCAGGCCAGTGAGGGAATGCTCGAGGTCACTTGGCGGTGCTTCTCTGACCTGTGTTCGAGGACTGTTTCGATGATCGGAATCTTGGCGGAGACGGAAAAACGTACTGTGCTGGATGCAGTAGGAGCCCCGCTGGCTCTTCGCGACCTCGCTTAATACTGCGACATCCTGTCCCAGCAGCCCGTCGACGATCCCCTCCTTGGCCCTCTCTTAAAGAAGATAACGCGAGTCAGAGTTAGCATGAGGATGAAGAAGATGGAAGAGGGATTGCGTACCTGTAAGACGAGCAATCCAGTCACATGGCGCGCAAGCGCGGCGTACTTGCCCTCGAGGGACTTGTTGACGCCGAGCGAAGAAGGATCAGACTCGGCGTCGATGAGAAGAGGAGGTGCGACGTACTACGTGAAGATCGGCGGCGCCGGTGCCGTGATCTACAAGGGACGTTGTGAGTGAGAGCCCAAAGTGAATAAAGGAAGGACGAAGCAGGGACGGTGGAAAGGACGATGATCATGAAGATGGAAGTGAAGGGTCAAAATATATCGGAGCAAACAAGAGTCAAGGCGGAAAACAAAGAGACAGGATCGAAAGAGAGAAAGAGGGCGAATGAAGGAGCAGACGACGAAGGATAGAGTTTGGAAATAATATAAGACCACTCTCACCTTATTCGACACATGCGACGCATGCTTGTTCACTAGCGTCGTCGCCGGATCGATCCGAGGCAGCTCCGAACCAGTCAGCAAGCAAACCTCCTCCTCCTTGCAGTCGAGAGCCTTCTGGTGGACGCGGTACCCGCAGCAGTTCGGCGCGAGGTCGACGATGCGGCCACTGCTGTGAGATCATCAGTATTCGTACAGGGAAGAGGTAAGGAGGGGGCAGATGACATACCGCATGCATGCGACGATCTTACGGCGTTCCTCAGGGACCGTGGTAGCTTCGAGGCAGCCCAATTGCTGACCCCTAGCGTAGCGCGGGGGATGATTAGCATAGCGCAAAGGAAGATGAGGAAAGGAAGGGGACGCACCGATGCATCATCATCTCCCCATCGCACGGGCAGATGACGTCGACGATGCGGGCGCGCTCTTCGGGGCCTGTCACCTGCGCACCGAGGGCATCGTTAGCATTCACGCAAGAGTGCGGACAGCGAGAGGAGAGTCGATCTCGATAGACGATTGCCCCTTTTGTAAAGTGATCGGTCTGCCGAATTGACCATGACGGCAACACTTTGTACGAAAGGTTCTGCTTCCGAATCGCTGTCAACTTGCGTGAAGTGGGACACCACGTTGCGCACGCAATCTTCTCGGGAATTCCGCCATTCCAAGCGCTGAACGAATCGATTGTAGGACCAATCAAACACGCACACTTCCCAGCCCGGAAGCCCCAGGCAACGGGCGCGACCTCGTGAAACCTGAACGCCATGGTAGGTAGGTAGGTAGGTAGAATTACACGGCACGGTCCCACTCAGGAACGCCCGGTTCCAGGAATTATCCCGATGTACATGCACTAAGTAGCTACATCATCTTCCCTGGGCCTCTCTGTATCTCGTTAGCCGAGCTCCCGGTCGCAGCTGTCCATCGTGACGTTCAAACTCGCCGGCGTAGAACTAAAAAAACACAAAGAAACGAAAAATAAGTTAGCACAGCAAAACACAGGCTATCCTCACTCAAGCATCTAAATTGAACACAGGAACGGCATAGAATTCCGCCAAGATGTCAAAAGCAGCACCGGACTTAGAGATTGAGAAGGGCTTTGACCGGCAACATGGAGGTAATGACCTCGCAATGTTTTCTGAGCATCACCTATCACAAAAAAGTCACTTAGTCTGGTCATTTGAACTTGTGGATTCATGACGGCCATGCAGCATGTAGAACTTGTTGAACAAGTCCAATTCACCCATTGGCCATTCCTTTCTGCATCTGTCTTGCATAATCCTAAACATCTTTAGCACAAGGCCGATGTGTAGGGATCAGCTCCGGGCAGTGGAATGGCCATCTCGATGCAGCGCTGGTTGAATCTTGGCCAATGTGCTTTGTGCTTGCCAGAAATTCATTTGGATAAATGAAAATGGTGCGGACAGAGGTAGGCCAAGAATATTGCCAGGTGGCTGAAATCGAGCAAGAGGTGACAGACCCGCAGAGGCAGTATCCCAGTCTCTGTGAATATAGGTGTCATTGAACATGGGTGGAGATTGAGATGAAAGTGCCATGAACTGAAATGCCTGATGTGCATGCAGGTCTTCAAATTCACTGTCCGGCGAGATGTTACCTCCACGGACCAAGTGAAAATGGACACAAGCTTATGTACGCAGTTCGATTCTTTGAAGGTTAATTTTTCAATCATCTCTATTGCCATCGTGTTCACAAAAATAGGTAGTGCGTGCTTCGGCTGTATAGTGCTCTGAGAACATGTTTTAGTGTTGTTTGCCTGAACTTGATGCCGACATAGTTTCTCGTTCGTCTCCACGGCGATCTGTAAGTTTCCAAGACTGGGAACGGGTGGCGGCGCAAGTCAAACCAATGATCAAAATGATTGAGACAAATTTGACAAGGGTAAACGCGCCAGTATTCCAGTCTGGGAAGCTTACATTGAGAGCAGATCTAGAAATGACGATGAGATCTGAGTTTGTCATTAATAATGATTTATCAGAGACTCTGAAAGTCCACGATTGCGGTTTCTCCGATTGACATGCCGTGTAAGCTTGGAGGAGCATGTGCACGTCATTCCAACACTTCGGAATCTCCTTTAGAAAATTCTCGGTGGGACGGACGACTGATGGATGCTTTTTCCGGGTGCTTCACGCTTCATCACTCAAGCAAAATAACGAGAAAGTGGCGGTTGTATTGCTGACTAAGCATCACAAGTGGACAGCGTATCAGAACGGGTGGACTGGCAACGACGGCGAGCACCACGTCGTGCAGGTACAAGCCGATTTATGCTAGACAGATACCTATCCATACAACACATTGCGAAGTAGAATGAGATAAAAAGGGTCAAAATGAGCTGGATGCTCGACCAATGAGGTGGATGTAGTTTTTTTTTTCAAAATTTTCTCGTCCAGAGCAGCATCTGCCAGATGGGAAGGGCTCGTGTAGGTGGCTCTGAGGACTACTGTGGCACTTTGGCAGACAGAGTGGGCTCAGAGGGCCTAACGGCGGACTTCGAAATCGGAGATGATGATGGTAGGAGAAGAGAATGGTCAATTTTTTTTTCCGAAATTTAACCACGGATTTAAGCTGGTGACATACCGGCTCATTCGTAGTTGCCGGCCCAGAAGGATTCGACTCCTTCCTTCTCGGACATTCATCGTGCGAAAGTGCGTGCTGCTCGACACGAGGGCGCTCAAGGTGACCATTCTTGTCTTCCACCTCCACGTCCACTGCACTGGGATATATCCTCCTCATCCTTTCGGTAGGCGGCTCTTTCTGCTGTCTAATCTTCACTTTCAGCTCACATAGTATTCCATCTACAGAAGGTCGGCAGTATAACAATCCATTTTGACCATGTCTGGCGAGGGCAAAGAATCCCTAACCGTCATCGCCAACCTTTATGGTGCGTAGGGAAGTTTACTGAGACATTAATATCATGATTTTGTGTCCCCAGGAGGCACAGGAGGAGTAGGTGGATTGGGCGGCATAACAGGTGGTGCCGCAGGTACAGGGGAGGGTGCCACTATGAATATCAACAGAGTTCAAAACCTGACAAATAATATGTATGTTGGTAACATCCCCCCATTCCTTTTCCCAAAGTCCTTTCTCAACAACGGTTTCCAGTGGAGGATCCCTTATAGTGCACAGTGATAAGTTAGGATTATTGAACTTTTCTGTTTTGAATATTTTTCAAGCTGAATTATGTCTAGACTCAAACAAGTTCTGTACAAGTGGTTGGAGTCTCCTCCTGATACAAAGGACAGACAGTATGAGCTCAAAAGCCTCCATCACCAAGCCACTGGGGGCTGGCTCTTACATGATGACCAATTTGTCAGATGGAGGACTGCACCCGGTGCCTTATGGATCAAAGGAATCTGTAAGTCAAATTTCATTTTGTTCCAATCCCATGTCTAATAATTGGTTACAGCTGGTACTGGAAAGAGTGTACTAAGGTGATTCCTATTGCTACTATACACATAATCTGCTGCCAAACAATACCCACATGAGCAGCTCAACAGTGATTGAAGAAATCACTATGGCCTGTCCCAAGCAGTCTGCTGTTGCATATTTCTATTTTGATTTTAGGAATGACAGGCAGCGCATGGACATCATGGTACGGTCAATTGTCTGGCAGCTCTCTGGACAGTTACCTTCACCTTATAGCACTCTTCATCAACTGTATGAAAAGCTGAAAAATGGAACTATACAGCCACAGCACATACATCTTCAGGGAGTTCTCAAGGATTTACTCTCAGAGCTGGACCAGACATATATTGTCATTGATGGGCTTGATGAATCCAACAAAACTGACCGGAAGCCTCTTATTGAATTCATTCACAGCCTATGCCATCCCACTAGAAATGCACCACATCTCCTGTTTACTAGTCAACCTCTTGAGGAATTTCAAACAGCATTCAAGGATGCAACCTTCATTGAGCTTGGTTCCCGGATCTCAAATGATGACATTAGATCCTTTGTTGGCAGCGAAGTTCCCAAGGTCGGAAATTGGGCTAGTGATGTCAATTATGTAAATGATGTCACAGAACAAATTGTGCAGAGAGCAATGGAATGTTGGTCCTCTCTTTGTGCTGTGATTTGTCCTCAGGCTAATGTGCATATCCAGGTTTCGCTTGGCTGCATGTCTCCTTGTTGAACTGGGTCATTGTCATTGGGAAGACAGTTGGGAGGAAACCCTGGCTGCCCTTCCAGTCGATTTGTTTGGGGTTTACAGCCGTTTCTTGACCCGGGCAAAGGCTTCTCTCCCACCAGTTTTTATCCAGGCAATTTTCCAGTGGCTTGTGTTTTCTGCCAGACCAATTTCATCTGATGAACTAGCAGATGCTATTGCATTCTGCCTATCTGACCCCAACTTTGACTTTTCCAACCCAGCCAAATCCATCTACTACCCAAATAGACGTCGAGGCAACTCTGACAGCTTCAAGTTGTTAGAGGGGCTGATAATGATAAAAAATGATGGTTCATATAGGTCAAAGGGCTGGTTCATGAGGGGGGACAGTGGCTCAGATAAGCCATCAATTGCCTTTGCACATTCATCTGTCAAGGATTATGTCCTTTCATCACAATTCCATTAGGAATTTGGCTCAATTATTTGCCTCACGAAGGAGATCTCCCACAAATTTATTGCCCAGACTTGTGTCCGCTATCTCCTCCTTTTTGCAGACACCAAACATTCAATGACCAAGGACACATTCCCGAACTACCCAATTGCATTGTATGCAGGAAACTATTGGTTCCACCATCTGCAGCTTTGCAATGGTCAAGATCGGGAAGCACTCCTTCCCTCCACAATGGTTCTCCTAGAGGATGGAACCAGCCAATATGCTGCTTTACATCAATTGCATCCCTTGCCTCGGTATCTGACTCTTGTTTGGGATGAACCCATATCACCTGCATTGTCTATGTGTTCTGAACTAGGCTACACTGAGGGGGTACACTCTCTGCTCATCAAGTACAATGCATCTGTCGACTTAGTCGACAAAAATGGCTGGACTGCACTGCATCTTGCATTGAGGAACAGTCACCCCATCATTGCAAGGCTGCTCATTGAACACAATGCATCTGTCAACTTAGTCAACAAATATGGCTGGACTGCACTGCATCTTGCATTGAGGAACGGTCACCCTGACATTGCAAGGCTGCTCATTGAACACAATGCATCTGTTGACTTGGTCAATGAAGATGGCTGGACTGCACTGCATCTTGCATTGAGCAACAGTCACCCCGACATTGCAAGGCTGCTCATTGAACACAATGCATCTGTTGACTTAGTTGACGAATATGGCTGGACTGCACTGCATCTTGCATTGAGGAACGGTCACCCTGACATTGCAAGGCTGCTCATTGAACACAATGCATCTGTTGACTTAGTCGACAAAAATGGCTGTTCTGCACTGCATCTTGCATTGAGCAATGGTCACCCCAACATTGCAAGGCTACTCATTGAACACAATGCATCTGTCAACTTGGTCAACAAAGATGGCCAGACTGCACTGCATCTTACATCGAGGAACGGTCACCCTGACATTGCAAGGCTGTTCATTGAACACAATGCATCTGTCAACTTGGTCAACAAAGATGGCCAGACTGCACTGCATCTTGCATCGAGGAATGGTCACCCTGACATTGCAAGGCTGCTCATTGAACACAATGCATCTGTTGACTTGGTCGATGAAGATGCTGGACTGCACTGCATCTTGCATCGAGGAATGGTCACCCTGATATTGCAAGGCTGCTCATTGAACACAATGCATCTGTCAACTTAGTCAACAAATATGGCTGGACTGCACTGCATCTTGCATCGAGGAATGGTCACCCTGACATTGCAAGGGCTGCTCATTGAACACAATGCATCTGTTGACTTAGTCGACAAATATGGCTGGACTGCACTGCATCTTGCATCGAGCAATGGTCACCCTGACATTGCAAGGCTGCTCATTGAACACAATGCATCTGTCAACTTAGTCAACAAATATGGCCAGACTGCACTGCATCTTGCATTGAGCAACGGTCACCCCCAACATTGCAAGGCTGCTCATTGAACACACAATGCATCTGTTGACTTAGTCAACGGCGATGGCCAGACTGCACTGCATCTTGCATCGAGGAAGGGTCACCCTGACATTGCAAGGCTGCTCATTGAACACAATGCATCTGTTGACTTAGTTGACAAATATGGCTGGACTGCACTGCATCTTGCATTGAGGAACGATCACCCTGACATTGCAAGGCTGCTTATTGAACACAATGCATCTGTTGACTTAGTCGACAAATATGGCTGGACTGCACTGCATCTTGCATCGAGCAATGGTCACCCCGACATTGCAAGGCTGCTCATTGAACACATGCATCTGTCAACTTAGTCGAGGATTATGGGTGGACTGCACTGCATCTTGCATCAAGGAACGGTCACCCTGACATTGCAAGGCTGCTCATTGAACACAATGCATCTGTTGACTTAGTTGAGGATTATGGGGGGACTGCACTGCATCTTGCATCGAGGAACGGTCACACTGACATTGCAAGGCTGCTCATTGAACACAATGCATCTGTTGACTTGGTTGAGGATTATGGGGGGACTGCACTGCATCTTGCACTGAGGAACAGTCACCCTGACATTGCAAGGCTGCTCATTGAACACAATGCATCTGTCGACTTAGTTGAGGATTATGGCCAGACTGCACTGCATCTTGTATCGAGGAACGGTCACCCTGAAATTGCAAGGCTGCTCATTGAACACAATGCATCTGTTGACTTAGTCGACAAATATGGCCAGACTGCGCTGCATCTTGCATTGAGCAATGGTCACCCTGACATTGCAAGGCTGCTCATTGAACACAATGCATCTGTCAACTTAGTCAAGGAAGATGGCTGGACTGCGCTGCATCTTGCATTGAGGAATGGTCACTTCAACATTGCAGGGCTGCTCAATACAGGCCAATAACCCCCCCCCTCTTCCTGAGGATATTGTAGGCTTGGCTTTTTAATGAATGCTTCTTTACAAAACTACACCTTGAATATCTGTTTGTTTTTACAAGCTGCAAGTACACTGTAACAGAAATTCTTGTAATTTTGATGTGCAATATCATACATGAAAATAATATGAAGAGATTGGCAATTATGCATTGAGGAGCAAAGAATCCAATACATGTTACAGAACCTTGAGGTCAAATTAGTCCTGCTCTTTTGCACTGTCCAAATGCAGGCACCTTTTGCCTCTCTAAGTCACCCAGTCCATTCGGCAGCCACATGTCATGCCTTGTATATGTCACTCTTTCCACACTTGTTTAGAGCTCCTTCACGTGTTTCAAATTGGTGAGGAACATTGCCGCAAAACTATGAAAGCTGGAAAATTTATTTATTTGAGAGTAAAACACATTCAGATCAGAGCAGACACATTTGCCGAATGTGTTTGGTCTCGGCTCAGATGCGACACTTGGTATTTTAAGGATGTGCTGGGCTTGGCACTGGCAAACTTTGTGCAATTGACATGTGGTGCCACCTATCCCCACTGCCTCTTTTCCTCTTACCACAGCAGCTATTCTCCACACCACCGTGCTGCCGCTTTGAATGGGCATCAAAAATGTCCAGCAATATACCAGAATGTACCGAAGCATGCACTGGCAGATTGATAGCTCATTGACACCATATCCGCACTCCAATTGATGAATTTTCGCAATTATACAGGTTGCATCGCATTATGTGTGTGCCCTGCTCAATGCCCATAGACAGATGCTTGCATCTGCCTACTTTGTGCAAGGGGCACTCACTGGAAGATGCCAAGGCACAGCCTTGGGAGGGAGTGGCTCTGGCTGACCTTATTTCACTTTTCCGACTTTGCTCAAACTGTGTTAAAAACACATTCAAAAGGGTTGGAAAAAAAGAAAAAAAATTGGGAGTACCTGAGTAGTGTTGGTGAGCTTCAAAAAATCACTACATGGTTGGAATTGATCTTAGATGTGGATTTGTATCACAGATTGAGTTGGAAAAGCTGTGAGACTCCCTCTGAAACTCTCTGTTTTCAAACATTTTCCTGAGAAAACTGGCCGATTTGGATATGGCTGTGCTCACAAGCCACATATATTAACAGATCAACAGGATCTTTGCTGTGGCTGCCTAGTAACAGTAACACAGCTTTCATTTGTCCTTTTCTTCCATCTACTTGGGATCACTAAGCGTCTCTCGCACAGGCTGCGCCTTTTTTCTTTTTGCCCCCTGATTTTGCCAACCAGGCCTTCAGCCACTGCGGGAACGGTGGGATACACCTTGGGGAACAAACGAACCAATAGTTGGTTGTATTGTTCAGACCAAGCCACCCCAAACCCCAGGTGGCTGAGCCAGAAAAGGGCCTGCTCCATGTTCAACTAACATACGAATCAGCCAAGGGATTGTTGGAGTTTTCAAAAAACAATGTACTACAAATCTGAAAAGTTGCCACAGGCAACGAACCTCGTGCACATGGTCCTCGCGGGACTGGTGGTACTTATCCAAAGAAATTGTCACAAGTAATTGTCACGACCATGCACTTTCTAATCCCTTTCTGGCCCTTTCCGGCCTCCATCCCGACTCTGACCTGGTTTATGGCCATAACATCCAAACCACTTTCCAGACGCGACTCGCACTTCCAGCTCATGTCTGTCCATCTCGCTGTTGCATCCAGCTCATTCCATCGACGCACACCCTTTGGGGTTTTCGCAATGAAGGTCTTCTGAGTGTTCCCAAAATCAAACATATAACTTATGCAACTATGCTTCCCTCTTATTGTTCTTATTGTCTTTCACTGGTTGGGAGAT
Organism: Mycena olivaceomarginata; assembly: GCA_029378375.1. NCBI lineage: Eukaryota > Fungi > Basidiomycota > Agaricomycetes > Agaricales > Mycenaceae > Mycena > Mycena olivaceomarginata. The sequence goes on along the minus strand of JARKIC010001667.1, from coordinate 70,060 downwards.
TCAAAATTTTCAGCACAATTTACAGTGAAAAATGTTGTTTGTTTTTCAGGCATTTTTCACTGAAAAAAGGGTGAAATTTTCAAAGCTTTTTCACCACTTTTCCGGTGTGAGGTGAAAAACTTGAAAGAAAGATAAAAAGGAGTGAAAAAGGTTTGAAAATTTCACCATTTTTTTCAGTGAAAAATGTCTGAAAAACAAATGACATTTTTCACCGTAAATTGTGTTGAAAATTTTGAATCTCCCAACCAGTGTTTAACATACTTATTACCACATTCGAACTATCTCCATATTTAGTATAAATACATATTATATTCTCTTGTATCTTTAGTTGAAAATTAATGTGCTTTGCCTCCGCATTGCTCTGTGGTGTCAGGAGAACCCCCGCTCCAGACACTTTTCCATCCAGATCCGCTCTGGACACTTCTGGTTCTGGACCTTCCGGATCCACTCAAGACGATTCCGGATCCGCCCCAGACGCTTTTCCATCCGGTGCTCTGGATGCTCCTGTGCCTGTCTATCTGTCCATCCAACTATCTGGGACATCCGTCTGCTCTCACTGGCACATGCTGTGCAATCAGGCCCGTGATCACTGTAGATACCTCTGGACACGTGCTACTGGGTAGTTACCAATTAGTATATAAGGTTTGGCCTAGCATGGGAATCCCCATCCTTTCTTATCTTCGGATTCCCCCGCTAGGTGCGTAGTATTTCCACTCCTGTATTCTAGTACCCATATTTATACTTCGGATTCCCCCACTAGTTTCTGCACCCTGTGCCGAGCTTAAGGTTGCCCTTACAGCAGAAGAAAGGATCTAAGGGATCAACCGGTCGAGATTGGGAAGTTGGGTGCAGGTATGGATTCAGACCACTACTCTGGTGCTCCATCCTCCCCCACTTCAAATCTCAACCCCTCCTCCGTTCCAATGGACCAGCCGCCTGCCCCTGACACCGCACTGAAACACTGTAACAAGAGCGCGTGGCATCTAGTGCTATTTTGCAATTTCCTAGGGACCAGTATTTATACAACGGGAAAGCGCTAGCACTTCTGATGTGTTATTACTAGCACTCAGGACTCTGGCTAGGTGATATAAAGGAGAACTGGAGTGAGCCCAAGCTGCCAGTTGTAGCATCAGATACGACTAGGGTGACACGCTAGTACAGTCTGAAGGCACAAACCACAGGGAAATAACTATAAGCCTACACAGTCAAGGTGCTAGCACCTAGGAAGCGAGACACAGGAGAGTGGTATTGCAAGCATGCTAGCAGGAGGTGTGAGCGGTGAGTCTGGGATCTAGAGGGTGATAAACTATGCGCTAGCAGCCTTCTAGCAAGGGTGTTAGTATGTGGTACCCTACTAGTGATCGACCCAAGACCTGAAACACAGATGCGAGCACGTGACTGTCACGATGCGGTCACGAGTCACAAACAGAGACAAGTAAACAGTAGAGGAATAGCTAGCAGGCTATTGGTGTGGATGCGTGGGTCACCACATATGCAGTAATGGATAAACGGACTGCTAGCCAGTGCTCTGACTCGTGCTAGATGACTCCAGGCGGCGATTCAACTCCGCCTTCGTCAGGATAGCGATTCCAGCAGCTGATGGCAAGCTGAGGGATCACTCACGATACCCATAAATGGATGCTAGCGGATCAGTGTGGCTGTTCTGCTTGGCATAGACCCATCATAAAACCAAACGGCAGTCATTTCATTGGCTGTTGTACCTATCACATCATTTTCACTCATTTATATTATTCATTCTGTTTATCACATGTACCATGGACCTCAGTAGTATAAAGGGAGCGCAGAGCAGGCTAGAACCTCAGATTATTACACTCCAACAAAGGATGTGCACAGGTCACCCGTGGGTCTACCTCGAGCGGACCCGGACCCGTACCCCTCCATACCCCACCCCTGCAGGGGTACGGGTCTATACCCGCCCTAAAACCCGCGGGTATACGCAACCACAGCTTAAATACTCAATTTATCATCTCCAGGTGTTCTAACTTTTTTTTTGGCGGCTCACCTTGATCAGTTTCATGTTCATTGAGTATGAACGAGGCCCCAGTGCTCGATGAGATCCAAAGCAAATTGAGCAGTTGATGTGTTTGAATCTCGGCTACAGTAGAATTTGACATCAATATCCATGTTGAGGGCGTCAGAAAAACCTGAAAATATTTCAAGGCTCAGATCATCCATGCAATGACTCAATTCTACCTACCGGAAAGATTCCGAGCGAAAAATAAGCCTCCCAGGATCATTTTCGCAGACCCGTCTCGCACCCCTGTACCCACGGGACGGGTCCACGGTATGTTGCGGGTCTGTAAGAACACGAACCGTACCCGTACCCCTTAGACCTGTACCCCCCACACCCCCCACCAGACCCGTGACCCGTGCATATCCTTAACTCCAACTTTGTACGAAGTTGGCGCAGGTGGTCTCAGGTTGCTAGTGGAGATTGTACACACACTTCACAAGTAGTAGCTTTATTGGAATCAATACTGTTGACTCTGGACACGTCGAGATCTTAAGTTGAGGTTCCTGTTGTTGACTCAAGGAGTCTTCACGTATAAAACCAAGGGTGTTCTCTTCGAGACCCAGCTAGCAGTTGCACTAGCAGTTGCGCTAGCAGCTTTGCCTTCACCCCGATATTATTGTAGTGTGTTGGATCGCCTGCTAGGTAATTGTGTGTTGACTCGAGCCCACTAAGAAGAAGACGGACTAGGTGCCCCCACCTCTAGACCGACTGTAACTTGTCAGTTACTTCACCTTCACCCCGATATTGACGGAAGTGCTGTCGTAGTGTGTTGGGTCGCTAGCTCGACACTTATAGTGTCTATTGCCAATACAAAGTGGAAACATTCCTGTTCTTGGTTAAGGAATAGGTCAGTGGCTTAAGGACTGCCTTGTCGCTTGAGGATTGAAGTCCCCTTGTTGTTAGCCTCAATAGTCTTTGGGTACCCCATTGCGAGGATTTTCACAAACCTACATACTCTGCCCTGGTGCCCTTGATCTTATGATCCAGCCACCTTGTATCCAACCCATAAACCCCTGCCCATCCCAGGTGCTAGCGGTATTGTTGTTGGCAGCTGCGTAGTGCTAGCTTGTTGTTGAATGACTTTGTTGTAGTGGTGGTTTTTGTGGTTGTTTTGTACAAGCCCGAATCTAAGCTATTTCTAGTCGTATATCAAGTGCACCGTTTCAGTGCAACCTGAGATCCCAAGTGTTCACACTCTGGATCCGGCTTCCAGAGCCATGGCCCAGCTCGCTGCTGTCGAAGGCTCTCTTGAGACCATCCAGGACACGCTCCGCCAGCTATTGCTGAGTACCCAAAATCCACCGCCTGCCCCCCACCCCTGCCGCTCCAGCTCCGGTGCCAGGCCCAGATTTCTCGGCCCCCTATCCAGCCCCAAAATTGGTCCTTTGACCGAACCCTCCGGCCATTTTTGATGTCAACCGGACGCAAGGACGGATGTTCCTCTACTCCGTCCTTACCTACTACCGCTGGTTCCGGAAGCTTTCATGGTGGACGGGTTCGTCTCGCAGGAAAAACTTGTCCGTTTCGCCATGTCCTTCATGTCGAAAGATGCGGCTGCCCGGTGACAGACCTGGTATTGGGGCACCCGGGCATTTATTCAAATCTGCTCGAGTTGCAACATACTATAATGTACTTCATTACATTACGACATCATCTCACAAGGGCTATTGCTGGCCTGAGCAGTTAGCTAAAAGGGATATAATGTGTCACGAACCATTAGAAAGGTGCTGGACGACAATCCTGGTAAAGGGTTGAAGTGGGAAGTCGCTAATGGAGCAATCGCGGAAAGTGCCTTACCATCCTAGAACAGATTGGGGCTACTGCACATCCCTGACTAAGGGCATGTTACGAGGGAACATCCTTCTGAACCAGAGGGATCATAGTTAGGCATCATCTGATGTCTCCAGAACTGCCAAGAGAGAGCTGGACTTGGTCGATCTACCAATTGACTAAGAAACCACACTCGGGTACTGGGAAGTGGCGGCTATCACGAATTTTAGACAAATCACTTAAACGGTTCAAGGCGGAACCATTTGAGCGGATGGTTACCAGGGAGGGTAACGGAGTGCTGACGAGGAGGTCGGCTAAAAGTTGACATATCAACAATATCTCATCACGATCGTTCTAAGCGATGTAGATCTTGACTCATCATTAAGCTCGGCTCGTTGATGTTTCTTATAAATCTCTCTCAATTTTACTAATCGCTTGATATCTGACAGGAGTTCATCGGCTAGCGGCCATACCACGAGTCATATACCCTGAACCTTATTGCTCGTTTGTATCAGTCTCGTTTATATTTAGAATCCTGTAACGTATTTAAGTGGATGGTTATGGGAGGAACACCAGTGAATCTCACCCCACCTGTTGGACGCGAAGTTACTAGACTTCACGCTTAACCGGTAGAGTAGTCATTCATTTCGGAGACACCCAGAAGCTATACCAAGTTTCGTTTGTTTTCCCTGTTTGAATATTATCTGTGTTGGATTTGGATCTTTATAAATGACACGTGGACATATTGGATAAACGGAACAGATGCGTGGAATATAAGGAAACGGATCAGACTTGACAATTGGTTGTAATCTCGCAAAGATTAGCAATCGCGGATACTATTTGGAATCGGAATTCATAAGAATCACTTGCTTTACACATCGGAGTACTATCTCCAAACCTAGACTCACATCATACAAAACCGTTGAACATAAAATCTTGTCTGTCTATCGCGATTGCGCCTAGAATGGATTCGAGCAAGTTTTATCTATACGACTTGTAGACCTGTAAAGTCTTGCTTCTCAAAGAGAACTAAAGTTCAAATTGCCACAATCTATACTGGATTGGAACTCCGAACTTGCACGAGGACTATAGTGTTTGAGTTGTTGTAGTTGCATTATCGAACCGCGTATTCATTTACAAGGTTTGTGTTGTGGTTATTTCACCGCCAGCCCCATAGTCAGCGTTTCACCGGTGGGCTGAATGTCGCTCGTCAGCCATACCATTCCCGTTCCCCACCTGGGCCGAATTTGAGGCCGAGTTCCGCCTCCAGTTCATAGAGGAGAACGAGCAGGACCAGGTCCTCATTACATGGTGGATGGGTTCGTCTCGCAGGAAAAACTTGTCCGTTTCGCCATGTCCTTCATGTCGAAAGACGCGGCTGCTCGGTGGGCTGAATGTCACTCGTCAGCCATACCATTCCTGTTCCCCACCTGGGCCGAATTGAGGCCGAGTTCCGCCTCCAGTTCGTAGAGGAGAATGAGCAGGACCAGGTCCTCACCAAGCTTGAGTCCCACTCATATTTCCAGGGCTCCTGCAACATATACCGGTACACGGACGACTTCAAGGAGCTGGCCATAACGGCCGGTTACTCGGACACTCTCGTCTGGGTGACCAAGTATCGCTCCGGCCTTGACCCACGGATCAACATCACAATTATAATGTCAGGAACCGCCCCTGACGTCATCAACTACAACGGGTGGCACGTACATGCCTTCCGGCAGTATGAAGTGTTCGGCAATGCCCGGACCGGAAACCCTCTGGCCCGGACAGGAAACCTTCCAGTCTGGCTTCCGGCCGCTTTGCCTCGGCTGCACACAGTGGGCATATTCCTGGCTCTGGCACCCTCACGTGCTCCGGTCTCGTTTGCCCTGCTTCCGGTGCCCGGACTTCCACTAGTCGTTCCAATGGATGTCAACTGGACCTGGACGCACGTGTTCCCATGCACCTGCTTCTGGTGTAGAGCACCTGGACACCTCGCCTGGGAATGCCCCATAACATCCGATGTTTGGCACACAGATGTTCTCGACAAGGTCATTCGTCAACTTGGGGACGACCTCCTTGACGAGCGAACAGCTTGACACTGCCACCCTCGCTTCCGGCCGAGTCGGCTGATGAGGATGCAGACCCGGTGGGTTTTTCCATCCCCGGCCGAGTGAATGGTGTGTCCTCGGTCGCGTCCCCTAATCATTAAGCCCTCCTGTATTCAGATAATGACAATATATTTGACTCAGAAGCAGTAGCAAGAGGTGCATCCCCCGTCCCAGTCTCTGTCTGAGTGACTGAGACTCTTCCTTCTGTCCTGGAGACGGAAACCCGCACTGTCCCTGAGCCGGGAAATGCGGACAGTGACAGAGGCCCCTGTCCCTGAGCCAGGAGCGAGGACAGGCTTGCTCCAGTGTGTTCATCGCTCGAAGTGGGAACAGCGACTTCCCCAGCAGTATATCACCGACTCGGTTGAAGGCCGAAACTCCCTGCACATCCCATTGGACTTACAGTCTGTTGAGACCGCCGCGCGGATGTCGGTGAAGGCTCTGGTTGACTGCGGAGCGACCGGAGACTTCATAGACTCGGAGTACGTCATCTCCCACAACCTTCTGGTTCAGCATCTCTCACAGCCCATCCCAGTTCTCAACGTGGATGGCAGCCCAAACCAAGCGGGCAGCATAACTGGCATAGTTGATAGGGTGGTTGACTACAAAGGGCACACTGAGTACATTCAGCTTGCCATAACCCGGCTCGGAAAACAGCACATCATCCTCGTTACTCCTGGCTCCATAAAACACAATCCAGAGATCAACTGGGGAACCAAGGAGGTTCACATGACGCACTGCCTGACCAGATGCCACATCTGCCGGGATGAGCTACAGGCTGTCTGGAGGAATGAGAAGCTTGCTGCCTCAATCCTCCGGCAGCTGTGCGAAGGCCCGACCCCATCCATCTGCACTGTGGACTCGGAAGAGTGGTCCGGAGATGATGGGTACAACCCGGCCAATGACGACAACCCTCCGGATCTGGCCACGGACTTGCAAGACGACAACAATGACGATGATGAGCTCAAGGAAGGTGATTGCATCCTCTACACTGTGTTCACCCCAGCCAAAGAGATTCACGCTGGAAGCACCATCTCACAGCATCTTGCAGAGGCTCACATGCGAAATTCTGCACTGGCCAGAACTGAGGTTCCACCCTGGGCTGCAGATTTCTCGGACGTCTGAGCCCGGGAGTCCTTTGACTCTCTCCCAGACAGGCTGACGTGGGATCACACCATCGAACTCGTTCAAGATGTGAAACCGGCCAACTGCAAGGTCTACCCGATCTCCCCGCTCGAGCAGAAGGAGCTCGATGCCTTCATTGCAGAGGGATTGAGTACTGGCTGCATCTGTCCATCGAAGTCTCTGATGGCATCGCCATTCTTCTTCATTAAGAAGAAGGACGGTGCCCTCCGGTTCGTCCAGGACTACCGGGTGCTCAACACGATGACCGTGAAGAATTGGTACCTGCTCCCTTTACACCGGGGGCAAAAGCCGATGCACCTGGAAACCAGGTGCCTCTGAGGCATGTGCCCCGCAGGCTGTGATATAGCAGACAAACAACCCACAAAGGCCATTGAACAGACAAAGATGAGATAAAGGTGCCACAAGGACAGGCAGGATTTCACTGCCCAGGCAAATTCTGCCTGTCCTTTGTCCCTCCTTTGTCGATTCTTTGTCTGACAAACAACCATTGTAGGTTTTCTGTTACCTGTCTCCCCACCTGCGGGGCACATGCCTCAGAGGCACCTGGTTTCCAGGTGCGTCGGCTTTTGCCCCCAGTGTTAATCAACGATCTTATTAACCGATTGAAAGGAGCTTGGTTCTTCACAAAACTCGACGTCCGGTGGGGTTTCAACAACATCTGGATCCAGGAAGGTGATGAATGGAAGGCCGTGTTCACTGCGAACCGGGGGCTCTTTGAGCCACTGGTGATGTACTTTAGCCTCACTAACTCCCTGGCCACCTTCCAGACGATGATGAGCGACATCTTCCAGGACCTGATTCTGTCCGGAGACGTCATGGTCTACCTGGATGACATCCTCATCACGCATTCTGACCTTGCCCGTCATTGCGAGATTGTTCGAGAGGTGCTTCGTCGGTGTGGAAGGGTAGGATGGACCGCAGGTCACCTTCCTTCTACATTATGTTTCCGTACTTACTTTACAGTACATTGGTCTTCGGACCATGTATTTGTTTTGTACGTACATATGGCCAAACATCACCTTCTTGCCCGAGAACCACAACGACCGACGCGACCAGTGAACTGAGTGCTCCACCGAGGAGGCGCTAGTGAACCCAGTCCACCCGAGCCCTAGATTATCGCCTCCGATCACCTCCTTACGCCCTCTACCTGTACCTTACGCCTACACGGCATATTCCCGATTCGATACCTGATTTTTATTCTACGCCTCCACGACATTTCGGACCTATCTACCGACTTTCTGCTTCACCCGTACACCCGATATCCGGATGACCGACCCATCCTTGCTGTCTACCAGCACAGAACTCTGTTCTTCCTCATCGGCTTTGGGAACACCGCCTTTCCTTCGGCCGGAGAAGTGCGAGTTCAAGAAGTCCACGATCGATTACCTCGGTGTCATTATCTCGCACAACCACATCAAGATGGACCCCGTCAAGGTTGCCGGTGTCGCCGCTTGGCCCACGCCTGAGAACAAGAAGGACGTGCAGCAGTTCCTCGGCTTCATGAACTTCTACCGGAGGGTCATACAGGTGTTTTCGGACATCGCCCGGCCGCTTTTGACCTGACGAAAAAGGGCGTGGCCTGGACCTGGACCACTGCCTCAGCCACCGCGTTCCAAGCCTGCAAGGACACGGTGACTGCAGAGCCTGTCCTGTTCCTCCTGGACGAATCTCGGCCGTATCGGCTGGAGGCAGAGAGTCTCCTACCGGGCAACTGGAGCCATTCTGTTGCAGCAGGGCATGGATAAAAAGTGGTGCCCTGTTGCCTTCTACTCCAAAATCTTGAACGACGTCCAACAGAATTACGTGATCCACAACAAGGAGATGCTTGTGATCGTCTGAGCCCTAGAGGAGTGGTGGCACTTCCTCGAAGGCGTGCAGCACCCGGTCGAGATCTGGACAGACCACAAGAACTTGGAGTACTTCCAGAAGTCACAGAAGCTGAACTGGCGGCAGGCCAGGTGGTCCCTGTACCTGTCCCGGTTCAACTTCGCCCTGGTCCACCAGTCGGGTCACCTCATGGGTTGTCCAGACGCACTCTCCCACCACCCAGACCACGGTGCCAGATCTGAGAACTCGGACATTACACTCCTCCAGCTGGAGCTCTTCTGGATCTGGGTGATGGAGGGGATCACGGTTGAGCAAAAGCCGCCCTTGTCAAAGCCAATGATGAGTTCAAGCAGTACTACAATCACCAACGTGCCCGCACCGGAGATCAAGGTAGGCGACTGAGTCTGGGTGGATGCATCCAACATCAAAACAACACGTCCATCACCCAAGTTCTCGGACAAGCAGCTTGGACCCTTCAAGGTCGTGAAGGTTGTAGGCAATGGTGCGTACAAGCTCAAGCTCCCGCCATGCTACTCCCAGCTCCACCCGGTCTTTCCAGTTATGAAGCTCGAGCTTGCAAAGCCGGACCCATTCCCTGGACATCCTCGGAATGACGAGCCTCCACCCGTCCTCTAGATGGACAGAGACGAGAGGTGGGAGGTCGCCAAGGTCCTTGAAGCACAGGTCCGCTACAGCAGCCTCTGGTACATGGTGCGGTGGAAGGGTTACGGTCCGGAACACGATAAGTGGGTAAAGCACTCCGACATCTTTGCCAAGGATGCCATCGATGCCTACTATCACTGCTACCCCCAACGCTCCTCACCGAATCACCTTGGCCGCCTTTGACTCGCTGTCCTTCCGGAGGCGCGACAGGTCCATCCGCTTCATATGTCGGGATGCTGTATTCCAAGGGGGGGGTGATGTCAGGGGAACCCCCGCTCCAGACGCCTTTCCATCCGGATCTGCTCCGGACGATTCCGGATCTGCCCCAGACACTTTCCCATCCAGTGCTCCGGATACTCCTGTGCCCGTCCATCCGTCCATCCAACCATCCGGGACATCTGTCTGCTCTCACCGGCATGTGCTGTGCAATCAGGCCTGTGATCACTGTAGATACCTCCGGACACGTGCTACCGGGTAGTTACCAATTAGTATATAAGGTTTTGCCTAGCATGAGAATCCCCATCCTTTCTTCTCTTCGGATTCCCCCACTAGGTGCTTAGTATTTCTGCTCCTGTATTCTAGTACCCATATTTATACTTCGGATTTCCCTGCTAGTTTCTACACCCCGCTGATAGGGTGTGTACCAAAACATGCATAAAAACCAATTTTTATTTCATTTTGAACCTATTAGTGGGCAGAAGTGAGGCATTAGATTATGGGTGTACACCCTCCCTGGGGTGGTAGGCTACACTATTGATGGCTGAAAGTCAGTGTAACAAATCAACTATGAAGGATTGAGTAGTCTTGACAAGGCAGCCCAAAAGGCTGTTATGTCCTGACTATGATATTCTACACTGAGCTATAGACGGTGGCGGTAAACCATTATCTTGTGCGCTGGAGGTGAAACATCGGGGAACTACTCAGAATTATTGACTTGCCACTGCGACAGCCTCTGAATAGTCTGATGACTATTAAAACAGATATACAAAGTCAGGCTTGGTACAACCACATTAGGGCCGGCAGAGATATAGTGCCGTGCCATTTTGTGTATAAGACCAACTGATTAGATTGGGATGAAGACATGTTACTGAGTTAACCATCACTGTGGTTACTCGGGCAGATCTGACCGTTAGAAAGATGCGGGCCTCACATCAAGGATTGACTGATATGATTGATGAGGATCGACACCATAGAATAGCGCCGCGCTATATTTTACTAGTCACTATACTGGTCTGCCAGTATAGCGCCGCGCTATCTTGTCAATCTGCTTGATATTTACTATGAGTTCCACTGAGCTTGTGAAGTGTGGGACTGATAGAGAAATTGAATAGAACTTGACTAAGACTGACTTGACTAGTCAGCAATGACTAACTTGCTCAGTCAGAAAGATGGAAACCAAGACAACTAAGCACATCTTATGGTGTGCTAGAGAAATACATGTGGACTAGCCCTGGTAGCAGGCCATAATAACTATGGTTGAGAATGCCTTCTACGCCATTGGCCATTCACCACTCGGGCTCCCACCCTTTATTGTTCCTATTCATTCTGTCTATCTCCTTTACTTCTCTCTGAAATGTATAAAAGCCAGCTGTGTACTCTGTATTAGCCAGTAAACTATCCTCCATAGTAGACTCTAGATTTGTTTGGAAAGATATCAGAGATTTGAAGACAAAGATAAAGATTGTAAAACACGGGACATTGATGGGACAATACCATTGCCCAGATATAAGTGTTACGCATTCAACCTTGGTGAAGAGACCCGCTAGACTTAGGTCTCACGCAATTCAATTGTGAAGAGCCAGTTTAGAATGTAAACTCATGTCTTGAACTAGAGTGGCCGCCAGCAGTGTAAGCGTGAGCACACTAGCCCCGCCCTCACCATCTGCGTAACTGCACCTGCTTGTTGATTGCTGCCATTCTCGCAAGAGAGTTACAAGTCAAGTGTCCGTCCACCGAAAGTCTGCCTACCTATTCTGCTTCTTGGCTAGCTGCCAGTTAGGGCTAGGGTCTGACAACATTGATTGGTGATTAACAGGTGAGTTAATCCCACAGTTCTATCTCTGCTGATAGACACTTGGTATTCAGAGTGGATATTCAAGTTCCCTGATGTTTGTTTAATCAACTGATTATAAGGACTCTATTATTAAACCTGTTGAATCAAACCTTAATCAGTATGGGAGGTTTTGATTAATGTGCTCTCAGGCAGGCTGATTAAGCCCTCATGCAGGCAGGATGTGCCTGATTAACCATCGGGATTCATGTTAATCCTGGAGATGTACATCTATGTCCCTGAGGCAGGGACATTTGTGGATTCTCTGTTATGTTTGCGTCGGAGGCCGTCTGTCGTGCACAAGTTGTGCACAAGCACGTAGTGATTGCCGAAGGGGCACCAAATAAATGCGCTGCAGGTTTCTTTCCCTCGTATTAGGGCATCAAACCGTCCGTTTACGCCCACGGCTGTAACTTTTATGCCGTATTTTTGATACGCCACGGCTTTACCCGTACGTCGAGACCAAGCGTTGCAGGTCACGCATATGTATACGCCGTATCTTACGGCTTCTACATACCCAAAAAAAGTTGGAAGAAAATTGGTCTGATTCCAGAGCTGAGATGGGTGTAGTTCTCTTACCATTTAACACAATTGCTGCTGGTCTCCAACAGACCCAAATTGGTCTGATCCAGTCCTCAACTAGGACCGGAGATGACGGCCCGTCAGCGGGGGAGCAGGGATCACTGAGGAACGTGATGGCCGTCCGCATCTACCTAGGTTGCCACATGCAGCAGAAAGTCAGAGTGTGCGGCAACAGTTCGATGTGTGGTCCGGCGACCCCCAGCAACGACTCGGCATCTTCGGGATGTTGATTTTCTGTCCATTTTGAGAAGCCGTAATTTACGCGTAAACGGATGGTTACGGGAGGACGTTTACAGGCTGCCCCGTCCCGTTCCCGTACCATTGAAGAATGCTGTGAACCTGTTGATGGTACGGGCACGTACTTACTGTACTATTTCGTTCAAATCAGCAGTCACGCTGAAATGGTGCACTTGATATACGACTAGAAATAGCTTAGATTCGTGCTTGCACAAAACAACCACAAAACCACCACTACAACAATCTATTCCTCCAAAGATGTAAGTGCTTCTCTTTGTGAGTTCGGGTTCGGGCCGTAGTATGCGACCAGCGGGTTTGGAACAAACACAATTCGACTGCTAGACTTCAACAAAGCTGTTCAACAACACGCTAGCACTACGCAGCTGCCAACAACAATACCGCTAGCACTTGGGATGGGCAGGGTTATATGGGTTGGATACAAGGTGGCTGGATCGTTAGATCGAGGGCACCAGGGCAGAGTATGTAGGTTTGTGAAAATCCTCACAATGGGATACCCAAAGACTATTGAGGCTAACAACAAGGGGACTTCAATCCTCAAGCGACAAGGCAGTCCTTAAGCTGCTGACCTATTCCTTAACCAAGAACAGGAATGTTTCCACTTTGTATTGGCAATAGACACTATAAGCGTCCAGCTAGCGACCCAACACACTACGACAGCACTTCCGTCAATATCGGGGTGAAGGCAAAGTAACTGACAAGTTACAGTCGGTCTAGAGGTGGGGGCACCTAGTCCGTCTTCTTCTTAGTGGGCTCGAGTTAACACACAATCACCTAGCAGGCGATCCAACACACTACAAATATATCGGAGTGAAGGCAAAGCTGCTAGCGCAACTGCTAGCTGGTTCTCGAAGAGAACACCCTTGGTTTTATAGGTGAAGACTCCGCGAGCCAACAACTTAGAACCTCAACTTAAGATCTCGACGTGTCCAGAGTCAACAGTATTGATTCCAATAAAGCTACTACTTGTGAAGTGTGTGTACAATCTCCACTAGCAACCTGAGACCACCTGCACCAACTTCGTACAAAGTCAGGGTGTAATAATCTGGGGTTCTAGCCTGCTCTGTGCTCCCTTTATACTACTGAGGTCCATGGTACATGTGATAAACAGAATGAATAATATAAATGAGTGAAAATGATGTGATAGATACAACAGCCAATGAAATGACTGCCGTTTGGTTTTATGATGGGTCTATGCCAAGCAGAACAGCCACACTGATCCGCTAGCGTCCATTTATGGGTATCGTGGTGATCCCTCAGCTTGCCATCAGCTGCTGGAATCGCTATCCTGAAGAAGCGGAGTTATGAAATTGAAGGAGCTCAACTTAAGTTAATGCCGGTCTGAACCACATTGGAACTCAAGTCCTGCCAAACTTAAGTTCTGCCCTGCATGCAATCAGCCTGTACATGTGAGGACCACACTCCTGGAACTTAAGTCCTGTACCACTTAGGTCCCGCAACACTTAAGTCCCCAAGCACTTAAGTCCTGCGCAAACACTTAAGTCCTGTCCAAACAGGACAAAAACAAATCCACCAATGGGATTTGAACACCAGACCTCCTGAATTTTTACCAGCAGAAGATAAAGGTGTTAACCACTACACCAAGAGGGATATAGTATCTTGACCACACGGATACAATATTAGCCCCATAATGGCCTAACATTCTCCACTTTCTTTATTCTCCCTCTTCATGTCTTGTGGCCAAACCACTATCCATAGATGATTTAGAGATTGATCTGTTGCAATAAATTAATCTATATGAACAACATGATGAAAGATGACTGGAAATGACAAGTGCATCAATACATATGCAGTACTTACCATGGTAGACAGAGGGCATGGAAGACATCTAATCACAGTCTGATTGAGCATCTCAAGCATGGGCTTCCTGGTGTAGTGGTTAACTCCTCATATCTTCTTCTTCCACAAGTTGGAAGGTCAGCCGTTCAAATCTCTTAGGTGGATTTTGTTTTTGTGTTTGATATACTCCTTGCTGCAATCACTTGAGTTCTCTATCACTTAAGTCCTCTGGTGGTCTGGACCACCTGGAACTTAAGATGAGCTAATAAAGTATCTGCGGAGTTGAATCTGCCGCCTGGAGTCATCTATTATACAAAAGAAAGGTGTTACGTGATGCTGAAGCGAGCCAATGAGACGGTGTATCTAACTTTGTCACAAACTCTGTCACGTACACCACCTCGCTTTGTCTTCCCCTCACTGCCTCTCCCTCCGTGTCGTCCCCTCGCGCGCCTCTCATCAGAGCAGCCACAGATTCCCTGACTACTTGACTGCTTGAACCTCCTGCTCCCCTTGACCAACGTGCCGCGCCCAACTTGACGACAAATACTTATCGGATTCAAAGTACAAGTACGCGTCGAATGTTACCTCCATAGCTAATGAAATGTCTGCTCTTTCCTTATTGTGTGAATTTATGCCTGGAATGGTCCCTTTCTTGACTCCTGGGTCTTGGGTGGCTTTCGTCAGCAAAATCTCGATCGCGTGCCTTCAAACTAATATTCCCTTGGAACTCATCGCGTTCCATGCGTCCCGAGATTTTCTACTGGGCTTTCTTTACAGCTCTTTCAATCTTACTGGCTCTAATGTGAGTGCCTCCCCTGCTTCCTGGTTCTATGGCTCAAATTTTCAGGTTCCCATCTGCGAGTCCGTCATCTTCACTTGCGCAACGTTGTGAGCGAGACATCCGTCAAGCCCGGATCTACGCCAACATCGCGCCGTACCGAAGCCCCCGTCAAGAGCCCGGGATCGCACGTTTGCACGACATTGGGAACGCGCCTCCTGTGCACCATGGTCCCGAGATCGAGGAGCGTCGGAGTGCCCAGTGTGACGCTGACCGCGAGCGCCAGCTGGCTTTGCAGGAGACCCCGAGCCGTCGACGCCGGATGCCGGAGAGGCGAGATGAGAACCGTGCACCGTCCCCAACGCCTGCAGCGCGGAGACCAATGCCTCAGGTGCGTCCTCTTTTCTGTGAATTATTTGTGCCTTTGACTGAGCCAGTTATCATTCCAGCCTGTTTTTGCAGGAGTTGGTACCCCTCCTGCAACTCAGCAAGTGCTCCTTCCTCCAAATCGATACGCGTTGGCCCAGCAAGCACGACACGAGCGAGAACGACAGGCTGCTGCCGCGCGGGCAGTCCCTCAGGCTCCTGCTCAAGCTCCTCCCCCAACGAGACGCGAGGCAGGTCAACGAGCGCGGCGCGAACGTGCTCGACGTCCATATAGGGAGCCTCCAGGACACCACGACATCGGTCGGATGGATGTGAAATGCACCCATTGCGGCGTGTTGCATTGGAAGGACGAGAGAGTCATCAAGTCCAGCCTCGCCAACCCGAAATTCGGGATGTGCTGTAACCATGGGAAGGTCGTTCTCGCCTCCCTTGGTGCCCTCCCCGCTGACCTCGAGAAGCTTTTTGCGGAGGAGAGTACTCAGGCGAAGGAGTTTCGTAAGAACATAGCGCAGTATAATACTGCCCTGTCGTTTACGTCCCTCGGCGTTCACGAGGATCGTACTATAAACAACGGTGGAGGCCCGCCTATATTCCGTATTCATGGAGAACTATGTCACCGTTCGGGGGCTCTTCTTCCATCCCCGGGGACGCAGCCGACATATGCACAACTATACATATATGAACCCCGTGCCGCGCTCGACCATCGCATGCAGAATAACACGAACCTGCGTCGCGACACCATGGAGATCCTGCAGCACGTTATCGGTGACAATCATCAGTACGCACCGCTGTTTCGCCATGCGCACGGGGTCCTTGCAGAGGCTGCAAACAATGCCGACGACATCTCCGTTCGCTTGCGGGTTGTCCCTGGAGTTCATGCACGACGCGGAAACCTGCCGACCGCGAACGAGGTAGCGGTGATTCTGCCAAACGAGCAAAGCATGGAGCCACGCGACATAATCCTCCGCCGTCGCAACGGACCTTTGCTGAGGATAAGCGACCTCCATCCCGCATACAGCCCACTATACTATGTGCTCCTCTTCCCGCACGGTGAGAACGGCTGGCACCCCAACTTGAAGCTCGATGAACCAGACAAAGAACACCCCAAGCGACTCTCCCAGACTCGCTATGTTGCGTACCGACTTCAAGTGCGAACGGATAAATGTTCTGCTATCCATCGTGGCTGCCAGCTTCTCCAGCGCTACATGGTGGACATGTGGGCGACCGCGGACCAGAACCGTTTGCAGTACTTGCGGCTCAATCAGCCAAAACTGCGCACAAGTTTGTACAGCGGATTGGAGGATGCCATTCATGCGGGGGATGATAACATCGACATGGGAGACCTCGGACAGCGTGTTGTGTTACCCTCGAGTTACATTGGTGGTCCAAGACACATGGGCCAACGTTTCCAGGACTCAATGGCAATTGCGCGATACTATCGCACTGTCGACATCTTCATGACGGTCACGACGAATCCAGATTGGCCCGAAATCGTGCGGGAGCTTCTTCCTGGCCAGTACCCGTCCGACCGCCCTGATTTAATTGCGCGTGTCTTTCAGCTGAAAAAGCAGGCGATCATCAAGGATACCTATAAGAATGGTGTATTTGGTCGGACTGTGGCCTACGTCTACACTGTTGAATTCCAGAAGCATAGGCTGCCGCACTTCCACCTTTTGATTTTTCTCGAGCCTGGTCAAAAGCTGTTGACACCCGAGGACATTGACACAGCCATTTGGGCGCGGTGGCCGGACCCCCAGACACAGCCGCTGCTATTCGCGACCGTGAAGAAGTGCATCATTCACGGTCCGTGTGGCCCCGCTAATCGTCGCTCTCCTTGCATGGAGGGGGAGCGCTGCACGAAACGGTTCCCGAAGGCCTTCACCGACCACACCATCATGGATGAAAATGGCTACCCACAGTACTACCGCCCCCACGATGGCCGTGCTTTGATGTCGGCGGTGTAATGGTCGACAATTCGTGGATCGTACCTTATAGTCCATGGTTTTCCGCCAAGTATGATTGCCATATCAACGTCGAGTGCGCAGTTTCCCTTGGATCTTTCAAATATGCCTTCAAGTACATTCAAAAGGGCGGTGATGTGGCCGGTCTCGAGGTCCGAAACAAGCGCGACGAAATTACACGCTGGATCGAGGGCAGGTATATCTCTGCCGCCGAGTCTGCGTGGCGGATTTTCCACTTCAATATGCATGATCACTGTCGTTCGTCTGCAGGTAAATGTTTGCAGTGATTCTGGTTCGTACTCTATGCTAACCTCGGACGCAGATCCACCTTCCTGGCCAGCACATGGTAGTTTTCAATCCCGACAAAGATGCTGAGGCCGTCCTCGAGTGTGCCGCTGGAGAGCGCACCTCCCTGACCTCATTCTTCGAGGCTAATGCTGATGGTGGAGCACTCAGTGTCCTTGCACGTCAATATACGTACCAGGAATTCCCGCAGCACTTCACCTGGAAGAATGGCAAGGATGAGAAGCGTTGGGCTGTTCGTCGTCAAGGTTTTGCCCTTGGACGTATGTTCTTTGTGCCGCCGAATGGTGGGGAACGCTTCTACCTTCGTACCCTTCTCACGGTTGTGAAGGGCCCCAAGTCCTTCAACGATCTGAGGACGTACAATGGTGTGCTCCATCCAACGTTCCTCGAGGCCTGTCTTGCCCGCAGTCTGCTCGAGGATGATGGAGAATGGCGGCAGTGCCTTGCAGAGGCATCTCATATGCAGACTGGCAGCCATCTTCGACAGCTCTTTGCGACACTGCTGCTGTTCTGTGAGCCATCGCGTCCAGCACATCTTTGGGAAGAGTTCCGGCATAACATCTGCGATGATCTCGCAAGACGACTACAGGCGATGGGCCGCCAACCTACTGACGACGATGTTTACGACTACGGCCTGTTCCTCCTTGACAAACTGCTGCAGGAATCGAGTCGTTCCCTGAAAGACTGGCCAACAATGCCCCTCCCGCAACTTGATTGGGACGCTGCAATAGTCAATCCACTTATCGCGGAGCAGCTCGACTACAACAGGGAAGAGTAGCGGGAATGCGCTGAGCGTCAGACTGCCCAGCTCAACGCCGAGCAGCGGGAAGCATTCAATAGAATTAGGTAAAATTTACTTCCTCAATGGTCCCGGCGGCACTGGCAAAACCTTCGTGTACAAAACGGCCTGTCATCGCCTTCGAAGTGAAGACAACATCGTCCTCTGTGTCGCGTCATCAGGCATCTCAGCATTGCTAATGCCTGGCGGACGCACTTCTCACTCCGTATTCAAAATTCCCATTGACGGTCTCAATGCGGAATCTTTCTGCAATATTCCGAAGAACAGTCAGCGAGCTGACCTCCTTCGACGGACAGTTCTTATTATCTGGGACGAGATCGGCATGCAGCATCGCCATGCCATAGAGGTGCTGGAGCGAACTCTCCGTGATCTGCTCAACGACGACAGGCCTTTTGCCGGAATCACCGTCGTTCTCGGTGGTGATTTCCAGCAAATTCTTCCGGTTGTGCCGAAAGGCTCCCGGGAGGACATTGTCAGTGCTTCCATCCGTCGTTCGCCTCTGTGGCGGCACGTGGAGGTGCTCCACCTGCGCCGGAATATGCGCCTTCAATCTGAAGGTCAAGATCAACGTGAATTCGCATCTTGGCTTCTCGACATCGGTCATGGACGTGGTCTTTCTCCCACTGGCACTATTGCCCTTCGTGCTGGCATGGAGTGCGACAGTGCATCCTCCCTTATCGACTTCATCTACCCCGGGATCAACAGCAACCCGCCGCCACCACCCGAATTTTTCCTTAATCGTATGATTCTCGCGCCTCGAAACTCCGACGTCTCCGACGTAAATTCCACTGTGCTGGGGAGAATGGACGGGATTACACGAACATACTTCAGCGCGGACAAGATCATTGAAGAGGCCGGTGCTGATGGCCCAGAGGATCGCGATGAGACTCTGATTCCAGTTGAGTTCTTGTGTTCTCTCAATTCGGGCAGCCTGCCCCCCGGTGAACTGTCTCTCAAAGTCGGCTGTCCCCTTATTCTCCTCCGGAATCTTTCCCCTGCACGCGGCCTTTGCAACGGCAGCAGGATGATCTTACTTCGAATGTCGGAGAGGGTCCTTGAGTGCCGTTGATTTGTGTGCTCAGGACCTACGTTAGAAACATGAACTAATCAACCACTTGTTGGTTACACGGTGTAGAAACAGTGCTATGACTGCCAGAAACAGCCGATGAACCATCCAAGCGATCTTAGATACACGTTTCCAAGATCCTGACGAGTTACAGCCCCTAGTACAGGGCCTTGTAAAGGTTGTAGGAGGAGGTTTCAGATCTCAGAAACTGAGATTGGAGCAAAGTGCGAGTAATACACGTTTCAAGACACGTGGAAACAGAGTTTCCAGGCAAGGTTTAGATACAAGGCTTCTCAGCAGATAGGTAGAGGACGTTATGAAGGCCCAACTAGCTAGTTTATAGTCCAGTGGACTCAGGTGATTGCATGTTTCTCAATGCAATTGTGTTTCCAGAGTTTTCCCCGAAGGTACTTTCCAGACCCCGCACTCAGCTACGTTTCCAGAGCTTTCCCCTGAAGGTACTTTCTAGACCCCGCATACAGATACGTTTCCAGAGCTTTCCCCGAAGGTACTTTCCAGACCCCGCACCAGATACGTTTCCAGAGCTTTCCCCTGAAGGTACTTTCCAGACCCCGCACTCAGATGCGTTTCCAGAGCTTTCCCAAACCGGTACTTTCTGAACCCCGCTTCCACACAAGTTTATAGTCAAGTAGACTCAAAGTTTATAGTCGGATAGACTCAAAGTTTCCCAGTCCCTTTAACCGAATCCAAGAGAGTCCAACCGAATTCAACACAGTCAACAGAGTCTAACAATTCCAGGCCAAGGCCCAAGTGCGTTTCCAGAACGATATATGATTCAGAAACAAAGAAGATCTCAATACAATGCTACTCTATAAGAGTGCGCTCGATTGAGGGACACAGATCCACACCCAGGTGCAAGCTTACTGCATGGTTGAACAACAATACTGCCCAGATCACACCCTGGCAGGTGGATACTGGTCAGATTGTGCCCAAGCGTAGACAGAAACGGCTGCTAGCGGTGGGGGGATCCTGTGTCCATCGTCGAAACACCTCCAGATACTTATACAGATGCCAAGACCACACTTACAAACCCAAAATATAATCCCAGTGAGTCAATTGTCCGTTTATCCGACCCTTTAACCGTGTTTCCGTCGGTTGTTCTTCCGAGAATCACCTCCCATTGGTTCCCAAGAGCGAGCACACCATGTTCCCTTGACAATTACATAGCAGAAACCTGTCAGCAACACCCCTGGATTACTCAGAGGGTGCGCAGATCACTGATAGATCAGCACTGCACTTGCTCAACATGTTTCTGCCTTCTGCTCAACTCTCCCCTCTGTTTCCAATGCAGAACTTGATAGTACTCCTTTGTAGCTTTCAGGAGATACCCATTTCTGAGGAACTTCCCAAAAAGGGTTCTTGGAAAAGAGCCTGTGAACGTTTCTGGAGTTGTGATCTGGACCTTCAAATAGCCGATAACCTGTTTCGGTGTATCCACATTTGATAGAAACCGGCTACCCCAGTACCCGACTCTCACTCGTGACCTAACACGACCTCTAGACGTCTCAAAACAACACAATACATTGCCCAACTCCCATTCCCTTGACCCGTTTCCGTTGTTTAAGTGGATGTTGGAAACAAGTCAAACGAAGTTCCTTGACTTGTTAATTGGCTGCACATTCCCCTACAGTTTTCAGGGTGAGACTTGCCAATGGATGTTCTAATGCCTTAGAGCATCCACCCGTTTCTCTGTGGTTCGCCCAACAGCTACCAGGAACCAGTACTGTTATATAGAAACAACAGTTACAGCAATAAGTCTGATCAGAAACACGCAAAATGACGTGTATCTAACCATGGCCCATTTACTGGCTTATCACCGTTTGGTCGGTGGAGATCATGATGGTGAAACTGTCCTCATTCCCCGCATTTCCCTCACTCCCTCAAACACCACCGAATTCGCATTCAAGTTCTGTCGGAGACAGTTCCCCGTTCGCCTCGCATTCGCCCTGACCATCAACAAGTCTCAGGGACAGTCGGTTAAATTTGTGGGGCTAGATTTGCGCATTCCCGTCTTCTCACATGGGCAATTGTATGTGGGTCTGTCTCGAGCAACGTCGGGACAACATATCAAAGTCTTATTACCTGACAACGCCCTTACTTCTGAAACAGCTAATGTAGTCTATCCCGAGGTACTTTTGGATTAGTAGTAGAAACACGAGTTGCGTTCTGGATATTTACTCAAATTTGCAAACTTCATCTGTCTGTAAAACATGGGGGGTTCCATGGAAAATTCAGGAAAATATCCAGTGTTTCAAGCAGCATCTCAATGGGCCTGGAATGGCGGGGTTCAACAAAATCTGTGAACGTGATTATCCTTTCCTCTTTTTCTTGGGGCACCAACCATTCGGGGATGCTGTTCAGGGGAGACTCGGAAATTCCCATAAAAAAAATCGGAAACAAATACCATGCGGGATTATGAAGCCGTATCAATCGCGTTTGTGGGCGGCAGACCCACGAGGATAGTATACCCTCATTATTGTGTTGCTCAGAATCGCGCTCCGGCTGAATATAACAGAACCAAACAACGCGACCTCTTTAAGCTTACCTTGATCTCTCATCTATCCCTATCACTATTGACACTCGCTGTGGGTTCTCTGTATGCAGGAACCGAGGCCTCAATATGGCAACTCCACCGCGGCAGGCAAACCATGTGGATCTGAGACGCGGAAACTCTAGGAAAATCTTGGGGAAAATCGGTATCTGCCGCCCCAGGGTCCTCTGTGTTCTGACAGCTCGCCCAACGACGATCTCGGGGACCGCCGCCTACCCATTCAACTATTGGCTACCGTTTTCTTGGGGCGTACAAAGCCAGACAAACTTCAAGGATATAAAAGCATAAAAAAATCTCGGAATCCCTCAATCAATTCGCACAATGAGCTCTTCGTCCTACGCCACCCTTTCTGCCCTCACTGTACTCGAGAACCCTAGAAAGGTGTCCCCCAGGACGACTGTTTTCACCTGCCACATCTTTGTTGGTGCTCCCGACGTCGAGAAAATCCAAGGCTCGGTCCGCTACTACTCGGAGGAGGATGGCGAGTACCCTGATGTCGGGGTCTACCATGCCACCATTGCTGTGAGACTTTCATTTGAATATACATCGTTCTTGACTGATTACTCCTCTTCAGATTGCTCAAATGGGAAAAGGTGTCAATGTGTTCACCGAAGACGCCAAGGAGCAGGCCGAGTTCAGCTTCGTTGGGGATATTAAAGATGTACGTCCATTGATACACTCATTCCTTTCCTCTTCTTACTCCTCCCAGTTCTTCCTCATTGGAGAGCTCGGTTCTCCCGGTGTGGCCAACATCGACCTTGCGTGCCGTGCGCAGGTGAAAGTGTGTGGAGCAGTGACTCACTCCGACTCCAATGCCGCCACTTTCACGTTGGATGTGGAGCAATACACCACTGCCTTCGCTGAGCAGCAGAAGCTCGCAGCTACTGACCCTGCCGTTGTCGTGCAGAAGTCGGTCCTCCACGTCCTCGGCTTCATTCCCGATTCTCCCCGCTACAAGTCCAAGAAACCTGTCCCCTGGACCAAACGGTATGTCTCTTTTGGTGGGTACCTCACCGGTATCTCGGCGTCCTTGGAGGGAGAGACTCTGCAGGAACGGTTCCGTGTCGAGGTCAATCACATTGCCTTCCTCGGGACGTTCACTCCCCTGGCTTCTACGCCCGCTGGATCTGCCTCCACGGCTGGGAGTTCTGCCGGTATGTTTCGCTCTGCACTCCTTGATAATATTTAACTGATTTTCCCGTAGGCAGTTCAGGGTCTCGCAAGAAGGCCCACTTCAGCTACAACATCAAGAGCACAACGAAACGCTCTCGGGAGGATGATGGTCCCGATGGCGGCGCCCCGAGTAGCCCATCGCCTTTCGGAGGTGCCTCGACTTTGACTTTGACTTCTACTGCTGCTTGACGCGAATACGCACCCCAAAATTCATACTTTACGCGCCCCAAAATTCATACTTTGTAACTCCTAACCCTACTTGACTTGACTTCAATCCAACATGACTTCTCTCAGTTATTTTATTTCATTACTTCTGTTCTACGTTGTGCTACAATGTTATTGATTTGTGATTCAATTGATTCAATCTTCCCTTGCGGAGCACGGGTTCACTGCTAGTCTAGCACAAGTCAGAGCACCGGCTAGCAGTCCGTTTATCCATTACTGCATATGTGGTGACCCGCGCATCCGCACCAATAGCCTGTTAGCTATTCTTCTACTGTCTACTTGTCTCTGTTTGTGACTCGCGACCGCATCGCGACAGTCACGTGCTTGCATCTGTGTTCAGGTCTCGGGTCGATCGCTAGAGGGGTACCGCACACTAGCGCCCTTGCTAGAAGGCTGCTAGCGCATAGTTTACTACCCTTCAGATCCCAGACTCGCCGCTCGCACCTCCTGCTAGCGTGCTCGCAATACCACTTCCTGTGTCTCGCTTCCTAGGTGCTAGCACCTTGACTGTGTAGGCTTATGGTTATTTCCCCGTGGTTTGTGCCTTCAGACCGTACTAGTGCGTCACACTAGTCGTATCTGACGCTACAACCGGCAGCTTGGGCTCACTCCAGTTCTCCTTTATATCACCTAGCCAGAGTCCTGAGTGCTAGTAATAACACTTCAGAAGTGCTAGCACTTTCCCGTTGTATAAATACTGGTCCTAGGAAATCGCAAAATAGCACTAGATGCCGCGCGCTCTTGTTACGGTGTTTCAACGCATCACGCATCCCCCCTGCCGATCACAAACTTTGGTTGAGGTCACGCGTCACTCGGGCCTCTGTCGAACCTCCAAGTGGTCACACAGGCCCCAAATTGCCTAATAAGAAAGAAAAAAAAAGGCAAAGAAGACAAAAATTTTGGTTCAAATGCTGAAATTTTCGAGGTGTCACGCAAAAATTCGGCGGCTGCCGAAATGTCGAATAGGTAAAATGGGTCACGCGTCACACCCCCTGTTGATTTGAATGAAATTGTCCAGTAACCATTTTTACGGGCCGTCATCCCGTAAAAATACGGGACGGTTTGATGCCCTACCTCGTATTGACTATTGACTTGGTATTGACGGTATTGTGCCCTCCCTCCGACCGTCTTAAGCTTCTCTCTTCAAGTTACTGTTTGATTGGGGATGCGGCCAGCAGTGTTCCTCTAGGGGTAAGGACGGTAGATGGTGGTGGCATACGACAAGGCGATGAAGGCGGCGCTGGTGATGAAGAACGACCGTGGTGCGTGCTACGGACACCGGACGTGTTGCGGGGGGGTACTGAAGAGCGCGGCAGGCACAGGTGTTGAGCCATGAGGGCAGTACACTGCCAGTGGTCAAGACGGTCTTGCAGCCTGGGGACACGACGGCGGCGGGTGGGGACGCCGAGCGCGGGTGTCACACGCTGTCTGTGCGGCTGGTGGTGTGGTTCAGGGCTCGGGTGTGTGCTGGCGTGGTGTCGTACGTGTTGGCGTTGTGACGTTGTGGGCGCTATAGCGCGCATGAGGTGACATTGCAGTCACACTGTACATCACGTGCATTGGGGCTGGGGAGAGAAAAGCCAGTAAGATTACTAGTGGAAGAAAGAAGGGTGAATAATAGGCGACGTAGTACCAACGCAGACTGCCCTTCTCCCTCAATCGTTTCAGCATCCAGAGGTATGCAAAGTACGCGTGCTTGCATGCAGGGAGAGACCGCTAGGTCAGCAGATGTCTGTACAATACAGAGAAGGAAGATCAAATGAGAATGAAGTGAGAAATCGAAGAAAAAAAGCAAACACACCCAAGGTACGTGTTCAAAATTTCAGAGGGATTGAATCAAGAAAATGGGGCATGTAGCTGGGTTGCAACGAAGCCAAGTTTGGAGCTACACCTTACGTAGGTTTCCGTCGCGGACCGGCACAAGGGAGCCAAGGGTGTCAAGATTCTTGGAGTACCACCGAAGATTTCATTGAAATACGGCGAGCTGGGGAGAGTAATTGTGCGTGTGTCTACTGGATATCACTGAAATCTTAAATTGTAACACTGCAGTACATCCTGGAGATCTTCGGCTAGGGATGTTTTTCTTCATTCAATCGCTTTCTACATCTGGTCTCAATACATACCGGTCCTGCACAAAATGGCAGTCACACCGAATAAAGTAAAATTTCAGTCTGGACTGAAATGGGGTGTGATTTGCCACAAATCTAAAACCAAATCAGTCCCACCGGAAATGCGGAAAATCAGTGATGGCTGACTGGTTGACTTTCCATAAGGCATTTTCTGTGTTTTCAAATACTTTGAGCTCTAAAACCGCAGGATCACCGCAATGACATGCCACCTGTCAGGACCCCATCGAGCCCAGATCTCTGTTAGAATATTTTCGACCCTCTTCCAGACTTGAATTCAAGTTTAATCTGGAAGGGGGGTCGCTACCCCCCTCTTCAGATTATTTTGCACTCAAATAGAGCTTCTGCGACGCTTTCAAACGATGTTTCGCCTCTTTGGGTGAGCGTGTCTCACCGCCACACCGCGCCTCAACTGTTCAGCAAATTGTGTGCACCACAGGGAGTTCGGCTTCCTTCTTAACCGCAGTTATCCAGGCACTGAGATATCTCAGTGCCTGGGATATGGCTTCCTCCAGTCTTTTGGCTCGAATTTACGGCGCAAATGAGAGGAGGACAACAAGTACCGTCCATACCGTAAGGGTTTGAACAATGTGCGAAGGAGCTTGTAGCCAAACCCGTATGGTACTGACTCGCACAAAAAACAAACCTGCGGGCGCTACCCAGCTGCAGTCGTTGGATGTCGGGCAGATCTTTATTACCTAGAACTTATTTCAATGCTTATGGGAATACACAGCGATTAAATTATTCAGAATAACTCATATGCCGGCACGCTTGGGACCCCTCCGTTAAGCTCGAGAATAGAAAATGCCTTATGGAAAGCCAACCACTCTCACAAAGAAACTCAAAGAATCCTGGTGCATATCAGCCACGCTGAAATCCTTGAGCTATTTATGTTACTGTACTGGCCTTCTATTTATATTGGCAAATGGCAAAAATTGCCCAGGAACTTCAGCGCGAATTTCAGCGCAGCTGAAGTCTTTGAGTTTCTTTAAGAGAATCCGCCATCACTGATCTCTCCTATTTCTGTGTGACTGATTTGGATCTAGATTCTTGGCAAATCAAATGTGGTTTCAGTCCGGACTGACATTTGACTTTATTCGGTGTGAGTAGTGTTTGCAGTTAGAGATGCCCCGCAGTCACAGGTCCAACTTCGCCGGGTGGCGCTGGAAACGCTTGGGCAAGGGTTTCCAGAGGTTTCCCATGATCACCGTTGATGGCAGAACATTAGCATTCCAGAAGTCCTGCAGACCATAGAAAATTTAGCGCACAAGCAATGCAGCTCGTCGAGGCCTCGCGTTGAACGTTTTCTTGTACGTTTTCTTGTACGACATCTGCAAACCCATCGCGGCCTGACCGTTGCTCCGCACCTAACAATAAGCGTGCTGTAGCTCTGTGGCATCTCTTTGTTGGCGGCAAATCTAAATACCCAACGATCGATACCGGACATCTTCTTCCCTCACCGGTCGACTCCTGTCGTCTTCGTTCGCAAGAGAATGGCCAGCGTCTAAGGGAACGTGTCTTTCACATCGATTTCGACCTCTCCGCTCCACGTTGCAAACTGCACAAGGACAAAAATACATCACCGAAAAGTTAATTCCCCCGACCTATAAAATATTCGATTGGACTCGATGCTCAGCATCTGGCCCCATGCAGTCACTCAGGGTTTTTGGATCCGACAAATCTCATCCGTCTAACAAGTCCCATGCACCACCCGACGCGCCAGAGGAGAGCAGAGATGCAGTCATGTATCCCGTAGCCAATGATCTCATCTCCCGTCAACACAAGGAACACAACACCGCTGGTACGCCGTGTAATTTCTCTGTGCACTCTGTGGATGATGCCTCTTAGCTGTAGCGGTCGTATGGTCGTCTGTGGATGATGCTGTGACATGGATGAGGGCTGTATATGCCACTGATCAAGGACAGTTGTTGAGCCGTAACACTACATCTGAGACTCAAACACATGGCAGTAGCCATGCGAATTGTAGTGTACAGCCATGGCTGCAGCCATGCGCCTGGCTAGCATCTCTCAGCTGTGCTCGGCTATACACCTCCCATTTTGGGACGTGGCCTGGGGGGCGGGTAGGTTTTTTTGATGCAAATAGATATTCTAAATGTTTTTTCGGCAATAAATATATTGATGGCGTACTGTTGCGATGGAATGGGGTTACCGGCGCACGTCGGTAGCCATCCCGCCGCTGGCCATCAATCCCGCCAGCTCTGGTCGCCTCGGCTACAGCCGGGCGCAGCCCACCGCCGCTTTCCCTGGCCCCGCGCCCGCGTTCCCCCTGCCACTGCTGCCGCCCGCCCGCCTGCTCAATGCGTTGTATGGTAGGCTGGCTTCCCTCATCTAGGCCTGCAGCTAGGTGAAACACCGTCCTAACTTACCTAGCATTAGAGTATATTCTTACCAAATGAGGGTGGCTACCTGGTTGGGCGCGGGGCGGCGGGCTTTGCTACATGGGGATCGCTAGGCGAGCTTTCCCGCCGCGGTCCATCAATCCCGCCAGCTCGGCTACAGCCGTGCGCCGCCCATCGCCGCTTTCCCCGGCCCCGCGCCCGCGTTCCCCCTGCCACTGCTGCCCGCCCGCCCGCCTGCTCGATGCGGGCTGGTGCCGTTGGATGGTAGGCTGGCTTCCCTCATCCAGGCCTGCAGCTAGGTGCAGCACCGTCCTAACTTACCTAGTATTAGAGTGTATGCTTACCCCTCATTTCTGGCATGTAGGAATGATGGCGGCTGCCTGGTTGGGCGCGGGGCGGCGGGCTTTGCTACATGGAGATCGCTAGGGGAGCTTGATAGCGGGCCCTGGCGTGTGCAGATTACAGGGATCCGTACACCGTCCTAATCCACCTCGCGCTACGTGTTATACGCCGAGCCTACCCTTTTGCGCACATGGGAAAGAGGCTGCCTGGTTGGGTAGCGGGGGTGGTAGGCTAGTGGTGGGTGCGCGTGGGGCGGGGCTCCATGGGGATCTATAGCCGAACTAATAAAATTTGTGCGGGGCGGCGTGCCAGGATTGTTTGATCAGGATTATTTGCCATCAAGATGGCGCGGTACTGGGCTTTGAGCTGGGATTCAGAGAGCGGGATTGGTAGGCCCAGTTGAGGGATGAGGGCTGGGATAAATGCACTTGGCGTTGGTGCGTGGGTAGCAGACCTAACGTGTGAAATCAAAAGAATACGTTGATCATGTTGTAATGACTGCTTGTGTCATGCCGTTGGCTGGCATGAGATCATGGCGCCGTGCAATCCTAGCTTTTGATATCCAATAAGTGCGTTATTTTTCTTCACACCGCCGAATTCTGAATCAAGTAATTTGCGGCTGTGAATTTCCAGATCATCAGATCCATGGGAAGGTCGCATCCAATCCGCCAACCAATGCTGGGCCAGCCGACCCAAATCGCAGTTGCAGCTCGAGTAGTTTGATCTCGGCACCATAATCCATTGATGCCAACAAACTGGTGCCGCTACGAGCCGCTTGTCACCGCGTGCCTCCACAAAAGCTTCCTCCAACCTCCTAATGAGGTAAATCACGCCCGGAAAGACAGAATGTCTCATACTGGGGCTTCTCGGTCGGTTTATCCCACAGAATGACGGAGGTCGACTCAAGGCAGTGGCAAAGTCCTGAGTCCATCTACGTCATGCACACTTCTAGATTTTCTTGGGCAGACGGCAAATCCTCACTGCTCGATGGCGCAACCTCAACTAACCCCTCAGCGTGCGGGAGGCAGATATGAGCGGGCAAAGTGCGATGAGACATCAGTGCCTTGTCGGATTTAGTCTCCGTGCTGCGGGAGTATCGCTACGAACCTATGCATTTTTTTTTTTCTAAGTCCTCATGCTCACGCCCCAAAGTTACAAAAAACCAATAAATAGTATTCATTTCTTTGGAAGAAAACGGGATGTATTATATCAAAAATAATAACAGAAAGTGTGCATGCAGAGACAACACTTGGACAAAGGACAGACATACGCAAAGTTCGGGGAAAAACATGGACGCAAGGGGGCACCGGAAACTCACCATTTAAACCGCTCATAATAAATTGCCATGCCCTCGAGTATCCAGCCGACATCGCAGACCGCAGCCTCCCATGCAGGATACAAGCTCTTGTCCTCCTGAGTCATGCGGCCCCACATGTACAGACTGGCGACAATGCTGACAACGCCATGTGGACCCCAGGTGTACAGGCTCCCCCAATCCGCCCCCTTTCCACCGTATTGCCCCCCAAGCTTCCACTTTCCATCGCCCTGCTTGGTACGCCACGACGGCTGAAGGGAGTCCCACCAGCCCTGCCACGCGACAACAAATGCTTCGATGTTCGGGATCTTCGGTGTCGCCTTCTTTGATCGCATCCATGTCGAGACGGGACCTGGGCGGTTGGTGGCAGGGAGCCGATCGTCCCCTTCCTCAAAGCGTGACGCCTTCTCAATCCGAACCCATGCCGCCACCACAGCGTCGTAGTGCGAACCGAGTTTTACCCCCGTGAGCCGCTTGTGTGCCGTGACAAACCAGTCCGCGGCGTTGGGCGGGCACTCAGTCCCATCCGCCGCTCTTGACTTCCAGGACCGGGGCTCGCGGTGGGTGGTAGTGGTTGCCGGAGTTGTGTCCCCAGCGGATCGGCGCGATTGGCGTCTTTGTCGTTTTGGTGATGATGCCTCAGGTGTGGTGCAGGTCGTGCCACCGCTGGGAGGGGTGTTGGTCACAGTGCTCTCGGCTGTGAGGGCATTTGTTGGGGCGTCGACGGAGGATGTGATGCATGTGAGGTTAGGAGCGCCAATAGCTGTTGGGAGCACGTTCGGGGTGACGAGTTGGTGGGTCTGTGATACTGACACGCTCACGGGGGAACCGGGGGCATCAGGAATCGAGGCAGTGCTGATCGTGGGCGGGAAGACGCCAAAGTCAATTGAGTCGAAATCCGATGCCAAGAGCTCGGATAATCCACCTGGGATAGGATTTTGGGGGGTGAACGACGTGAACGAGGGGGCACTCATTCTCTGGGTTGCAGGAATTGGATTGAATGCATGGAACATCCCGCTCGGAGCCTCAAAGCTGCTGGGAGATGATGAAGCGGCAGTAGTGGTGGTGGGAAATATGGGGACAGCCGAGCCTTGGGTAACGAGACTGCCGGGGGGAGTGGAGCTGTCGCTTGACAGCGGCGGAAAAGACGATGCCTGCCAGCCAACCAAGTCACCAGAGAAGTTCCACAAGCCATCGTTGGGTATAGTTGGCTCAAGCGGTGCAGACGCCGACTGAGACGATGTTGTGGGTGGCAACTGGGACTGAGTGGAGAGTGCCAGTGGTGGCAGGGAAGATTGTGTTATGGTTATGGCTGATGCAACCCGCTGTTTCTTACGCCGCTTGTTGCCCGAGCCCAAATCCGAGTCTGAGAGCGTTTCGGAGTCGGAATCCGAATCTGAGGATTCCGACTCGCTCGAATCCGAGTCTGAGTGCTCCCCAGACCCGACCGCTCCAGTGGTTCCACTCGTGCGTGAGTATACAGCCTTAGTACTGGTGTGCGGCTCTGTGGTGTTCCCTCCCTGGGTTCCGGGGAGTGCCGCATTTGCGCAATCAGTTGCGGCTGTAGGTAGTAGGTAAGCCTACATCCAGCAAGATAACATGGTATGTACTCACTGTACGCTGTTTGCAGATACTCGACAAAGAAGCTCGACACCTGTTTTGAAAAGCGCGCCTCGTCCCACTGCCCCCAGTGATCGGCAGTGGCAGTGAGGTTGCGACCAAAGGAGATACTAGTTATTGAGGTCAGCCGTGTTTTGGAAACAAATCTGGAACTCACTGCCGAGTGCTAATTTCCCCTCCGTACTCCGGGATTGGACCACCAACTATGAGCGTTGCATGGCAGCCTGTGGTATTGAAGATCTCCGCAAGGATTGGCGCCATGAAATCGGTAAGCCGGTCAAGTGCCCTTCGAATAAATGGTTAGCCAGATAAGTGATTCCCGAACCCGCGTACTTACTGTTGGCGCGCCTGAGGCGTAGTCGCTGGTGCTTGCTGAAGCGCAGCCTTGTAAGTGGCTTTGGCAGTATCTGCCTCCGTCTTCGCACGATTTGCAATCTGCTCACGTTCCACTGCAGAGAGCGCCATGAAGATTTCCTTCGACACGCGTGCAGAGAATGCGACTTTGCGGCTCTTCGTCGCACCGGGGTTCTTGCTGAGGAACTCAGCCAATTTGTTGTTGACGATCGCCTCGCATTTCTCCTTGTAGGATTCATGCATGAATTGCTGGTAGGCCTGTCGTGCTTTGGGTGGCGCTGTCAACCCAGACAATTTGCCGAGGAGACGGGCGAAAGGGTCTTTGGCGGGGTCAAGTCCAGTGGTGCGGCGGTACTTGTGGGTGCGCCGGAGGCGATAGCGGTACCATCGGCGAATGCGCTGCCAATTTTGGGTGAGAGTAATTGCGACGTCCAGTTGATCCCACTTACCGAATTGAGCTCATCGACGCGCGCTATTTTGAGCACCTCTTGTTCCTCAGAGAGCACCTCGAGTGGGATTGGTGCCTTTGGGTCCCATGGCTGTAGAACGGGCTCCTCGTGGTCGGCAACCGTCCATGGGATGCGTACATGATACTCTCGGCAGATTTTCCGGAGCAATTTGCGTTCCTGCACTGACCCCCTGCCCATGGCTGCAGCGTAATCAGGGAGGTATGGGAGTAGGACCTTCTCTCGGTTTCCTTCTGCCCAAAGGCGAAGGTTTCTGCGCTGGTCTTTCGGTTTTTTCTTACTGGGTTTGCTGCTGCCGTCTCGGGCCATAGTGATCTTTGTGGAGGGTAGCTTAGGCCACTGTTGAGGTCACAAATGTTGTTTGTACTCACATTCGTGTTTTAGATCTGACTGGCGTGAGGTACGAACAGTTTTGAGACGAAGAAAGTAGGGTGTCTGTTCTTGGGTATGTGTTGATAATATAATACTATTACGCCGGTTATCCTGACTTCAAACTCAAGCTTCATGCAGCGCAGAGTGTCAAGATTGTACTCGGCCCATTTTACAATTGGCGTAACTCTAACATGTGAAATTTTTCGGTGATTGATTTTTCCTCATCAACGCTTGGGGCGACCCAAAATATGACCATGGATATCCTGGATCTTGTTTGAACTCCAGGTCCGTCAGTAGAGCGATTGACACTATGTATGCTTCTTTCTTTTCTTAATCCCCAAATGTACACTTACCGGCATCAGTTGCTCACTCGCCATGGCGTCTCTGGTCATTCTCTAGTCATTTGTGCTACCAACCCGACATCATGGGTGAGTTCCCAGCCGCCTCTCTCCGTGCCATATGGCCAATCGGTGTAATTTACCCGATGTTCAAACGGAATCTGGCCCAGATAGCTGTCATGCAGCCGTGAACACCTTTTTTTTCGCAGTAAGACGGTTATCAAACTCTTCTCTCTCTGGCCCTGGCTCCATCCATATGGCCAGTCGGCGGAATTTACCCGACGTTCAGACAGAATTGGGCCAGATAGCCGTCATGCAGCCGTGAACACCTTTTTTTTTCTTTGTTTTCGCAGTAAGTAAGTAAGAAAGTTATCAAACTCCCCTCTCTCTGGCCCTGGCTCCATTCGGAATAATCAATTGACTGCTGTCCTGACTGCCTATCTTTCTTCTTCTCTGACCTGTGTCCTTCCGTGTCCGAATTGGTCCAGAGCCATCCGGCTGGTGCTAAGGTAAGCGAGACAGTTCTCAAACTCCTCTCTCCCTGCCCCTCCTAGCGTCATCGGGGATAATCTGTCATCCCTGAACACCTATCTTTTTTTTTTTTCCCTGCCGTATCCCAGCCGGGACTACAACCACAGAACCCAACACCAGGTCGCCGCCCCGACCGCCTATCTTTTTTCTTCTTCTCCTACCTGTGTCCTTCCGTGTCCAGACTGGTCCAGAGCCATCCAACTGGCGCTAAGGTAAGCGAGACAGTTCTCAAACTCCTCTCTCCCCGCCCCTACTAGCGTCATCGGGGATAATCTGTCGTCCCCGAACACCTATCTTTTTTTTTTTCCCTGCCGTATCCTGGCTGACAGTACAACCGCAGAACCCAACACCAGGCCGCCGCCCTGGCCGCCAACCTCCCTTCTTCTTCTCTGGCCTGTGTCCTTCCGTGTCCAGACTGGTCCAGAGCCATCCGGTTGATGTTAAGGTAAGCAAGACAGTTCTCAAACTCCTCTCTCTCTGCCCTCCTAGCGTAATCTGTTGTCCCCGAACACCTATCTTTTTTTTTCCGCTGCCGTATCCTGGCTGACACTAAAACTGCCATCGGGGATAATCACTAAACTATTTTCCCCGACCGCCTATTCCTTTTTTTTTTTCCCCTCGCCTGTGGGACCTGGGAACCCATCACCCAGTTGCACTATCGTTCGAGCCCATTCAGCCTGCTGTCACATTACCCACTGTTGTCTGTCGCTTACTTCTTACATGTTTTGTTGTTGGGGCCAAGCAAAGCAACTGGTGAGTTCCTGAACTCCTCTCTCCGAACTGTGTGACCTGCCGACCCTGCATTCTGATAGAGTCCGATGGAACCAGGAAATGACGCCTGCATGATCACACCATCTGCCTTGCTTCGCACCTTGGCTCTCACGCATTGGGACTATCTCTCAAGCACGCCATTATTTCAATCACTCCATTATACGGTTCCTTTCCATGACCCACTTGCAGCACTCGGACGACTCAGACAGTGACGAATTGCCTGCTCGCTTGAGGAGCATGACCCTGACCTCCCAAGCCAACGTCTCATCTAACCCACCACCATATCAACGGACGGCACCCTTATCCGTGCCATCGGGTTTGCTCCCTGTCTACCAGTACTCGGCACCGACTGAGCAGCGCCTCACAAACTTGTGGTGAGTGATTTGTTTCCATCATGGACTGGGTGACTTACAGTACTGATAGGTCCGAGGCTGGAGCGGCCAGCCAAGGCGTTCCAGGCGGGCATGTGCATATCGTAACACAGCATAGGTCTGGAACCGCCCGTCGGGGAAAGCGATATGTCGTCTTTCACGGCCTGCAATGTGGGGTATACGACTCCTGGTGCGCACCCAAATATCATATTCTCATGAGCTTGTTCTCACTCTCTCCTAGGAACATCACAAAA
Organism: Mycena olivaceomarginata; assembly: GCA_029378375.1. Classification (NCBI taxonomy): domain Eukaryota; kingdom Fungi; phylum Basidiomycota; class Agaricomycetes; order Agaricales; family Mycenaceae; genus Mycena; species Mycena olivaceomarginata. The sequence goes on along the minus strand of JARKIC010001667.1, from coordinate 35,354 downwards.
CCCCTGGTTCATGGCGTGAGTGGTGCACTTCACCGCAGCTACCCGACCCCGGAGTTAGCGCATGCAGCGTTTGATTATGCCGCAGCGCACTCATGGACACGGGTGATTGATCCTACTGGTGCTTCACACGATCGTGCTATACCATACTTGCCTCAGCCGGTATTCACTGTCAACATCCCCTCGTCCATGGAACCCAATCCCCTGCACCCTGGCGAGAACATTCAAGATAATAAGTGGTACATCGTCTACAAAGGTATATGCCCTGGTGTTTATCGGTCCTAGTATGTTGATCCTTTCTCTGCTGTATCGCACACTGAATGACCTTTCTTGCAGTCTGGAATCACAGCTGAATGTTAAAGGTATTTCTGCTGCAACCCACGAGTCCGTTGCTGGAACGAAGGATTTCGCCATCGCCAAATATCTGCAGGCAGTGGAGGATGGAGATGTGGCTGTCATTTCACCTAGCTATACTCGTTGTATATGATGTTCTTGCATATGGTGTCAAATTTCATGTATTTCTCAATCCTCTGGCGTATTTTTATCGAAAAACTCAATTGTAAAACGGAAATAAGAATCCGATTGCTACCCAAAAATCGATCCTCGTGGCGGCATCCGATAGTGACCCCCCCAGTGATTAATCCAAACGTCTGCGACGGAGCAAATGCAGGCGCAGCCTGGACAAACGGATTCTGTGCATCCAGAGAGCCCACACGGCAGAAAAACTTCCTTCGGAGGGTTCTTGAAATCCCATGACTTCCGGTTAAACTCCCGGTGCTCGTCAATCCGGTTGTCATTGCAGTCATCAGCACCGGCCCCATTGTCTGGCAAATCACGGTCCCCATCGGCGTCGGTTTCGAGATCGGCCTGTAGCAGGGAAACAGACCGAGGGCGACATGCCTTCCCAGTATTTTGCTTTCTGTATTTATCGGTCAGTGGTCACAGCGCCACCAAGATGGTCATTCGAGAACCTGCCGTCGTGTGGAGATTTTGCAGGTTTCAATGCTTCCGACAAGGACTTGGAGGACTTGACAGTCGTTGTGGTGGCTTTTGTGACTAGCTGAGGTGTCGAATTTCTCGAAAACAGGCTGTCGTTAGTCCAATGTCTTCGAAATTTAATTTGAGCTCTATACTTTTGTCGATGGCTGGCAGCAGCAGCCGTGATCTTGTCTAAATTCCTAGTGAAGCAGTGGATTGAGTCAGCATGGTTTATTCTTTGAGAATGGAAACAAGGTAGAGTACTTTTCACAATATTTGGCAGCTGCTCGTCTCGCATTGGCTCTGTATGCCTGAATAGTCTCGATACCTGAATTTTGAATAGCTGCACGGCGGCTTGCATAAAACTTGAGACTTAAATTGAACAGAGGTACACCGAGGAGCTTACCGTTGCATGCGTATGCGCGCAGCTTCACGGCGCTCCTCAACGTGCCTAAAGGCAGGCGTGAGCAATGGACACCACAATGAAACGGGACATACTTGGCTTCATAACGAAGGCGAGAAGCTCGACGGCGCTGAGCTTGGTCTTGAGAGTCTGTCCTTGTGTGACGCCGACCCATGAAGTGGAGTAAGAGGGCAATAGGGATTTGTATGTCCTTAAGATCAGCCTTCGATCGTTGCACCTTAAATCAGTTCGCGACACAACAAAAAATCGAAATTTATTCACCGCTCTTCCTCTTCATGCACTATGATCAAGAAAATATTCAGGTAGATGCAGGATATGAATATCTTCTCCTAAAATATTATTGCAGGCAGGCTGGTCAATATTCGAATTAATATGATTTTTTTAGCGGTCAAATGAAAAAAACTTCCCGAGACGCTTGAATCGAATGCTATTTGTGCTCCACAAAATTTGAGCCCGAGCGGATGAGTGGTTCATGAGAAATTTGACAACTTGTCTAAGTTCGCGACAAATAAACCTCCAAGTTTGCACGAATAAATGGCGACTATGTCTGTTTGTTCTTCATTCACACCGCTGGTAGTTTGCATTCAAAGCCAAAGTCCAGTTATTCTACTCATATTAGTACAGGCCGTGTGTCTACTGTATTATGTGCTACATCATCTACATCGTCTAGAGCTGATATCGCATCGAAGGCAAGCATCTCCCGGACCGAAGTGGAAGCATCCAGGTCCCACTGGCATCGTAAAAACCCACCCAAATGTTCGCTCCATGTGCCTTGCTTCAGCGCATATGCTTCAGCACCAGCCGCAGTTGCCGAATCCCAGTCCTTACGACGTGTGGCCTGATCTCGCCACCATTGCGCCTGCCATTCAAGGTAGCGCAGAACTCGTCGCATCTCCTCCCGGAGCAGCATGACCTCTTCGTCCCATCGATCCTTGCGAGCGCGTGCTCGAGCCCATTCAACACGAATTGCTAAGATACATCATTCTTTGGATCAGACGGAAGAATTCAGGGACTTACATTCATGTAAATGGTGTTCTTCCGCATTGTCGCCGTCAAAAGCGCCAGGGGCAGTCCAAATCCAGGACATTACACGCCGTGAGGTCCCAGGCATATTGCGCGATGCACGCCCGGTACCAATCATGGCCAGCTTCTTGCGTGATGCCAGGTCCGAGTCGTCCCTGTCGCCATCGAGCTGAATGTCCTCCTTCTTGAGCTCGTGTAGATGCGGATACTCCTGCTCAACTCCCAGCGAAACCAGCGCCCTGCGGCCTTGCCTGTATCTGTCTGCCAGCTGTTCCACACGCTCCCCGACACGCTCGATCAGCTGTGCGGCCTTGGTCGTCTGATGCTGGCCAGTGACGTTAGCATTTCGATAGGCGATGAGCCAGCGCTTAGCGTGCAGGCTGGAACGTAGCTGGCTTAAGCAATTCAGGCATTGCGACACCCGCAGCTGGACCTCCATTGCGAAGAGTCCAGGTATGCAGCCCGATAAGCCATCGTTGGTGATAGCGGCACGCATCTCGCTGGGCATAAACAATTTGATGAGCTCGGGTGGTGGCGGCGGTGCATCCGGTTCGCGTGAGATTTCCATGGCGCTGATAGCATCCGCAGCGCCCGGCACATACACCTCTTGCAACGCACGGAAGCGAGAGATCTTGGCTAGTAGGGTGTGGCGCCACTCTTCCACCTTGCTCTCGCGGTCAGCCGTGAGGAGTACGGTGCCCTTCAGCTGCGCGAGAATTCGTCGTCTGGGATGTGTATCATCAGCAGGCGGTAAGCTATCACACCATCATTACGCACTGGGTGTCTTCAATTTGAATGCCGGCGGTGAGGAATGCAGTCGCACTGCGACCCGCTAAGTTTGCTCTGCCCTCTATCATCTGCTGCTTCTCGTCCCGCTGTAGCTGCAAGCGGACTTCGGCTTCGGTCGGACAGTCTGAGAGATCACATTGGGTGAGCCGGTATAGACGTACGCCCAAGCTCACCTTTGCGCTGGAGTACATATGGGTTAGGCATCGTGTTATCCTGTAACCAGTCGCGTATCATTTTCTTCCAGTGCTTGAGAACGTCCTTATTTATCCCATCATTAACCGCTGCAAACGCTTGGACCTGCGTCTGCCGCTCTGCAAGGGCAACAACAAGCTTCCGCTTCAGCGTCTGACCTTGGGGGCATGTGAATCGCAGCTGCACAGTAGACTAAACACGACTCACTGTGTGTCAGATTCTTGAGAAAGTTGTGGTTGTCGATCCTGTCATCAAGGGCGTCGGCACGGTTACCGAGTGACATCTCCTTCGTTGCGAGCGCCGCGGGATTGAGAACGGCCCAGGTGCGCTCTATCCCTTCGCCATCGGTCTTGCCCACCCCCGGCTTGAAGCTAAGACTGTTGTCTTCCTGGCAGTCGCCTGTATGAGATGCAGCATGCCATACAGGCAGGCCATACTGGACCTTGACCCGGCTGAGATCAAGCTGCATGTGGGCCGGCAGGCGAGTCATCCGCTCGGCCACATGAATCTTCCATTGGCACGCAATATCGTAAGAGAGTGTCAGCCAAAGCATTAGACAGCCCATTAGGGCAGAAAAGACGATCCAGTCCATATTGGAATAACTGTACAGCTGTTTGGTCATTATTTGCTAGTTTAGATAAGATAAACACGGACCGTTCGCCCTTCTGGAGATTTCCCAGCCCATTAGGTCGCACGCATCCGTGTCGGGCACAGACACAGCCTCCAACCCCGGAAACGCGAAGACCTGTCGTCATCCGAGTATCTTTTTGCAAAAGGGCGGCAAATGCGATACATGTACTTATCTGAGGGTCGGAGATTCAGGAAAATCTCGATGGAAAAATCATAAGGTTTCAAGACTCACATCGGTTTCAGATACATATTTCCGCACATGCTCCTGATATCCCTTGGGCTCAACCCAACTGCCCCAACCAGGTCCCAGGGGGGGGTCTTCAATCTCGTTTGCTCGGATTCGATTTTTGAGGCGGAAATTGGCGTCGATGACAAGAAGGAGCATGTAGAGAAATCTGCCATAATAACGTCAGTATTGCCAAATATAGAAAGACACCAAGGCACGTACTGGAATTTCGGGTTGACTGTACGCCAGTCTGGAGGTAGGTTTCTGCCATCATGTGGACAGGCCCAGCAGTTCACGGCACACTGCCCAAGACCAGTCGCATCCACACCCGCTGGGTCATGTCCTCGACCAGAACGTTTCAAGCGCATCAAGAAAGCCCACTGGCGGGTCATACGCTGGAATGGTCGACTGCGATCCTAGAGAATAGAAATAAGGGTGGAAATCACTTAGATAAATAGAAAAATCTGCTCACTGGGACCGAACCTAGCCCACTGCAGGCAGTGGTATTTGTCATGCGCTCCATAGCCGTAATAAAGTCGTTGACATTCATGTTGCCGACGACATTGTACAGGCGGAAGGCCTGGAGTGTACGGAATGTCGCACAAGTTGCTGGCTCCACCACGGTCGCAGGATACCACCCATTTCGCAAGAGTTGCTTCAGGTGCTCAGAGTCGGCATCCGCAGAGTCGGTGTCGTCAGATTGCCCGCAGTTACAGTAACGCAATTTGATAGTGTGAATGAAAGGGGCTTCGATGATGACCATCTTGCGTATGGCAGGATCAGGTAACGCGCAGGGAAACCCACCATGGCCAACCTGGTAGATGAGACCCAGGTTTTCGAGTGTTTCTGAGACCCAGAATTTCCCATTCCACTCCTGTCTTCGTCATCAAACGAAAGAGAAGAAGGCAATAGAAAAAGCAATTACCTCGATGGAATGCAAGGGCAAATGACGGTGATGCGAGAGGCAGCAGTTCATGCACTGCAGAAACTGACCGCAATCTGAGCACCGGAACATTTGTGTAGTTGAAAGGTGCGCATCGCAGTGGGCGCAGCATGGGTGGTCTAAATCATTGCCGAGACCGTCTTGGCGCAACAGCTCGTCAAGGAAGAGACCTTTCAAAGGCCTCCACTGGAGCATGGGATTGGTCTAAACGATCTTCGTGAGCTCAGCATGTCATTACTCACAAATTACACGTACCGAGCTAATATATGTCTTGCGCTTTTGACCTGTTGCTTCAGCCTGCGAGGCGGCCTCAGTAGCATCTGCGGCGTCAAAATCTCCCTCTGGGACTGGCACCCAGTGTGCTAGGGGATCTTGCAGATCTACTGGTTCCACCCGTGGCTTCTTGAATGTGATGTTTGTGAGGCCGTCCATCCTGGTGAGACCGTCGACATCATCCCGGATGTAAATGCCCCGATTGGCAACCAAAGTTTTCCCAAAAGTTTGACGGCCATCGTCAACGTCCACATTGCGTGTTGGGCGGCCCCGGCGGTGAGAGGTAGATGCCATTCAAGGTCCTCAATTGAAAAGAGCAAAATCCAAATACCGTAATATTTTTTTGGAGCGTTTGAGATTGGCACATGATCTGCACTGCCCCAGTGCCTGTGCTCAACTTTACGATCGAATTAAAGCTGAGCACCCGTATTTATATAGCCTCAGCCAGAGACACTGACCCCTGTTTCAACGGTTTTATCGTGTTATATATGTATGTCAACAACACCTATGGAGCGAAACTATTAAAAAAGATACTGGTTTGATCGTATAGGCCGACACAAAATTTCACCCTAAATTGTTCCAGGTCGTCGCGCACTGTGTGGATCCACGCAATTTCTAATAAAGGTAGTCTTATAACTTCACTTCTATTGGAAAATTAAACATTTTGAGCGAACGGTAGGCTTTAATCTAACTAAACAGTGTAAAATGCGATATTGAATTTTTGAGTAACACGAGCTACATAGGTGCGGAAGGGAACACAAGGCCCGACCAACTGTATGTAACACGACTCCCATCTGCTGCAATCTTTGGATACGCACTAGAAAGCCAATCTTCGACGTCATAATTGCGCGATGGGGGGCCATGCATGACCTGATTGCAGTCGGGACATTTCCAGCTGATCTGGAGCCAGACCCGAATACAAATAAAACAGTGGGTATGGCCGCACTTATATCTAGATGTCATTATGGTAAATATAAAGAAATAATTGTTAATGTGCGCGCAACTTACGAGACCGGATGAGTTTTCACACAGTGACATATAGTGCACTGGTGGTGAGGCTCCTTGGCGGTGAGACTGGGTGGCCTGGGACCAGAATGCAGCAGTTGCGACTCAGGGACGCCACGAGCATTGGACCTTCGCCACCCGTCGTGATGGCCAATCGGACCTGGGCGGGGCCGAATATTGATTTTGGACCGAAGTGGCTCGTCGGTGATGAGAAGTGTCGCACGGCCCGCTGGGTTGGCATGCAAAGTGACAAAGGCGCCACGAGAACTGCCGGCAGCATGGGATGAGGTGGCACGGGAGGGGCCTGGGGTAGGAAAAGTTGTCGCCTCCAGCTCACAAATCCGATTCTGCACTGCATCGAGATCTTTGGCCTTGAGTTTTTTTTTGGGGCGTGCTGGGTATACGGTTAATATTTTTATGATCACAGAGGAGTGGAGCAGGCTAACGAGAAGTGTCTTCGACATTGATCGGAAGGGCTTGTGAGCCTAGTTTCGGCGCTGCAGGTTGGTCAGACGAGAATAGCAAGATATTTTGAACAGACGAACGATGGGACTCCAACACAGGCCTAGTCGTGCGGGAATCCGAAGACCTAGTGGGGGAGTCTGAAATAACCCAAGGCCTTTTTTGTGAGCCTGTTTGAGAGGCAGAGAGTGCGGGAGACTCATCTGCCATTGAAGGTGGACGTGTATGTGTTAGCTGAAGACTGGAGGTCTTTCATATGTGACGATACGCTTGAGCGGTATCGGATCCATTGCTGCATTGGTATAATGTAAAAATGTAGCATTGTGCATTACCAAGTTTCCGAATTTTGAGAATTACCCGCAATCTCAGATCGGCGGAAGATCTTCCTAGATCTGAAAATCAAGGTTAGGCGACACCCGTGAAGACGGGACCACCTAAGCGCAAATAACCCCATTTAAAATGGTCCCCGTTGGGTGTCTCATAAGTGCTAGCGCATTTTACTCAGAAAAAGAATCAGAATCATTTCCATAAACAAACTCACCAATGTGCTTCAACGCAGAATACCCTGCTCACACAAGGCGCCGTATTACTCGAGAGAGTTCTCGCAATCATATTTTATTTCCGCGAGATGCTCCTGGTCTTCAAGTCAGAAGCAAACATCCCTACAACTTCCTCGACCTGCTGGAGCGTCAGAATACCATCACCTCATTTTTGGAAGAAAAAGACCCAGTCTACCGTGGTGATGTCCGCATTATTCTCTTCCTAAATCCCTGGGTTTGACAATTAAACATAGGTGATAGTTCCTCCGGGATACTCACCGCTGAGCGCGTTGCGCGAGGAGGAGATCCTGTTTACCATAGAAGAGAGTGGTGCGCTTGGCCCCAGCTCACCTGGGACGGAACTCGAAGACACCAGCGGCCCTGACTCCCCAGCTGTCATGATGAGCCCGACGGTCACCGATTGGACTCGCTCGCCAGATCGAATGGGGCGGCTGGTGACATATGCCAAAAGACATCGCCATGCGCACGGTGGTCGTCGCCAGCCGGAGGAAGCTAGTGCCAGCGCACCCTTGCGCGGTCTAGACGCCTTCATGCATCAAGCTGCTGGGACGACAGAGGTGCAGTTTGGCCTGCCGGGAGGGCACGCCGCAGCTCATACCAAGAACTGCCGTACCTTCAATCCGGAGGTGGGCCAGACCAACGGCGAGGGTATTGAGCGCACCTGGGCTGCAGCAGTTCGTTCATCGGGTCGCTTGACGCGCCAGCAAACACAGGGGTCCGGGAAAGACGACACTGCATGGAAAATGCGCCTGAGACATGGGCTAGTTGCCCATTCTCTACGAAAGTGAGTGGCGACTCGATCCGTGGGAGTGAACTTACCAATCTTTCTAGCAGTGGCCCCGCTCCCTTGACGGATGATAGGCAAATTGTCGTGGGTGTGGTGTCAAAAGGGCCCCTGAGCTCGCAGGATCTATGGACCGCTATATGCCAGCGCGCCACCACGAAGCTGATGTCGGTGTACAACAACGGTTGCTTTCTTGACGACGATGGGAACGAATGCGACCTGCGTTTTGGTATAGAGTATAGACAAACTGCGAAAGGCCAAGTAAGTAATTCGCGCGCCATTGGCTCATACAAATGGTACTGACTTTCTGATCAGATCCCCGTCAACATTGAGAGGATGCGGAATGTTGAGAAGGTCATTGGACGCATTGGCGACGACCCTGACCTGCAGGCTATCTCGGCATACCAAAATCGTGAGTTTCTCTATAGATTTGTGGTTAAATGGCTAACGCACGGCAGAACTTTACGAGCAGTTCTTCCCACAGGGATATGCGATGCTCGCGCAGTCCATGGCCGAGCTTGAAAGTAGAAAGATTGCGTCGGCAGAATTCAGCGGCTCGGTATTGTCGACTACCGAGATCCACTTACCCAGGTCCATGTCCCCCAGAAAATGCTGGGACGTGCGCTTTGATACCATTGAGGTCCTGACCGTCCTTGGGCGATACAATGACAAACGGCGCGGGCACCTGATCTCATGGGATGATGGTAGCATCTATGACTTGCCGCCGGGTACGACTGTTCTCATCCCCAGCGGCGCGAAATCCCGTTCGTTTGTCCCAGTAACCGCCAACGAAAAGCAATTCATCTTTCGACAATACTTCCACTCCTCAATACTGCGTTGGATAGAGAAGGGCGGGTACTCGGACAGTTCGTGTGAACGGGAGGCGACAGAGTCTGACGACGCCGCGGCTAGGCTTGCCGACTGGGAAGCGAGACGAGGACGTCGTATGCTGAACACCCGGAAGATTTTTAGGAGGATTGTGGAGGTGTATACTTAGATAGCTTCGAATTCATTCTGTGACCTGCCACTATACACTCACTGTACAAGATGACCAGGAGGTGTGGCGCCAGAACGACTGTGTGAGAGAATTCAGCATTCGGTGCACTGCCTTGGAGATTGACAGATGGCTGGGCGTTGACAGGTGGATATCGGTCCATTTGCCCGACCATTTGCCCTTTGAACGACAGTGGATTGGTGGGTGGGCGTTGACATCCTCAAATGCAGACATACTTAATTATTAACTCATTATTGGCTGGACAAAATTTCATCTCACACCAGAGGCTGTAAAAACGAACCGGAAAATTAAAGAATCGGATACCCCGAATTACGGAATCGGATGCAGGTAACGACACTATTTACACGCCAAAGTGAGCGTCACCTGGCGGAGCCTTGTGCCGTTTTGTGACTCGTGGCGCAAACGGGTGGGTGGCCAGGGTGTCACGACAGCAATCAGGGAGGCGGTCGCTACCATGCGAGTGGCATAGAGCTGGCCATGACGCCGCGATGGCGGTCAGGAAGGCGGTCGCTTCCACGGCATTTCACACCAACAAGATACGAAAGATGGCTGTGCCCTCTCGCGCCAATCATTCATGCCGCATGTCCCGCTGTTCTCTGCCGAGATACTTACTCATTGCCGTCATTGTGGTGCGCTGGCAGCTGGTTCGCGGTATGGGGGCGAGGGGGATCACTTGTAGTCTCTAACTACGTTGTGTGTAGCTTTTGAGGAAATCTATTGGCTTTCCCCGGAGACTTGAAAGCCGGTGGAACGAGACAATTAAAGCAATGTAATTGTAGAATGTATAGACCACCAGGATCAAGAAAATACAATGTGACGCACGGCAGCCCGCACCTAGTCTTCCTACGACTCCTGTCCCATCCGCTTGCCCTCGCGGCGTTCGACATAATCTTTGTAAGCGCTCTCCCCGTACCGTTCGATGTAAATCTTGCGCCGGCGTTCGGATTCTCCACGAAGCACTGCTTGATGATTCCTCGTTGGTTGTCAGCATGATCAAATTATACAGAACCAAACCACGTACTTTTGCCGATACCTGGCTCGATACACTCGAGAGCGCTGGGCAGCCCGCTCTTGCTCCTCAGGTGAACGTAGCTTGAGATCAGCACGCTTCCTATATGAGCAATGGGCACCCGTAGTCGGATATACGAAAAGGCGACGCACTGAGCCATCCGAAGTCGGGCCTTCTTGTTTTGCTCCAAATGCTGTTTTGCGCTGGACGCAGAAGAGGTGAGGGGGGAAGAGATTAGGAAGATAAGAGGAACATACGCCGCCAGTAACCGTTCATGATCAAGATGACAGGGGCACGACGACGAGGACATAGTGATGTGATGGCAAAAGGGAAGTGAGGTGTAAACAAACACAACGAGATAGGCGCCTGGGCGCTTGGGCATTGTTCGGAAAGGTCCGAAAATCCAAATAGCCGAGGTTGGTTTGACGCGCCCTGTCCATAATCAAGAGATAAATAATGTGATGGCGAAAGGGAAGTGAGATGTAAACAAACACAACGAGATAGGCGCCTCGGCGCTTGGACATTGTTCGGAAAGGTCCGAAAATCCGAATAGCCGAGCATTGATTTGACGCGCCCTGTCCATAATCAAGAGATAAATAAACGAAAAATATACAGACAAACATCGGCTATAGAGGCTTTTTCGTCTGCCTTGCCGGATGGGGACACATTCCAACAGAGACAAGAGGGGGGCAACCCCGGGCATCGCCTCATTTCCAAAAGGGGTGGGAAAATAGACTCAGACCCATGACAGTAGAGGTACACGGCTAGTGTCGTGACTTTAGTGTCCATTTTCCATGGCTAGGGCCAGGACCGGAGACTCCGGCTCAGTGTCACGGGTGAGTTGTTTTGGGACACTATCACCTCGAACTTTCCAGTTGTCATGAAAGCGTTGGAAGGGCTTTCAGAAGTCCATCCGTTTCTGACATGACCATTTCGTACAGCAAAGCCATCAATGACCTGAAGGGCCTATCGGCGGAGGGATTAGCTCGCTTTCGCCGCATGGTTCAGGAGAAGGCTTGTATGATTGTGTGGGATAACTTGAACATCGTGTTCAAGGTATTTGAGCAACGTCATAATTCTAAAGACTCCTTCGAAAATGGCACCACCGGCACAGTCATCCCTTTGTACGGGGTCCTTCGCGGTGAACTGGAGTTGGAACTCTTGGAGCCTCGCGTGACCCGGAAGCCGGTTATTGATTTCGAACCAATGGATACCCTCCCGAGCGCCGAACAAATTCTCCAGGCTCGAAATTCGGCGCTTTGGCATATCCGCCGAATCCTTCTTGAGTGGTTTCCCAACTTGGGTATGAAGTTCAAGAAGGAACATGGGGACGTACCTGTGGTCAAGGCGATACCGCTTCACCAAACGGTCCAACTGCCCACACCTGTCATGAAGATTGACGAATCAAGTCTTGATGGAACCATTGAGGTTATTGACACGATGGTAATACGTACTCTGCAGCTCAACAATACCGGACTGCGCGAGCATGGTGTCATGTTCGCCAGTGGTGACCTTCTCAACCTTTCCTTAACGGATAAAGTTTGTCTTTCCTTTCTCCCCTGGCACAACTATTATTCATTTATTCCTAGGCCATAGCTGCTCGACGCGAAGACACCAATTTGTTGGACCGATACGGCGCGTACCTCAAAGGAATGCTTGGCTTATTCCATTTTAAGCTATCAGGCACTCATGGTACCCTTAACGAGCATTGGGGAGAACCGAACTCGAAATTCCCGGGTTCACTTTGGACGCAGAACTCTTTTCTGACTCGCAAAGCCATCCCAGGAGGGTGGAAATCGACAAAACTCGCGCCGTTTCAGCCCTCTCATGAACTCATGCTCAACCTCTCCTTGCCTGCGCATATTCTCGATGGATTCCGCATTTATTGTGGAGCTGACTCACTCGACGCGTGGGTCAAGTCCAATCCTTGTTGGGCATCAATCGTGACTGTATCCGAGGTTGTGATCGCAAAACTCTGCTCTGCCAGCACAGTGGAGGAGCTTCGCATGCTTCCAGAGGCCGACTGCGATCCACAGCTCGAAAATACCATTCTTTGCAACCACGACATGCTTCTTCTACTGTTATTCACAACATCCATCAAAGGCGGCGACGTCGGTACTGTTCTTAATATTCTGGCACACTGGATGGTCATGTTCCGTGGGACTAGCTCAATGCCAAAGTATGCGGACGCATTATTCGAGCTCATCAATAACCTCAAGTGTTGGCCCGCGATTACGGTATCCTCAACTCTCTTTCCGTCGTGTATTTACTGATATAAATTTCAGAGAAGCGTATTTGAACAACTGGCTGGTAAATCTGATCGGAAAAATACGTGCATTCAAAGAGGTTGACCTTCTGCAAGAGCATCAGAACTTCTGGGCCAAGCTAATATTTTTTTCGCACCGTACTATGCATACGTCTCATTTATTCTGCAGGTTATTTATAATGCTCATGGGTTGAATCGAAGTTGGGAATGGCTTAGCATGATTACGGTCGTTATTTTCAACCTACGGGATGTGATACGAAACGTGCAGAGCCAGTTCAAGATTCCACACCACGGAACTTCGCACACCAGTCCTCAAACCGCTGTCGATGTCGCAAACCTTACAGCATGGTTGGAGGCCAACTCACTCCAAACCTATGCGAAGGACCGGGCGGGAAAGGACAGTATCTTGCGGTCGCGGGATTTAATGGTCGCGGGAGCGGCTTACGCAAACACTCCGAGCGCGTTCAGAAATTTCCGCAGCGAGATTCGTAAGGTCTCGTATAAACCTAATGTGACAGCAGACGAGGACGACGAAAGTGATGAAGAAGAACCGCACGCTGACCAGGAGTTGGATATCTTTCGCGACGCCCCAATTGAGCAGGATGACTTGATGCACGACGATGAAGAGTTTACAGGAATGGCGGACGAATTTCTGAGGATGGCTGAGGAGGCAACCGGACTCGAAGGGATGTAATTTCATGGAACCCGTATTTTCATGCATATATTTATTCTACCCATGTGCACGCCTTCCTCCTCTGGGTCGTCCTCGAGGTCTACCACGAGTAACTGCACCCCGAGCAGCGGTGGCACCTGGTCCCGTACTCCCTCGGCCCCTTCCGCGTCCCTGTGCCCGCCCGCGTCAGCGTCCGCGCCCCATGAGTATCATGTCCATAATGTCTTGTGGAGGGTCTGAGTCATCGTGGTCTTCGGAGTTGTACTGGTCGAAGATTTGTTGCAGGGCCTGGAGGAGAATCGCACCATGATTTGGCATCAAGAACCATCGTGCACGCCGTTGCAAATTTTCTACTGAGTTCACGCGTTCCCCACACATCGCAATTTGTTCAATGGTGCTGTCGGGCAGAAGTGCGGACCCGGTCATGGAGAAACCGGCGTCCTTTGGGTAGAGGAGGGGCATTAAAACCTCCCGGCTCCATTTGCGCAGTCCCACCCGAATTGCATCCGAGAGCTCAGTGGGCCATTTCCGTTTTTTGCCGCCTTTCAGTCCGGGGATTTTTTCGACCACCACAAGCTCGACGGGGAACTGCGTAGGCTCGTAGTTATCGCATCAACGTGCCCCCCTCTGGTACGTCACGAACGAGTGGGACTGCAGAAGGGAATAAGGCGCAAAGAACACAAAACCATCAAAAACTCACCTTTTTTGGCGTTATCGAAGTACTCGTCCCAGACGATTTGCCAACAGCCCGTCGTACAGGCGAACCTGCTCAGAAACCGAGATTCTAGAGCATCTGCAAATGACACACGCGCTGCTTTTCTTTTCTTTTTCTTTGTCTGCACTTCCGGCGTTACTTCAGCATCATCCTCCTCGGCGTCCCGCTCGACACGGACACCACCCTCCCCAACCACCACCTCCTGTCCGGAAACAACATCCAGGCCCTCCTGCGGCTCGGGAACAAAAATATCGCCTTCCTAGTTCTGAGGGTCTGCCGCTTCCTCGCGTGTTATCCGAGCCTGTTCTTCCGCAACCCCATCCTTCAAGACCTTGGCAGAAACGAATAATATCGCCTCTCCCAAGGCCTCGAAATCGCGAACAGCGCGTCCCGAGCGTTGCGCCAGGGCACAGAAGGATGGCGGAAGCTTCCATAGAATAACGCGCCGAATATTGCGCATGTCCATGTCACACCCCTGGGTTTTGAAGCATTAGTTAGACCGGTATAACACGTGGACAGGAACATACCATCCCCATTGCATCTGTGCAGCACAGAATACGCACTTTCCCCCTCCCTCAGCAAGCGCTCTAGTTCCCGCTTGCGGGCCGCCCCGATTTTTGCGTGGTAAAATGCGATCACAGACTTCTCGATACCGATGTCCGCGGCCCATGCTTGCAGGCGATCGCAGGCGTCTTCTGTTTTGATTCGCTGGTTAAAATACGCCAGCATTACCGGTACCTCGGCGGCCGTGGTCGCTCCATTGGGGAGGAGGAACCGAAGGTCAGCCTTGGTGTCGTCGGGATGCATGATCTTTCTGACCGAGAGAGCAATATTTGGGCGCGCGTTTGACAGGGAAACTGTAACGGCGTCTTTGCCGATCTTGAGCTTCGCGCAAACATCATCGAGGACGTGTGCAGGAAGCGTGGCGGACGCGATTGCGAAGACAGTGGTCGCAGGAACCTGTCTGCGAAGGTTCCCGAGGTCGGCATATTCAGAGCGGAAGCTCCCGCCCCACAAGCTCACACAATGCGCCTCGTCCACGACGACAAGACGAAGGTACTCTTGAAGGTGTCCTTTGCCAAGCACCTTCTTACTGAACTTGATAGATCCCGCCACTTCGGGAGATACAAATATTCGTTGTGCTGTACCTTCTGCCGCTCGCTAAATAGGATGTTAATTATTTGGGTCACTCGGGGATGAACGAAACGGATCCTAACCTTGTATAGTGCGTCCCTTCCCTCCAGCGCCATTGTTTCCTGACAAGTTGCCAGGGATTCGAGCGGGGAAGCTGCCGCCTATGACGAAAAGATGTCAGCATTGTCCTCTCGAATTACGACTAAAAATTCAATGCACCTGCTCCAGCATGAGAGCAGTAAGCGGACTGACAACCAGCACAATCTCCTTCTTGTTGACGAGGACCGGTAAATCGAAGCACAGGGATTTTCCGCTGCCAGTTCCGGTGTCCAGAATCACGTCCTTGCCTTGCATAACATTAGAAAAGAACCGGGTCTGGAATTCATGTGGTGTCCTTCCGAGGTGAATTCAAGCTTTCTCCGAGATGGAACCGAGGTCTATCTCGTTGGGTTTGTAGATCCGCACGTTGGAACTCAGAGGTTTCGGTGCAACGGGCTTGGAGGGGGCGACCATTGCTTGCAGTCCCGAGACGAACTGAGCGCGTTTTGTCGTGTCTTTAGGTGCCAGATGTCAGTTTATAGTGTACTGAAACGATTTGGCCGCTTCAGAATGTCGCCAAGAGGTGCCTGAGTGAAGTCACGCAGAAGAATTGTCGAAATTTGGCTAAGTCGTTTTTAATCATCACGTGCTGATTCTATTGACCGTTTGCCGCAAGGGGGCACAAATCTGCGAAATTTGCACTATACCTCAAAGTTTTTTTTTCAGCAAAATCGGCGACCCCTCCCCCCTCCCAAAAGAGGAAATTCCTTTTTGGGAAGTGATGAATCGCCTTCTGGAGGCTTGTGGAGCTTGGTTTGATGTCTGGGACCTTATATATACACTAAATTGACAAAGTATCAGTTGTGCTAGTCATCTCAGGATTGTTTGAACAATTCTGAGTGAAAAGATGTTCAGTGATGGGGTCCTGCTGCCGTATTGTTGCCGAGCCCACATGCTCATTTGCTATATTGGGAAGACCTCCGGCCGATCAATCCCTCATCAATTCCCCGATATGGGAATAATGTATCCTCTTCTACCTCAACAACCACTACACCAGGCACCTTAAGGAAAGTGGATTGTGTCTGAAAATCACAATCTCTTCCAGATTTTGAGGTGAGGTAAAAAATTCTGCAATCCAAAGCGCCTTGGTTTGCCGTACTAAGTTCTCCCAGCCCTACGTTTGAGTAACCCGGGTCACTTGTTTTTTTCTCACTCAATTTTGGTGCATTCGACTTCAAATAAATTGGAAAATACTCATGCAGTGACTGTTACTCAACGTAGGGCTGGCGACGAGTCTAAAGCTAGGGCTCTTCGTTTGTCGTGCGAGTCCGATCAAAATTACGAGAATTCCGCGATCGGACCCCCCTCCGATCATGATCGGGGCACAGCTCTAGATCAACTTCTTGGAATCTCGTCAAACTTGGTGCGCACCAACATCTAATGTCCCTCGACATCGCCTAATACTCAGATTTCATATTGTATACAACTCGGCATGTGTACAGCCCAAGTGGCCAGCTTCCTGGTGTGGCCAGCTTGCCGGCGTGATATAGTAGGTTTAATACCTTGTAGTAGGCGCGCATCCGGTCGTGGAGAAGAGCACGCATGAGAGCGGGTAAAGGAGAAATTGGACTGGATGGACGTACAAAAGCCAAATAACCATCGAGCCGGTCTTGCGGCCGCGCAACGTGTCCGCAGATGCAGTCGTAAAGCGAGGCGAGGCGCGCTGGTCCTTGTCAGCCTGCGCAGGAATCATAAGACGAAGGTTGTGAAGATCAAGTGAAAGGAGGCGTACCATAGCGAGGACGGAGGCGATCAGCTGGCTCCCCGTGAGCGGGGGCGCGAGATCTACGATCATGGCACGACGGAGGGTCAGTCACGAGAAGGAGAGGAAGGAAGGAAGGGTAACGTACCCACCCATTCGCCGGGTCGCACATGCGCTCCACGATGCAGTCGAGCGTCTCCTTCCCGCCCTCCTTGAGTGCGGTCAAGGTGCTCTAGCTGCCCTGCCCGTTGGTCGCGAACTCGAGCAGGCAGTGAGGGAGTGCTCGAGGGTCACTCGGCGGTGCTTCTCCGGCGACTGTATCGATGAAGATGATCAGAATCGGAATCTTGGCGGAGACGGAGGAACGTACTGTGCTGGATGCAGAAGGAGCCCGCCTGCTCTTCGCGACCTCGCTTAATACCGCGGCGCCCTGTCCCAGCAGCTCGTCGACGATCCCGTTCTTGGCCCTCTCTTAAAGAAGATAACGCGAGTCAGAGTTAGCATGAGGATGAAGAAGATGGAAGAGGGATTGCATACCTGCACGACGAGCAATCCAGTCTCATGGCATGCAAGCGCGGCGTACTTGCCCTTGGGGGACTTGTTGACGCTGAGCGAAGAAGGATCAGAATCGGCGTCGATGAGAAGAGGAGCCGCGACGTACGACGTGAAGATCGGCGGCGCCGGTGGGGTCCACGAGAGCTCCGTAATCTACAAGGAACGTTGTGAGTAAAGGCCCAAAGTGAATAAAGGAAGGATGAAGCAGGGACGGTGGAAAGGACGATGATCATGAAGATGAAAGTGAATGGTCAAAATATATCGGAGCAACAAGAGTTAAGGCGGAAACAAAGAGACAGGATCGAAAGAGAGAAAGAGGGCGAATGAAGGAGCAGGCGACGGCTGTGGGAATGAGAGGACGTCGGCATCGAGATGAAGCAGGAATCGACGGCGGACGCGCGCGGGCGTAGTCCCGGTCATTCAGATGCTGTGAGAGCTGGAAGGGGCTGGGAACGTGTGATCAAAATGTTGACGGTCGAGGCTGCAGAATGGACCGACGACGCCGGGACGAAGACTCAGTCACCACCGTCATTGCAGTGATCCGAGCCACGTATTAACGGATCAACGGGATCTTTGTGGCGGCCTAGTAACAGTAACACAGCTTTCCGAGTCGTTTGTCCTTTTCTTCCATCTACTCGCGATCGCTGAGCGTCTCTCGCACGGGCTGCGCCTTTTTTCTTTCGCCCCCTGATTTTGCCAACCAGGCCTTACATCCTTCATATCTTCTACTTTCTTTTCACCGCCACCGAACTACTTCAATAACTTGTTATCTTGATTCACGCACACTCTACGAGACAAGACAATGCAGATCCTGAGCGCCGCCGTTTCTATAATTCTCGCTGCTAGTATCGGTGCGTTTGAACCTGCCCCTTGCTCGTTCAGCAATACTTACACTCAGATTGAAATCGCCTTAGTGACCGCCGCCCCCACATCCACCGATCTTGAGCTCCGCGATGACAATAACCGCATACCAGCTGCGCAGGCGCTCGCGAACGCCATTGGTGGCAAGCCGATTAATAAATGCGAGAGTATATGTGTGGCGCTGAGGGATTCGATCAATGTACGTCGTCCAATACTTTGGTAATTTAATGGCTAGATTCTGACTCTTGTATCTTGCTGGCGTCTTTGTGTAGAACCTCGGGTCACTCAATACGCTCTGCACAAATTCAACCCTGTCCGCGATTAATGTGTGCTATAATTGCGAGGCGCAAGCCAATGCAGTCCCGATTTCGTCGCTACAGTCTGCGGCCGACCGTGCGTACTTCGTCCATCTCTGACGTATCTTTTGCTCATTAATTAATTCCTATCCATTTCCACTTTCCTATCTTGACTTCTTGTCTCGCAGAATTCATCTCCACCTGCAAAGCCAACAACAACTCGACCAATTACAACAACGTTACCATCGTCGCCACCTCGAATAATGACAAGAAGCCGAGCTCTGCTTCTCGGTCTGCGATCATGGTTACTGGTGGAGTGGCGGTTGTTGGCGCTGTACTCGGGAGCTTGTTGGCTCTCTAATCGAGTTCAGGGGTGCCGGTGAGCCTTTTCCCTTGGTTTTACCGGCGATGAGGCGCTGATAGACAATTATTTCCGCTGGCAGTATTAGATCGTACTAGTAGTTGACAAGTGACTCGCCGTACTCCATCAATTTGATTCCTTGTTTGATTCCTTGTGTTCTATGTCTCCGTCATGGGATGTCATCCTGCATAGTCGTTTCTTCTCTCATCTTCTAGTCCTAGTCTGCATCTTTCTTCAATCTTTTTTCCCCCTTTACCTTGGCCGATCCGGTGTCATTCGGCCTTCGTTTTTTTTTTCATAAATCGGTTAACACTTCGTTTTTGCACAAGCTAGCGCACGGAAATCACTCAAGTCAAACCATTTCTGGCTGCAATTGGGAAATAATGCTGATAGCAAGGCACGGTCCAGAACATCGCTCACGAGTGCGTTCTTGTTGCTCAGAATACATGGTAGGATCGTCGGAATGACGGAGTTCTGGGAAAACAACTCAAGTATTTTAACTGTGGAGCTGTCGTGCTGCGATCAGTCAGCTTCTTCGAACTATTCACTTCCCCAGTCCACTGATTTCTCCAGGTGTGAGGAATGACAGTACTGAGAAGAAAGTTCTACCCTCTTTGAGTATGATCTCTGGTAGTGTAGGTGTTTCAGAGAGGCCTCTAGACTCACGCCTACGCTCTGTAACTGAGCGGACGATCGAAGGGATGATCGTCAAGTACAAAGGAGCGCCGGCATTTGGCATAAACAAGAAGAGCCCGATCGACGACTTCTCTGGGAAAATTGCCCTTCAAAGTCTTCGGTTGTTTCTTCTGAGGTGGCGCGCGAGCCTTCAATGATAATTATCACAGCGAACATACTCTGAAAAAAGGATTGTATTGAAGATTGCGAAATAAAATCCAGCGAAAGATAGCAGTGAAACACGCGAGCGCGACGGTAGAGTATCAAGGTAGACAGTCGAGCGCACGGGATGGGTATGCACACACACATCCGGGTCAACCCCCACTGGATCGTGTAGGCACTGTACGCACGGGATAACCGCAAAGTGAATACCAATGCCCGCCGGAGCAAACGATACGGCTCGGACGTGAATCTTGAGGAGGAGGTGGACGAGCGCGGCTCGGAAAGAGAGTACCTAGATAGCAGAAAACCCGAGAACACGTAAAATATCGAGGGTGTAAAAGTAGAAAGAGCGACTGGGGAAAGAAAGACAACGTGACATATGGACGAACGAGCAGGAGTGGAATAACAATTTAATATTGGGAGTCCCGCGGCCCGGAACTACACCGCTCAAAATATGATTCCTAACCACAGAAAATAACTGGGTGAGCACGAAAGGGCGTTGAACACAGTAGGTGGATCCACCCACATATTGCAACCAGGATATAAAAGGCACGGCGGTACCCTACAACTCATCGCGCGCCTTTCGGCGCACGGGCAGTGCCGCTTGCACAGTCTTCCATTGAGTGTGAAGGGTAATAGCTTCCACGTGCTCCGCAAGCGCCTCCGGCTCGTACTGCAGCCTGGGATCTTGGTCGGTGAATACCCAACGCAGCCTCGGGAACACGCTAGAGAGAAACCCCGCCACGAGGACGGGATTCTCTATCTGCGAGCGTAGCACGTCGAGCCCGCGTAGACGACTCTGCCTAACACGCGTCGTACCGGCTTTGTGGCCTTGGGGCCATTTTGGTGCGGCGGATGCGTCGAGCGGAAGCTTCAAATGGGACAGGTGTGGGCAGTGCTGTGCGAATGGGAGCAGGCCAGCGAGGGTGATGCGTGATGGAAGGTTTAGGTAGACACTAGGGAAGAGGTACAGCTCGCGGAGATGCGGCCACGCCTGAGCCAAGTCGGCGACTGCCATGTCGTCGAGGTCGAAGCCAACCGCTGGGGTTAGAAACACCTCGGTGAGGTTGGTGAAAGTTAGGAGAGGAAGAAACTGGGGGCTGTGGATGAGATAGGTGGCGATATCGGCGCTGGTGGGGGGAGTGTCGCTGCCCCTGCCCCACCCACGACCGATCGTGAGTTTCCCCAGAGAGGTGTGACTTTGGGAGCAGTGGCGTGCCATCACAGAGTAACATTCCGCAATGTCCTTTGCCGGGGTGAGATCCGGATATCGATAGTGAGTTCAACGATGGGTGCGTGGGTCAGCAACGTCAGAAGTGGAACTACTGCGTTGACATCATTCTCGGTAATATTCAAGGAGGAGAGACGAGGGAAAAGAATGTCGTTGGAAGAAAAATATTCGGGGAACGGAACAAGGGCGCTTTGATTTTCCAGTGTCAGGGAGGTCAAGCTGGGAAGCCGTGCGACGTGTTCCACGGCGGCGTTGTCGAGACAAGGGAGGAACAGCAACTCGAGTCGGTGCAACCCCAGAACGAGCGTTGAGACGCTCCCCTGTCCATCCAGCTCGTATGAGCATTCGACTCCTACATCTGTCAATAAGGGGCACTCCACCGCAATGACCGGTAAGAGGGACAGATGCGCAGTCGACTGAAGAACCGACAAGCCCAGGTTCTCGAGCCGAGGACCTAAAAAAAGACGAACATGCGGGAATGTGGATTCGTGATACGAGTACCAGCTCAATTTCTTGATATTAGGGAAGATGTGGGGCCCGGAAAAACACAAACGCAAAGATTCTAGAAAATCTGGCGAGGTCAGAAAACGAGGAGACCGAAACCGATCATCGTAGTGGAAGGATTTGACACGACAGGCATAGAAGAGAGGTCTTTCCCAGTCGGCGGGAAGAATCGGTCTGTGGAGGGTCTGCAGTGGAAGCAGTCAATAATGCGGTCAAAGTCGGTGGACTTTCAGAGCTCACCCAGTCTCCCTCTTCGTCCGACTCGTCCCAAATCCCTTCAGGCATACATCGGAGGAGATTCATAAGCGTATTTTGGTGCATCCAGAGGACATCAAGGGCTGGGTCACGAAACATCCTGCATGCCCTCGCGAAGGAGGAGAGGGTTTTGTGGTCGATCTCGTGGGATATCATGGTGACAATTTCGAGGATGTGGAGACTGCGATGCATGTTCACGGGACGTTGGGGAAATTGGACAAGAGGGTAAGAAGTTAACGAAAAAAGAAAGAACCCCGGGCCGGCAAGGACGTTTCCAAAGTGATCTGATGCCATCATCATGTGCAACGTGTTTGGGAGGCCTTTAGTAATAGGAGCTCTCATCATTCATTCCATCCATTGCACTTCCCGCACGGCGCAAACGGTAGCGTCGCCGTCTACCACGCGGGTTATGACCCGCCCAGATTGCTATTGCTTCTAGTCGCTTTTCGTTCCCCCTCAGGCGGCTACGGCGCGGTTCTTTCCCTGTCGTTCTAGATGCGTCTCGGATTAAGTACTTATCAAGTTAACTTGAAGTTAACGTTATAGCAAACAACAGGGATGGGATTCCGCGTTCGCGGCGCCAATGCCGGCCTGACCGCGCCCAACGAGCACTCCCTTCTACCGCCTGGCAACTATGAATACCGAGTCATAGGAGAAGCCAAGGAGAAGCGCACGCCGTCCGTGTCTTAAAATTATGTTTCTGATGTCAACGTAGCCGCTATCCAGTTTGCATATCCTTTCGTGCCTGGAGGCCGCCCAACGTCCTGCCTTCACATTGGGACGTTCCTGCGATGAGAGCCATAGCCCCTCCCCAGAATCGAATACCTCGAATTACAGTACCATGGTGAAGACGACCGACGGCCGGTGTGCAGTGAGCGGGGAGACCAGCCGTCTGCAGAGCTGTCATCTGGTTCCTGAGGCAGAGGCGAAGTGGGTGCGTTGCTAGGTCGCTCTTCAAGACTCTTATTACCCATCCAAATGCCAGTGGCTTGACAGGGGCATGTTCGGACTCACGCTAAACCGCCAAGGGATCAATTCCCCGCAAAACTCCCTCGCCATGCGCGACGACCTCAACGCGCAAGGTATGGGTCTCGGACATTTTGTTTTCGCGCCATATGCAGGAATGAAGGTCTGTGTGTGCATCACAGACGCATTGGCGGATTTTTCAGCGGACTATCGTCCAGATTCCAGCCCGTATTCACCCAATAAATGTGTATGCAAGATTTGCTTAGGGCCTGTTTCACGCGTCCCAAACATTCTTCGTGAGCTCGAAAAAACGCAGGGGTATTCTGACCGTCGTGGAGCAGACCACGGGTTTGGCCTTTAACCGACCAAACGCAGACGCACTGAAGGCACTGGTGGTACCAACGACGGACCTAACGAGCAGGAGAGCTGAACTGACGGAGGTGATGAAGCACTCCTGCTAACTGACGGCGACGTAAGCTCAGATGATGCTGCGCCCGAGTCCCCCTTCGATGTTTCTGCTTGGACAGAATGTGATCTCGAAGTTACTGAGGGCCTGGATGCTGACCTTCATGTCCGACGTCCCGGTGAGCTTCACTGAGATGAATGCTTCTTTCTTGGCCAGCTCACAGCGGCCCCTTGCATCACGCTACGAGCAGGCAATGGGCGTGTACCCCGGATTCTCGAAGGTGATGCGCCTCGAGCACAAGTACCGGCAGGAGCACCCTGAGGTCTCTGCGGTGTGGAGTGCACGGGTTGCTTATGTGGGGGAGTATGACGACGAACAGAGGTTCTGACTGCTGAAGTATGGGCTGAGGCCTCAGTCGGAGGTAAGAGATGAAAATACGGACACCTGATACCTGTGACTTAGGATACGTGTGATCAATATCATCAACGCTGCAGACCACAGAAACGAGCTGCTAGCACTAGTCGCGCGCGCGTTCCACAACGTCGGAATCGAACTCCAACCGCGATCGGCGAGAGCGAAGAGCTGCACTAGGTTCGCTTGCTGTTTTTGGCCTCCGTCTCTGCGCAAAAACCACAGCCGCATGCGCAATGATTGTTCCCACAACCCAACCACAACCGGTACGACCAAAATGCCAGAGATGGAGTTTAGAACACGAACAACGGTGACAACGACCTCAATAACAATGAGCCCAGATGCGGCGCACACAAATGATTGAGATGACCTCTGTTGGCAGGTCAGGGTTCGACTCCCTGCCTTCGAATTACTCGGCCGTCAGCGCTCCTTCCTTGCCATGCCATCCGCTTATCTACTCCCACTGGCACCTTTACAGATCACTCGCTTGTCTCCCGGTCTTACTTAATTGAATATCAAAGGTGAATCTAAATTTGCAGGGCATTAACGATCTCCCGCTAACCCGAGTAAAGAACAAGAAGCGGCCGCGGGAGATCGTCAATTGGAAGTACTTGCATCTTTCATTTTTGAACAAGCGGGATGGCGTGGAGCAAATCATGATCGTCGTGGCCTGAATAGATGCGGCTTCGACGGCTACGGATGGCCGCCTGAACATGACGTATCTGGGACCCAGTAGCCAGAGCATGAGGACCGCAGCAACTGCGGAATCCAACCATTGACAACCTTTTCGTTTCTCACTGGCGATCGGAATCTTGCTCAACAGGCCAACTGAAAATAAAACAATGTTCTCAACGGAAAACTGATCGATTGAATACATGCCAGTACAAGAACTAAGTTTTCCACCAAAGGAAATTACTAAGAAGCCGGGCAGAAGGTGACCGTGTACCCAGCGTTGGCCGAGGAGGGGCAGTTGAACAGCGAGGTGAGGTCGTCGTAGGCGTAAGCGTACGCTGTGGGGCAATTCTGTTCTGTGGCGCAAATGATAAAATCAGTCGGACAGTTTGATGGAGTCTAAACTGAGAAGAGGAGTGAAAATTTGACTGACTGAAGTAGCTGTAGAACTGCACGCCGGAAGACGGACACGTCTGAGGGTATCAATGCTTCCGCTGCAGCGGTTGGGGGAGTTGGCCGCATTCCCGTTGAGTGCGTCAACGAGACAGGCGCTCTTGCAGCCAACGGGGAAACCCGTCGAATCGAATGGTCCCTTGAGTGCAGCGGGGCCTGTGTTGGTCGTGGAGTAAGTAAATCGAAATACAGGTTGAGTATAGTAGGGTAACTCACAGTTTGGTCCAAGATCCACGGCACACTTGGGGATGGGACAACCGGTGTTGTCGATGCGGACACTGGAAGTGAAATACCAAGATTAGAATGGGGAAGGGGTGTAAAACGAGGTATGGCACGCACGGAAGGTTGTAGCCATCGACGAGGGATACTGAAATTTGTTTTAGGATCGCAGAGTGTAACGAGGAAAGAAAGACTGGCCGTCGTAAAAATCAGTGCCGCCGGCACCGAGGTTGAATTCTGCCAGGGATGCGGGGGGAACATCCTGCACATGGCGCCATAAGCGTCTACCGGATGGCCGCTGCGGAAGAATGAAAGATTACCGTTCCTGTGATTGGATCGCACACCTGTACATTTCTCATGAGATGTGAAATTCTTTTAAAAAAACGTGAACTCGCGCACCAGCCCGCCGTTGCAGCCCCCGTCGAGGCAGGAATTGGGGCCAGGGTTGACCGAGAAGTCGCAGTCTCTGCGGCCCTGGATCATGATTGAATTCACTTTGTTAGAGAATAGAGAACAGAGCAGTTACCCAAATGCGACCGTTCTAAAATACGGGTCAGCCACGCGTACATTCGGTTGCCATAGACTCGTACCCAATCACTGGGGACGCTGAATGTCATTGTGGCGAAAGCATTTTGGGACCATCTGAAGTCAGAGGTGAGCGAGGACCGTTGAGAAAGGAGGTTATTCCGATCCAGTAGCTTGAGCCGGCCTTCCACCCGCCGAAGCGAATAACTATTGGGAACATTCCTGAGAAGGAAGTTTATTTTGTCTGTGAGAGCACGCACCGCGGGCCTTCATGCAGTGTTGTTATTTGAGGAAAATGATACCAGCAACGTTGAATATACGCACCAGATGGTGAACGGGCTAGCGGGTTGAGCGTCGACGGACAGGAAAGTAATTAGGAAACCACGCACCAATTGTTGAACACGTTGAAAGTGCGCTGAGCTGCGACAGCGGACACAAAAGCCAGAGAAAGGGCGATGGACTTCATGGATGGATTGATACTGAAGACTGCGAGTGAGTTCTCCGGCTGATGGAAGAGGGTACCGTTGATGGGTTTTATAGGACATACACCTCGTCCTGTGACATATGCCGTATCAGGCGTGTACGACGGGATCGTCCTCGTGCCCAACTGAACATGCCAACCGAACAATCGAGAATTGTTACCCCTGCGGATTGATTTAGGATTATTCCTGCTTCAAGTTTCAGATTCGCGAGGCGTCGGAATCGACTCTCGGTGGACGGCAATGTGGAATGAAAGAAAGCCTGGTTTTGGTTTTAAACTGTGGTTGAATTGGGGCTTTCGTAGTGGATGAGGCCGAGGCAGACCGTATGGACACTGAACGATGAGAAGAAGGAACCGTGCGTGCGTGGGAGTGGTTCTATTTTAGGGAATTAAAGAGTGCGTCTGACTCTGGCACGAGTATTCTTATCGCTAGCAACTCTAAGGATGGGAGTTGCATGTGCCAGGTAACTCGAAATGATCCGGAAGTAAGCCTCCATGTGCGTGCCTAAGTTCCCATTGAGAACGGTTTATGTCATCGCTCTTCAGCACCGTTATTCCCCCTTAATCCTTGTTTCATATCCCCTTACCTACCGATCACGTATATAAACCCGTAGCTACGATTCGTACCTCAGTCGTTCACCTTGAAGTGCCCGGCTGAGGTACGTTTCCCTTACTTACTTTACTTCTATTCCTATACTCACGACTCTATTAGCTACTAGCGGTTCGCGGCCGGCTTCGCCGGGCCGCTCTCCGCTTGGCTAACAGCAGACATCAATGTAAAAGGAGATTGCCGGCGGAGTTTAAAGGCTTCGGACAGCGTAATTTTATAAAGAGGAAGATACTTCGTTTCACAGGTATATTAATAAAGTCGTTCACCTTGAAGTGCCCGGCTGAGTTATACTTCGTTTCACAGGTTATGGGCCCCGCCCGCGCCTGAATACACAACTCAATTCTCAGTTTGGCAAATACCAGTTTGGCTCACTTACCCGGCGAAATCCTGCTGCATATATCTTGCTCCTCGTCGCTACCCCTAAACGATGTCGTCAACAATGCCTGGCGTTCCCATGCTTCCCGAGGCGGAGAAGTTTGACGGGAGCGGATGGCCAGCATGGAAGACGAAAATTATTGCCCATATCAAAGCCCGCGGATTAGGCGGGTACATCGACGGCACAATACTGAACCCTGCACCTACCCCTTTGGACGGCGCCGAAGAAGCCGCTGGACCCGCTGGACCCATCGCCCCTGCCGACATGACCCTCCCACCCAAGCCCACCATCGTCTACTCCCGTACCCCATCTGCGGACGAATGGTCGTACCGCGACGGCATCATCACCAGTATACTTGTCCTAAATGTCA
Source organism: Mycena olivaceomarginata (assembly GCA_029378375.1). Lineage (NCBI taxonomy): Eukaryota > Fungi > Basidiomycota > Agaricomycetes > Agaricales > Mycenaceae > Mycena > Mycena olivaceomarginata. Next base: position 8,066 of record JARKIC010001667.1, on the reverse strand, counting down.
AGGACCCGGTCGGCTTTGGCCTAAAGACCGACGGGAGTGCGCGCGAGGCGTGGAAGTCTCTGGAAGACATCTACGCACGCCAGACCGACGTGGCCATCAGCCGTGCGCTCCGCGAACTTAATACAACTTACTTTGTCCCCGGCATGTCGGTTACGGACCACGCCGTGGTCATGCGCAAGCTTCAGCGAGCAGCGAATGATGTGGGCGCCTCCATCACGGACGGTGTTTTCCGCATGACCTTCATCGCGTCCTTGGGTGAATCTTGGAGACACGTTACCCCGGTCCTTCGAACGTACGCGACATCGGCGGAAGTCATCAACTTCCTTATTGAGGAGGACCAGATGCACAACGTACCTGTTCCCACCACCGCACTTGCTGCAAATACGTCACAGCAGCATCCCTCACGCGACGCGCGCAAGGCGGCTCGCAAAGCCCTCGTCTGCACGAATCCCACATGCGGTGCGCAGGGGAAGCGTGGGCACACCGTCGGTGAGTGCTTCTGGCCTGGGGGTGGAGGGGCGGGTCAGTGGCCTGACTGGTGGGTGGGGAAGCGACACAGCACGCCTCAGACGACAGTAAACGCGGTGTCACGGTGCGGGTTGTTCCGGAGCGAAAACGAAGAGAGGACTTAAGCAAGAAGAGTGGAACGGGCAAGCAACTGGCGTTGAGAAGACGAAGACAAGGAATTACATGGTAGGTTTAATATACTGTAATAACCGAATCTCCGAGTGTATAATAGTCCGTGAATAAATATATCTACTTCCGCCGATTCCCCGCGCTTCACATACCTCTGATGTCGGAGAGGGTTACGCGAGGAGCCGGGGATGACCAGCGCCGTTACATTATCCCCCTTCTAGCGCCGGAGGAAGGACGAGCGCGGAAATATTCGCAGAATGGCGCGCGCGTGTCTTGGGGACGTGGACCGGGTCATAGCGGTCAGCGGGGCGAGAAGCACGTCCAGCGCGGGTGGTGGTGACGGTTGGGGCAACGTAGTTGGAGCGCAGGTTCTCACGCATGGGTGGAGGAGCTGGTGTGCAGCGAGTGGCCGTAGGAACAGCGGCAATAGTTGGGAGTGGAGGATCTGCAGGAGGAGAAACAGTAGAATCCGAATCAGAAGAAGGTGAATCATTCACCGGGTATGTCTGATCCAAAACGACGCGCTGAGGGCGAGGAGCTCGCGGGTGACGGCGGTGGAACCGCTCGAGCATTTCGTCAGCAGTACGAGGAATGTCGGAAAGAGGAACCCAAGTGTCCTCGTCCTCAGAGGCACCGTTGAAGCGAACGAGATATTCGTATCGCCTACCAGTCTTGCGAGCGTCGAGGATGGCGGCTACCTGAGTCGCGGGATCGTCGTCTGGTGCCAACTCGAAAGGCCGGGGATCGGAGTGCGGGTGGAAATCGGACGGGTCATCATAGGGTTCTAGAAGAGAAACATGAAAGACAGGGTGAAGACGGGAAAGATAAGAAGGAAGGCGCAGCTTGTAGGCACGAGTTCCAACGGCGCGTTCTACTGGGTAAGGACCAAGCCGGCGGTGATCCAGTTTGTCGGATGGTCGAGTAGTTTTGATGTTGCGTCGAAGGAGCCAAACGAGCTGGCCTGGTTGGAGGTCGGGGGAAGGATTGTGGTGGCGGTCGTAAGCACGGGCTTGAACCTCCTGTGCGTGCTTTAACTCAGCACGCAACTCAGCATGGATGCGCTCGAGTCGCGCAGCCAAATCAGCTGCAGCAGGAACGGCCGCAGGAGCAGCCTCCGTAAGTCGGGGTTCGAAGGTGGGATGGAAACCCGTGTTGGCGAAGAATGGGGACTGTTTGGTCGAAGAATTCTCGGCATTGTTGAATGAGACTCCTCTGCGACGGGGAGATAATCGACCCAATCGTCTTGTTGGTAAGAGACGAAAGCACGAAGATAAGTCTCGAGCGTCTGGTTGGTACGCTCAGTAAGACCATCTGTTTGAGGGTGGTAAGCCGTAGAGGTGCGCGCATCCACTTGCAAAGGCGGGTGAGCTCTGACCAAAATTGAGAAATGAACACTCCACCGCAGTCAGATATAATGGACTCGGGCAGGCCATGGTAGCGGAAAATCCGATCGAGGAAAAGCCAGGCGAGCTCAGGAGCTTTCATTGACTCGTTGCAAGGAATAAAATGGGCAGCACGAGTTAGACGGTCACAAACAACCCAATCGAGTCGTAACCGTGTGAGACTGGGAGTTTGACGATGAAGTCCATGGAAATTGAGAGCCAGGGGCGAGTCGGAATATCGAGGGGCTGGAGAGGACCATAGGGACGGTGGCGAACAGAGTGAATCCGGGGACAGATATCGCAAGCTTTCACGTAGCCGTGGACATAGGTGTAAATCCCGGGCCAGGAATAATCACGCTGTACATTTTGGAAGGTACGCGTGCGGCCAGGATGTCCTGCAATAATAGAATTATGCCGTGAGTGCAAAACATCTGCTCGGAGGGGTTTGGGAACAAAGAGACGCCCCTTGTGAAATACCATCCCGTTCTCGGCAACAAAGTCGGGGTTGCCTCGTGCGAGAGCTTCACGCCACTCCTGATCGGCTTCCCACTCGCGTTGGAAACGCTGCAGGAGCTCGGACGAGTCGATTGAGAGTGTGGTAAGGGCAGAAATGGAGGCGGATGGAGGAATTGGAGAAATCGAGGGCCGGAGAGTGCGATCCGGGAACAAGGACTCGGTGTGGTAAGGCTTGAGAAGTGTTTTGAACTGCGCTTCAAGAGCCTCATCCCCCTTCTGAGGGACGAAGTCCGGCCGCCGCGACGGAGCATCAGCGACGTTCTTGTGGCCAGGACCCCAAACGAGTTTGAAGTCGAATTCTGCAAGGAACATGGACCAGTGGACCTGACGACGGTTCAAAACTCGAGTAGACATGAAATACTCAAGACTTTTATGGTCAGAAATTACCGACACGGGTTGGGCCGTGCCAATAATCCAGGCGCGCATGTTGCGGAAGGAATCCACGACAGCAAGGAGCTCCTTGTCGTACACCTCGTAATTGATTTCGGCTGGGGAGAACTTGCGGGAATAAATGCGACAGGGTGGAGAACACCATCATCATCCGGCTGCTGGAGTACACCAGCGAGTGCGAAGTCTGAGGCATCAGTCGCGAGTGTGCAAGGCCGAGTCGGGTCAAAGTGGCGGAGTACGGGTTTGGAGATGAGCGCGGACTTGAGTTTATTGAAAGAGTAGCGCGCCAGGTCAGAGAATTGAAAATTGACGTCCTTCTTGCAAAGAGCAGTCAGTGGAAGGGTAATGGAAGAATAATGATCAATGAAGCGGCGATAAAAATTCGTAAAGCCCAAAAAGGACTGAACATCTTTGACGGAACGAGGCTCCGGCCAGTTACGGACAGAGTCGAGCTTCTTGGGGTCCATCTTAATACCATCCGCGCCGATAACATAACCGAGGTAAGCAACCTCGGACCGGTCAAACTCGCACTTCTCCGGGTTAGCGAAGAGACGAGCTTCTTGAAGCCGGTCGAGCACTTTCTTGATGTGCTCATCATGTTCTTCCTGGGAACGAGAGAAGATCAGAATATCATCAAGATAAACGACGCAGAAAACATCGAGGAAATCACGTAGCGTATCCATAATAAAAGCTCAGCTGGTACAGTAAGTACTTTTAAAAGAACCATGCTAACTACTGAACCGGGACTTTGTAATGTCCCATGCTAACTGTGAAAGCCTTTAAAAAGGAATTTAAAGGAGGAAAAAATGCCCAAAACAAGAATCAAACAGGTGACCGCTAGATAATATTATTATCCAGCATTGTTACCACTACACTATGCAAGTGATATTGGGCTGGAAAGCTACCCCAGCTAGGGTAAGCCTAGGCTTACCCTACCTAGGACTGCTAATACCCAGACCTAGGGCAGGCAAGCTGCCCTAGGTCTTTGAATATTGTTTGTCACTGTTTATTATGTGTTTCATAATATCTACTAACTCTAACTAACACTAACCAACCCTAACCAACCCTAACCTCTAACCAAAATAATAAATACACCTGAAGGCAAAGGCACTAACCCCTAACTCTAACCCCTAACCCGAACCCTAACCACCCTAACCCCTAACCAGACCCTATGTGGGCCCTACAGGGGTGGTGCAAGGCTTATTCTGAATTCCTGCATGGACTATAGATTAATGTGGCTAGCAGGTTGTTATAGCTATAATAGTGTAGTGGTTAATATTATGGACAGAATGATGATTGTCATGAAAAGGTTTTTGGTTCAATCCCTGCTATGGACTTTCTTTTATTTCTTTTACAATTCCCTTTTGGAGATACCCTGCTGATTAGCATGGGACATTACAAAGTCCCGGTTCAGTAGTTACATGGTTCTTTTAAAAGTGCCTACTGTACCTAGTGCCGGCTGGCGCATATACACCGTCTCCTTCATCTCGCTGTTGAGATATGTGCTCACCACATCCATCGCCCACATCATCCAGCCGGGCTCCTCCACCGTGATCGCCCACAGCATCCTCAGGGACTCGTACTGGAACACTCCTGTGTACGTCTCGAAGAAATCAACGCCCTCGATTTGCTGGAACCCCTTCGCTACCAGACGTGCCTTCCCCTTGATAACCTCGCCGTCCGTGTCGTATTTGATGGCATATACCCATTTGCAGTCGACAATGTTCGTGCCAGGGGGTGCGTCGACGAGAGTCCAGGTTTCGTGGCCAACTAACGCCGCGTACTCCTTCTGCATCGGCGGCATCCAAACTTCCGGGCTCTGCATAGCCTGCTGGTAGTTTTTGGGAACTGATACCGTCGATGTAGTTGAAGTATTGAGGGCAGCGACTGCCCGCAGCTTCTTTGCTGGTTTGCCATCGCCTCTTGCCCAAGGCTCACGTGCTGCCTTCACAGCAGCTTCCTCAGCCTGCGAAGCGCGCGAGTCCTGGAGGGCTTTCGATGGTGCGTGCATGCGTGCAGAGCAACGAAGTTCGGGTTCGGGTGCGTCGGGTAAGGGTACGGAAGGAGTGTCGTTCCCATCTTCTGAGGTAGCAGGTGCGTCAGTTGGTTCGATATGGGAAGGAATGGGAGCGTGCAGTATGTCATCAACCCCAGCACCATCCACATCTCCCCCTGCTGGGGCACGCGACCAGTGCCCAGCGCCCTCCTCAAACACGACATCGCGAGAACGGAAAAACTTGCGGGCTTGTGGGTCCCATAGGTGATAGCCGGCAGTGCCTTGGTACCCAACCATCACGGCCTTTTGCATCTGCGGCTCCAATTTAGCCGGCGCAGGCATCACCTTCGCGTAAGCGATGGAACCAAACACGCGTAAGTGCGAGACGTTCGGCTTAACTCCATAGTAGTTCTCCCATGGAGTGACACCGCCCGTACGCGTCTTGGAATGGAACCACTGCAGGTAAGCAGCAGCCTTGAACGCCAACAGCCAAAATGACTTAGGAAGTCCCGAATCAGCCAACAGACATCGGCCGAGCTCAACCGTGGTACGGATGCCGTGTTCGCCAGGGCCGTTCTGAGCTGACGAGTAGGGGATTGTGGGTTCGAGGACGATGCCGTTCTGCAGGAGGTACACCTCGAATTTCTTGTTGATCCATTCCCTGCCGTTGTCGACCCTGAGGTGTTTCAGTTTCTTGCCTGTCTGAGTCTCAAACTCAGCCTTGTAGGTCGCAAACGAATCAAGTGCCTCGTCAGCCGACTTCTGCGCGAGGAAGTCGACACGCAGGCCCGCAACGTGGCCATCAAGGAGGTGCATCAACCAGTTTTTACCTCCGACGCCAGTGGTCTGCACGGGACCCCACAGGTCCATGTATGTGCACTCCCCCGCTTCCTTCTCGGGCTCGTGCTCCCCATCAAATGGTCTGCGCAACTGCTTGCTCGATAAGCAGTCCTCACAGAGCCCGTCGTCTTCCGCACCCGTGATGGTAAGTCCGTCAACATGATCACCCTTCACGATCGAGTCTAACCCCGTCATGCCAACGTGACCCAGACACCGATGCCAGGTATTCCTGCTCACCAGCACATTTCGCAAACACGCGACATTCGCTGTCACCCCAATGTCCTCAAGCACGACAATGTACATCCCGGCAACCAATTTGGCTTCCAGGATCGCCTCCCCTCCCGGTGCCCTCACAGTGGCCTTGCCGGTCAAGAATTCGACTTTGTATCCTCTCTCGTCCAGCTTTGAGACAGAGATGAGGTTGGAGGTACCAGGGGTATGCAACGCCTCGAAGGTAAGGATTCGTTTGGTTCCTTCAAGCTCGACAGACTGACAGATTGTTCCCGTGCCAGGAAGGCGGAACTTTGATCCTTCAATGCCGGTGCCTTCGTGGTCTGGGAGACTAGTGTAGTCGCACCGGGAGAAGCAATGGTCCGTCAACCCCAAATCAATGAACACGATCGTGCGTCCAGCGGCAAAGGTCTGGAGGGCTCCAGCAGCAGATTCCACAGTGTGGGCGGCGTATGCGCCCGGATTGTCTGCGGGTGAGTGTTCATTCGCGTTGTCGGGCTTGTCTGAGTAGGATTCCACCATATTGTATGATGATGTGATCGAGGTCGTGGAGTCGAGTACCTCGAAGGAGTTAGTGGATGAGGATCCGCCTGAAGCGGTGTCAATATATGCACGTTTCCAAAGATCCCAATGAGTTACAGCCCCTAGTACAGGGCCTTGTAAAGGTTGTAGGGAGAGGTTTCGTATCTCAAAGAGATAATAGAGCAAACTGCATAGAACGTGTTTCTAGACACAGTGGAAACATTGTTTCCAAACAAGATAGATTTATAGCTTCGCAGCGTGTGTGTGTGTGTGTCCAAGCGACAGAGAAACAAGTTTAAAGTAGTCCCGTAGACTCAAGTAAGGCCCCTAGTTTATAGGCCAAGAACATTCACAGAGCTTTCCCTAAAGAGGTACTTTCTGAGCAATGCCAGCAGTCACATTTCCAAAGTTTTCCCTTGACGGTACATTCTGAAACCTGCTCCGCAAACAACAACAATAATGTTTCTTTCAACAGAGTCCCAGATCCAACAGATTCTCAGAGTTCAGACAGTTTCCAGGCAAAGCCCAAGTGTGTTTCCAGAATAATATATGATTCAGAAACAATTAAGATTTCGACTAATAGTGCTACTCTATAAGAGTGCGTTCGCCGAGGATCCCAGATCAACCCAATGCGCAAGCGTATAGCCTACTAGTTCGGGGGAAGATACTGTGTCCATCGTAGAAACACCCACGGATACTTATAAAACCGCCAAGACACTGTTACAAAGCCCAAAACACAATCCCAATGAGTCAAAAGTCCGTTTATCTGTCTCTTTAACCGCGTTTCTGTCGGTTGTCCTTCCGACCGTCGCCTCCCATTGGTTCCCAACTGCGAGCACGCCATGTTCCCTTGCCAATTACGAGGCAGGAACCCGTCAGCAGCACCCCTGTATTATTCAGAGGGTGTGTCGATCACCAATAGATCGGCACTGCATCTCGTTCGACCTGTTTCTGCTTCAACTCATGTCTCCCCTTGGTTCCAAGCACGGAACTTGATAATACTCCTTTGTAGGCTTCGGTAGATACCCGTTTCTCTAGGGTTTCCCAGAAAGGTTTCTTGAGAACGAACCTTAGAACACCTTTAGAGTTGTGATCTGGATCCACAGAATAGCCGACCACCTGTTTCGGTGTATCCGCATTCGATGGAAACCTGCAACTCTGGCAACCGAAACACTCGTGACCGAACGCGTCCCCCCTAGCGTCTCAACACAACACAACACATTGCCAACTCCCGTTCCTTTGACCTGTTTCCATTGTTTAAGTGGATGTTGGAAACAAGTCAAAAGAAGTTCTTGACTTATTATTTGGCTGCACGATTCCCTTACAGTTTTCAGGGCGAGACTAGCCAATGGACATTCTAATTCCTTAGAATGTCCACCCGTTTCTCTGTGGTTCGCCCAACAGCTACCAGGAACCAGTACTGTTGCATAGAAACAACAGTTTCAGCAATGAGCACGATCAGAAACATGCAAATTACGTGTATCTAACATGGCCCAATTACTGGCTTATCATCGGCTCCAGCGGATGATGGATGATCGTGACAAGACGGCTTA